>JAQPZY010000786.1:130000-451836 GCA_029931535.1 Margaritifera margaritifera | reverse complement strand
TAAAAAATCCACGAGTTTGGATGATCGGGCGAAATTTAGGCGATATTGCCCACTATTCCAACTGACTGTTGGGCTGAAAAGGACGCGAGTTACCGTAAATGCACATTATTCGATGATGTAAAATGATAAAGGTCAGGGACTAAACTTGAAAACCCTACGTCCCCGACAGATCTCTTCGGTAGCGGATACAACCAATTCCTGGAGTCTTTAACTTCTACTTTCGGGGAGATGAAATTTAAGTTCCATTTGCGTTCTCTTCTGAATCAGACATATTTCTACACGAACATGATCAGCTCTGGCGGCATAAGACGTGTTTAGGACCAGCGTTTTGGAAGAAAACGGCCAGCTTTGACTGTCTTTTTCCGTTTCCTGAATTTACAAATGCTCTGGTGTACATTTTGACCTTCATTTTGCAGACGTCAGGTTTCGTTCTCATCAAAATTGTATACGTGTCCCTTTGCGCTAACTGCAAAGGGTAGGTATACCGAACAGTTGTTCATCGGCCATGCATAAAAGGAGGACACAAGTTGCACGTGGACAGGCAGACAGAGCCTTGATTAACAACAATAGGGCTTATCCATCACTACGTCTTTCAATCACCGTAAGTAGTATAAGTATTAGACATGTAATTGGGCGGACAGAACGTAAAGATCAAAGGCAGATTTATAACTCTATTTAACTGAAGTAAGTTCGATTGCTATAGTGGCGTAAGGAATACAAATATTGTGAAATGCTCTCGCTTCAAACTTCTGTATTTGGAAGTACACATAAACCCCACACCCTCCTCCTACTCATCCCCTTTTCCTTCTGCTCCTACTCATTATTATCATGGATCATCATTATGATCATCATCATCATCATCAAGATAAAGACGAATGACAACTTTTCCTTTCCTCGTATTGTTTTCTTTATATTTGGTGCATCTGTCAGCTTCGCCCGTGGCATATGTTACACTTTGGAGATATTTCTTAGAAAGTATGTCAGACGTAAACATGCTTTAATGGTTCCGAGATTAAAATGCTACGTGAAAATCATACATATTGAACATAAAATATCGGGGAAATGATATCTGAAGAAAAGAAACATATCTATCAGGTCTAAATATACATGATACAAATAAAACATGCCAATATATGAAATAAAATAAATATATAATTCTGGAACAAAGACAAGTACATCAATATTCTAGTAAATGACCCGATTTTCAGAGTATTACATGTACGCACAGTATTGAATGTTCCACATCCTCGAATTTGGTACCTTGCTCATTTCACAACAAAGCAATCTTCGTCCTATTTCACAAAGATAGAGAGCCAAGCAGAGACAAAATTCAAGCACCTTTCTTGTAGAGCTCATATATTTCCCAAACGGTATTCTTGAACGTTTTGATGCTTTGTCCAGTTAGGTGTCGCATTTCAAGTGTTTTCAGTGCAAATAGTGACGTACCAAAATAAATATAAGTTTAAGTTGTTTCTTCCAAATATATGAGTCTTTTGATTCTAGCAGCTGAAAAGTTATTAATGACTCACAATTGGAATATGGAGCACAATCATCAGCAGACAAGTTAAATGTATAGTGCAAGCTCTCCAGAACGTTATATGTCGTTGATGCACATCTTTTGGTGCGATCTTCATATGCAAAGCAACAATGAAAGTTTTCTGAAGATAAATAGTTGCCGAAAAGAATCTTCTGGATCTTCCGAAGCTTTTTCTTGCACTTTTCATAGAAAACCTCCCAAAGCCATCTCCTGCATTTGCTATGGAAAATATGATTCACTTTTAAAATTATTGTTGTGCTATCTTGGAAAGTCGTATGGCCATATTAAGCTATTTCGACAACCCGATGAGCTCAAACTAAAATATACAACGTCATTCATCAGTGTCTATCAAATACATGTATAATCGAGTTGAATTAAAGACACTTGATGCAAATGTATGCAACGAATAAAAGTTGTTTCTCTTTAACATAATAAATGTTATGATTATCAACTCCGTTACTTCCCTAATAATTACGTTTTTTTATTTCTCTGTAATATACAAGTGGAAGTGATTGTAACGGATTACACTCATTTTCTTCCCACCGAATAAACACGGAGTATTATAAGCATTAAAATAGTCGGCTAACTTATTGCAATTCATAAAAAAAGGTTTCCTTATACGGAACAGACCTCATTATTCTAAGCACATTCCTGCATAATCATCAGACTTCTTTCTAGCGTAAAAGATCCGTGGAAATTATGCGATTAATCAAAATAGTTCTTCTCATACGGAATAAAGCTCATTATTATAAGCAAATTCCTAGATAATAATGAGTTTTATTTCCGTCCAAGATGGAATTAGCTATTTATACATGTTGTTTCAAAAGAGCCCAATGCTTTGATTTATCTGTAATTTTTGTACGGAATAAATTACAATGATTAATAATGCCAAAGAGATTTTATTCTGTCCAAAAATACACTTACTTTCTATTTCATAAAACCTTGGTAAATATGAAGTAAATAAGCCTAAAAAAGTGTATATAATTATTTTCATTTTTTATTACTATTTGTAGACATTTTTCTTTTTTTTTACATTAAAGTAGACAGATACTGAGCATGTGAAATTAAACATCTATAGTGTCAAGTGAATACAACACCCTTTCTTTTTTCCGTAGTTACAAACGGATTGCGCGTAACGAATGAGCAAGAAGATTTTTGTACATTAAAGCATATATATACTGAGCACGGAAAATGTATTCTCAATAGTGTTATGAAAAATAATTCATTACTTCGTGCAAAGCCTAATGCATGTTCCTGCACTACTTCCTCACTTAGTTAAACGGTGATAATACAGTTTATATGCATGTGTAAATAAAGTAATGTCTGCAAGAAATAGCGAAATATGGACTGATATTCAAGACGTTATTGGGTGGGCTTTGTTGTGGTCAGTTTATATAAGACGTTTATTTTGGACTCCCGGATTTAACCATTTCGAACTAATTTTGGTTTGTACATTTGTTTATGGGAATGGACTAAACCTTGAAGTATTCTTGGAGTGGGCCCGGCTGCTAAATTTTGGAGGTGACGCAGCTGCGTATCGTCATTTTGAAACTCTTTTCCGATTATTTGGACACAGAAATTATACATTGTGTGCCTATAACGTTTGCACTGGAGAATACGAGTAGTTGGACGGGAGAGTGCGACTTTATAGGCACAGAAATGAAAGAAATTAAGGTATTGTTTTTCATATACTCATTATCTTAAATGTTGCTTACAAATCCAATGATTTATCGTACACTATTATTATCATATAAATGATTATCTCCCTGGGGATATTTAGCGACTACCTATATAGTCGCTCAATTTTCCCCGTGAATTGATATATAGATATTACTTTAGTAAAAACTCCAAAATTGTTAGAACCTTCCTACCCAAAATTCCAGGCCCCATTTCTGTCATGGAATGTCCCCCAAAGAAACCCTTTTTTCATGGGAAAACTTCCCTTTTAGTTGACTGTCAAATTCGTGTATGGAGACAGAAGATACTATATAGGTAATCACTAAATTTCCGTGATTGCCTACATAGAACGTTCTTTCTGTATAGACGAACTTTATAGTCCACTAGTTTTCCAGTGAAAAGGGTTTCTTTTGGGGGACAGTCCATTTTAAGAGTGGGTATTGGGGGTTTTTGTTTTGTTTTTTTTATTGGTTGGGTGGGAGTGAAGGTTCTAAAAATAAGAGTTTTGAAGAAAATAATAGGTATATTGAAAGAAGCGGGTACATTTGGTGAATATAAAGTCAGTTGCTAAATATCCACAGGGGGGGAATTTAGCGATTACCGATATAGAACGTTCTTTCTGTCTAGACGAACTTTATAATAAAGTCCACTCAGAGGGAAGTTTCTCTCGGGAAAAGGGTTTGTTTGGGGAGATAGCCCATATAAAACATGGGACTTTGTAGTTTTGGGGGGGTGTAGGGTCTAAAAATAGAGTTTTGAAGAAAGTAATAGGTATATTGAGATAGGCGGGGTACATTTGGCGACTCTATTGGTAGTCGCTAAATATCCGCAGGGAGCGACAGAAAAGAAAGACGCACGAGAGAGAAGGGGATTTGAAGCATGCATTAAGGAAGGTTTGTGGAGCATTACAATTGGGGATTTTAAAAATCCATGGAATTTGTATGAAGTCTTTTTACAGAAGGATGAAGCCATCTTGGAATGGTGGCGCGACAATGGTTTATTGACCACATCTTTCAGTTGTCCAAAATGTGATGGTGTTCGTGTACCGATAGTTCGGGCAAGTTGTAAGAGGGGGGGGTGGTCCAATCAATGCGCTGCAACGTGACGATGAATATTCTATTAATAAGCACTCATTTTTGGACAAGGGCATTTTCCTTGGATATAAGCGCAATGTCGTTTATGTTCTGCTCTTTTGTATATATTCGCACATAGAATATCAGTAGTAACATTTTCTCCTTCCTAATTCAAAGCAAAACAGCATATAAATAAACAAAAATTGAAGAGAAAAAAATTTAAGCACACTGTCGGTTTTGAACTGGGTTCGCCTGTTTGCAAGGTGACCATACGTACCATTACACCACGGAAATGTATTAATGGCCAGGAAAATATCTTGGTCAGAGTGTCATCGATGGCTATTGACAACAGTGGTACAATATCTATGGTATTAAACTGCAGTGAATTTTCAAAAGGAATTCTTTTGGGAAATCCAGTAATTCACCAAGCGTCTGTCTAAGTTATTGTGATAATGATGAAATTAAAAAATCCACGAGTTGGATGATCGGGCGAAATTTAGCGATATTGCCCACTATTCAAGACTGTGCGAAAGGACCGAGTTACGTATGCACATTATTCGATGATGTAAAATGATAAAGGTCAGGACTAAACTTGAAAACCTACGTCCGACAGATCTTTTCGGTAGCGGATACACCAATTCCTGGAGTCTTTAACTTCTATTTGGGGATGAATTTATCCTTCTCTTTGAATCAGACATATTTTTACACGAACATGATCAGCTCTGGCGGCATAAGACGTGTTTAGGACCAGCGTTTTGGAAGAAAACGGCCAGCTTTGACTGTCTTTTCCGTTTCCTGAATTTACAAATGCTCTGGTGTACATTTTGACTTCATTTGCTGACGTCAGGTTTCGTCATCAAAATTGTATACGTGTCCCTTTGCGCTACTGCAAAGGGTAGGTATAACCGAACAGTTGTTCATCGGCCATGCATAAAAGGGAGCACAAGTTGCACGTGGACAGGCAGACAGAGCCTTGATTAACAACAATAGGGCTTATCCATCACTACGTCTTTCAATCACCTAAGTAGTTATGTATTTAGACATGTAATTGGCGGACAGAACGTAAAGATCAAAGCAGATTTATAACTCTATTATACTGAAGTAAGTCGATTGCTATAGTGGCGTAAGGAATACAAATATTGTGAAATGCTCTCGCTTCAAACTTCTGTATTTGGAATACACATAAACCCCACCCTCCTCCTACTCATCCTTTTCCTTCTGCTCCTACTCATTATTATCATGATCATCATTATGATCATCATCATCATCATCAAGATAAAGACGAATGACAACTTTTCCTTTCCTCGTATTGTTTTCTTTATATTTGGTGCATCTGTCAGCTTCGCCCGTGGCATATGATACAAATTGGAGATATTTATTAGAAAGTATGTCAGACGTAAACATGCTTTAATGGTTCCGAGATTTAAATGCTACGTGTAAATCATACATATTGAACAAAAAATATCGGGGAAATGCTATCTGAAGAAAAGAAACATATCTATCAGGTCTAAAATATACATGATACAATAAAACATGCCAATATATGTAATAAAAGAAATATATAATTCTGGAACAAAGACAAGTATATCAATATTCTAGTAAATGACCCGATTTCAGAGTATTACATGTACGCACAGTATTGAATGTTCCACATCCTCGAATTTGGTACCTTGCTCATTTCACAACAAGCAATCTTCGTCCTATTTCACAAAGATAGAGAGCCAAGCAGAGACAAAATTCAAGCACCTTTCTTGTAGAGCTCATATATTTCCCAAACGGTATTCTTGAACGTTTGATGCTTTGTCCCAGTTAGGTGTCGCATTTTCAGTGTTTTCAGTGCAAATACTGACCTACCAAAATAAATAGAAGTTTAAGTTGTTTCTTCCAAATATATGAGTCTTTTGATTCTAGCAGCTGAAAAGTTATTAATGACTCACAATTGGAATATGGAGCACAATCATCAGCAGACAAGTTAAATGTATAGTGCAAGCTCTCCAGAACGTTATATGTCGTTGATGCACATCTTTTGGTGCGATCTTCATATGCAAAGCAACAATGAAAGTTTTCTGAAGATAAATAGTTGCCGAAAAGAATCTTCTGGATCTTCCGAAGCTTTTTCTTGCACTTTTCATAGAAAACCTCCCAAAGCCATCTCCTGCATTTGCTATGGAAAATATGATTCCCTTTAAAATTATTGTTGTGCTATTTTGGAAAGTCGTATGGCCATATTAAAGCTATTCGACAACCCGATGAGCTCAAACTAAAATATACAACGTCATTCATCAGTGTCTATCAAATACATGTATAATCGAGTTGAATTAAAGACACTTGATGCAAATGTATGCAACGAATAAAAGTTGTTTCTCTTTAACATAATAAATGTTATGATTATCAACCCGTTACTCCCTAATAATTACGTTTTTTTTATTTCTCTGTAATATACAAGTGGAAGTGATTGTAACGGATTACACTCATTTTCTTCCACCGAATAAACACGAGTATTATAAGCATTAAAATAGTCGGCTAACTTATTGCAATTCATAAAAAAAGGTTTCCTTATACGGAACAGACCTCATTATTCTAAGCACATTCCTGCATAATCATCAGACTTCTTTCTAGCGTAAAAGATCCGTGGAAATTATTGCGATTAATCAAAATAGTTCTTCTCATACGGAATAAAGCTCATTATTATAAGCAAATTCCTAGATAATAATGAGTTTTATTCCGTCCAAGATGGAATTGCTATTTATACATGTTGTTTCAAAAGAGCCCAATGCTTTGATTTATCTGTAATTTTTGTACGGAATAAATTACATGATTAATAATGCCAAAGAGATTTATTCTGTCCAAAAATACACGTACTTCTATTTCATAAAACCTTTGGTAAATATGAAGTAAATAAGCCTAAAAAGTGTATAATTATTTCATTTTTTATTACTATTTGTAGACATTTTTCTTTTTTTTACATTAAAGTAGACAGATACTGAGCATGTGAAATTAAACATCTATAGTGTCAAGTGAATACAACACCTTTCTTTTTTCGTAGTTACAAACGGATTGCGCGTAACGAATGAGCAAGAAGATTTTTGTACATTAAAGCATATATATACTGAGCACGGAAAATGTATTCTCAATAGTGTTATGAAAAATAATTCATTACTTCGTGCAAAGCCTAATGCATGTTCCTGCACTACTTCCTCACTTAGTTAAACGGTGATAATACAGTTTATATGCATGTGTAAATAAAGTAATGTCTGCAAGAAATAGCGAAATATGGACTGATATTCAAGACGTTATTGGTAGGGCTTTGTTGTGGTCAGTTTATATAAGACGTTTATTTTGGACTCCCGGATTTAACCATTTCGAACTAATTTTGGTTTGTACATTTGTTTATGGGAATGGACTAAACCTTGAAGTATTCTTGGAGTGGGCCCGGCTGCTAAATTTTGGAGGTGACGCAGCTGCGTATCGTCATTTTGAAACTCTTTTCCGATTATTTGGACACAGAAATTATACATTGTGTGCCTATAACGTTTGCACTGGAGAATACGAGTAGTTGGACGGGAGAGTGCGACTTTATAGGCACAGAAATGAAAGAAATTAAGGTATTGTTTTTCATATACTCATTATCTTAAATGTTGCTTACAAATCCAATGATTTATCGTACACTATTATTATCATATAAATGATTATCTCCCTGGGGATATTTAGCGACACCTATATAGTCGCTCAATTTTCCCCGTGAATTGATATATAGATATTACTTTAGTAAAAACTCCAAAATTGTTAGAACCTTCCTACCCAAAATTCCAGGCCCCATTTCTGTCATGGAATGTCCCCCAAAGAAACCCTTTTTCATGGGAAAACTTCCCTTTTAGTTGACTGTCAAATTCGTGTATGGAGACAGAAGATACTATATAGGTAATCACTAAATTTCCGTGATTGCCTACATAGAACGTTCTTTCTGTATAGACGAACTTTATAGTCCACTAGTTTTCCAGTGAAAAGGGTTTCTTTTGGGGGACAGTCCATTTTAAGAGTGGGTATTGGGGGTTTTTGTTTTGTTTTTTTTATTGGTTGGGTGGGAGTGAAGGTTCTAAAAATAAGAGTTTTGAAGAAAATAATAGGTATATTGAAAGAAGCGGGTACATTTGGTGAATATAAAGTCAGTTGCTAAATATCCACAGGGGGGGAAATTTAGCGATTACCTATATAGAACGTTCTTTCTGTCTAGACGAACTTTATAATAAAGTCCACTCAGAGGGAAGTTTCTCTCGGGAAAAGGGTTTGTTTGGGGAGATAGCCCATATAAAACATGGGACTTTGTAGTTTGGGGGGGGGTGTAGGGTCTAAAAATAGAGTTTTGAAGAAAGTAATAGGTATATTGAGATAGGCGGGGTACATTTGGCGACTCTATTGGTAGTCGCTAAATATCCGCAGGGAGCGACAGAAAAGAAAGACGCACGAGAGAGAAGGGGATTTGAAGCATGCATTAAGGAAGGTTTGTGGAGCATTACAATTGGGGATTTTAAAAATCCATGGAATTTGTATGAAGTCTTTTTACAGAAGGATGAAGCCATCTTGGAATGGTGGCGCGACAATGGTTTATTGACCACATCTTTCAGTTGCCCAAAATGTGATGGTGTTCGTGTACCGATAGTTCGGGCAAGTTGTAAGAGGGTGGGTGGTCCAATCAATGCGCTGCAACGTGACGATGAATATTCTATTAATAAGCACTCATTTTTGGACAAGGGCATTTTCCTTGGATATAAGCGCAATGTCGTTTATGTTCTGCTCTTTTGTATATATTCGCACATAGAATATCAGTAGTAACATTTTCTCCTTCCTAATTCAAAGCAAAACAGCATATAAATAAACAAAATTGAAGAGAAAAAAATTTAAGCACACTGTCGGTTTTGAACTGGGTTCGCCTGTTTGCAAGGTGACCATACGTACCATTACACCACGGAAATGTATTAATGGCCAGGAAAATATCTTGGTCAGAGTGTCATCGATGGCTATTGACAACAGTGGTACAATATCTATGGTATTAAACTGCAGTGAATTTTCAAAAGGAATTCTTTTGGGAAATCCAGTAATTCACCAAGCGTCTGTCTAAGTTATTGTGATAATGATGAAATTAAAAAATCCACGAGTTGGATGATCGGGCGAAATTTAGCGATATTGCCCACTATTCAAGACTGTGCGAAAGGACCGAGTTACGTATGCACATTATTCGATGATGTAAAATGATAAAGGTCAGGACTAAACTTGAAAACCTACGTCCGACAGATCTTTTCGGTGGCGGATACACCAATTCCTGGAGTCTTTAACTTCTATTTGGGGATGAATTTATCCTTCTCTTTGAATCAGACATATTTTTACACGAACATGATCAGCTCTGGCGGCATAAGACGTGTTTAGGACCAGCGTTTTGGAAGAAAACGGCCAGCTTTGACTGTCTTTTCCGTTTCCTGAATTTACAAATGCTCTGGTGTACATTTTGACTTCATTTGCTGACGTCAGGTTTCGTCATCAAAATTGTATACGTGTCCCTTTGCGCTACTGCAAAGGGTAGGTATAACCGAACAGTTGTTCATCGGCCATGCATAAAAGGGAGCACAAGTTGCACGTGGACAGGCAGACAGAGCCTTGATTAACAACAATAGGGCTTATCCATCACTACGTCTTTCAATCACCTAAGTAGTTATGTATTTAGACATGTAATTGGCGGACAGAACGTAAAGATCAAAGCAGATTTATAACTCTATTATACTGAAGTAAGTCGATTGCTATAGTGGCGTAAGGAATACAAATATTGTGAAATGCTCTCGCTTCAAACTTCTGTATTTGGAATACACATAAACCCCACCCTCCTCCTACTCATCCTTTTCCTTCTGCTCCTACTCATTATTATCATGATCATCATTATGATCATCATCATCATCATCAAGATAAAGACGAATGACAACTTTTCCTTTCCTCGTATTGTTTTCTTTATATTTGGTGCATCTGTCAGCTTCGCCCGTGGCATATGATACAAATTGGAGATATTTATTAGAAAGTATGTCAGACGTAAACATGCTTTAATGGTTCCGAGATTTAAATGCTACGTGTAAATCATACATATTGAACATAAAATATCGGGGAAATGCTATCTGAAGAAAAGAAACATATCTATCAGGTCTAAAATATACATGATACAATAAAACATGCCAATATATGTAATAAAAGAAATATATAATTCTGGAACAAAGACAAGTATATCAATATTCTAGTAAATGACCCGATTTCAGAGTATTACATGTACGCACAGTATTGAATGTTCCACATCCTCGAATTTGGTACCTTGCTCATTTCACAACAAGCAATCTTCGTCCTATTTCACAAAGATAGAGAGCCAAGCAGAGACAAAATTCAAGCACCTTTCTTGTAGAGCTCATATATTTCCCAAACGGTATTCTTGAACGTTTGATGCTTTGTCCCAGTTAGGTGTCGCATTTTCAGTGTTTTCAGTGCAAATACTGACCTACCAAAATAAATAGAAGTTTAAGTTGTTTCTTCCAAATATATGAGTCTTTTGATTCTAGCAGCTGAAAAGTTATTAATGACTCACAATTGGAATATGGAGCACAATCATCAGCAGACAAGTTAAATGTATAGTGCAAGCTCTCCAGAACGTTATATGTCGTTGATGCACATCTTTTGGTGCGATCTTCATATGCAAAGCAACAATGAAAGTTTTCTGAAGATAAATAGTTGCCGAAAAGAATCTTCTGGATCTTCCGAAGCTTTTTCTTGCACTTTTCATAGAAAACCTCCCAAAGCCATCTCCTGCATTTGCTATGGAAAATATGATTCCCTTTAAAATTATTGTTGTGCTATTTTGGAAAGTCGTATGGCCATATTAAAGCTATTCGACAACCCGATGAGCTCAAACTAAAATATACAACGTCATTCATCAGTGTCTATCAAATACATGTATAATCGAGTTGAATTAAAGACACTTGATGCAAATGTATGCAACGAATAAAAGTTGTTTCTCTTTAACATAATAAATGTTATGATTATCAACCCGTTACTCCCTAATAATTACGTTTTTTTTATTTCTCTGTAATATACAAGTGGAAGTGATTGTAACGGATTACACTCATTTTCTTCCACCGAATAAACACGAGTATTATAAGCATTAAAATAGTCAGCTAACTTATTGCAATTCATAAAAAAAGGTTTCCTTATACGGAACAGACCTCATTATTCTAAGCACATTCCTGCATAATCATCAGACTTCTTTCTAGCGTAAAAGATCCGTGGAAATTATTGCGATTAATCAAAATAGTTCTTCTCATACGGAATAAAGCTCATTATTATAAGCAAATTCCTAGATAATAATGAGTTTTATTCCGTCCAAGATGGAATTGCTATTTATACATGTTGTTTCAAAAGAGCCCAATGCTTTGATTTATCTGTAATTTTTGTACGGAATAAATTACATGATTAATAATGCCAAAGAGATTTATTCTGTCCAAAAATACACGTACTTCTATTTCATAAAACCTTTGGTAAATATGAAGTAAATAAGCCTAAAAAGTGTATAATTATTTCATTTTTTATTACTATTTGTAGACATTTTTCTTTTTTTACATTAAAGTAGACAGATACTGAGCATGTGAAATTAAACATCTATAGTGTCAAGTGAATACAACACCTTTCTTTTTTCGTAGTTACAAACGGATTGCGCGTAACGAATGAGCAAGAAGATTTTTGTACATTAAAGCATATATATACTGAGCACGGAAAATGTATTCTCAATAGTGTTATGAAAAATAATTCATTACTTCGTGCAAAGCCTAATGCATGTTCCTGCACTACTTCCTCACTTAGTTAAACGGTGATAATACAGTTTATATGCATGTGTAAATAAAGTAATGTCTGCAAGAAATAGCGAAATATGGACTGATATTCAAGACGTTATTGGTAGGGCTTTGTTGTGGTCAGTTTATATAAGACGTTTATTTTGGACTCCCGGATTTAACCATTTCGAACTAATTTTGGTTTGTACATTTGTTTATGGGAATGGACTAAACCTTGAAGTATTCTTGGAGTGGGCCCGGCTGCTAAATTTTGGAGGTGACGCAGCTGCGTATCGTCATTTTGAAACTCTTTTCCGATTATTTGGACACAGAAATTATACATTGTGTGCCTATAACGTTTGCACTGGAGAATACGAGTAGTTGGACGGGAGAGTGCGACTTTATAGGCACAGAAATGAAAGAAATTAAGGTATTGTTTTTCATATACTCATTATCTTAAATGTTGCTTACAAATCCAATGATTTATCGTACACTATTATTATCATATAAATGATTATCTCCCTGGGGATATTTAGCGACACCTATATAGTCGCTCAATTTTCCCCGTGAATTGATATATAGATATTACTTTAGTAAAAACTCCAAAATTGTTAGAACCTTCCTACCCAAAATTCCAGGCCCCATTTCTGTCATGGAATGTCCCCCAAAGAAACCCTTTTTCATGGGAAAACTTCCCTTTTAGTTGACTGTCAAATTCGTGTATGGAGACAGAAGATACTATATAGGTAATCACTAAATTTCCGTGATTGCCTACATAGAACGTTCTTTCTGTATAGACGAACTTTATAGTCCACTAGTTTTCCAGTGAAAAGGGTTTCTTTTGGGGGACAGTCCATTTTAAGAGTGGGTATTGGGGGTTTTTGTTTTGTTTTTTTTATTGGTTGGGTGGGAGTGAAGGTTCTAAAAATAAGAGTTTTGAAGAAAATAATAGGTATATTGAAAGAAGCGGGTACATTTGGTGAATATAAAGTCAGTTGCTAAATATCCACAGGGGGGGGAATTTAGCGATTACCGATATAGAACGTTCTTTCTGTCTAGACGAACTTTATAATAAAGTCCACTCAGAGGGAAGTTTCTCTCGGGAAAAGGGTTTGTTTGGGGAGATAGCCCATATAAAACATGGGACTTTGTAGTTTTGGGGGGGTGTAGGGTCTAAAAATAGAGTTTTGAAGAAAGTAATAGGTATATTGAGATAGGCGGGGTACATTTGGCGACTCTATTGGTAGTCGCTAAATATCCGCAGGGAGCGACAGAAAAGAAAGACGCACGAGAGAGAAGGGGATTTGAAGCATGCATTAAGGAAGGTTTGTGGAGCATTACAATTGGGGATTTTAAAAATCCATGGAATTTGTATGAAGTCTTTTTACAGAAGGATGAAGCCATCTTGGAATGGTGGCGCGACAATGGTTTATTGACCACATCTTTCAGTTGCCCAAAATGTGATGGTGTTCGTGTACCGATAGTTCGGGCAAGTTGTAAGAGGGTGGGTGGTCCAATCAATGCGCTGCAACGTGACGATGAATATTCTATTAATAAGCACTCATTTTTGGACAAGGGCATTTTCCTTGGATATAAGCGCAATGTCGTTTATGTTCTGCTCTTTTGTATATATTCGCACATAGAATATCAGTAGTAACATTTTCTCCTTCCTAATTCAAAGCAAAACAGCATATAAATAAACAAAATTGAAGAGAAAAAAAATTTAAGCACACTGTCGGTTTTGAACTGGGTTCGCCTGTTTGCAAGGTGACCATACGTACCATTACACCACGGAAATGTATTAATAGCCAGGAAAATATCTTGGTCAGAGTGTCATCGATGGCTATTGACAACAGTGGTACAATATCTATGGTATTAAACTGCAGTGAATTTTCAAAAGGAATTCTTTTGGGAAATCCAGTAATTCACCAAGCGTCTGTCTAAGTTATTGTGATAATGATGAAATTAAAAAATCCACGAGTTGGATGATCGGGCGAAATTTAGCGATATTGCCCACTATTCAAGACTGTGCGAAAGGACCGAGTTACGTATGCACATTATTCGATGATGTAAAAGGATAAAGGTCAGGACTAAACTTGAAAACCTACGTCCGACAGATCTTTTCGGTAGCGGATACACCAATTCCTGGAGTCTTTAACTTCTATTTGGGGATGAATTTATCCTTCTCTTTGAATCAGACATATTTTTACACGAACATGATCAGCTCTGGCGGCATAAGACGTGTTTAGGACCAGCGTTTTGGAAGAAAACGGCCAGCTTTGACTGTCTTTTCCGTTTCCTGAATTTACAAATGCTCTGGTGTACATTTTGACTTCATTTGCTGACGTCAGGTTTCGTCATCAAAATTGTATACGTGTCCCTTTGCGCTACTGCAAAGGGTAGGTATAACCGAACAGTTGTTCATCGGCCATGCATAAAAGGGAGCACAAGTTGCACGTGGACAGGCAGACAGAGCCTTGATTAACAACAATAGGGCTTATCCATCACTACGTCTTTCAATCACCTAAGTAGTTATGTATTTAGACATGTAATTGGCGGACAGAACGTAAAGATCAAAGCAGATTTATAACTCTATTATACTGAAGTAAGTCGATTGCTATAGTGGCGTAAGGAATACAAATATTGTGAAATGCTCTCGCTTCAAACTTCTGTATTTGGAATACACATAAACCCCACCCTCCTCCTACTCATCCTTTTCCTTCTGCTCCTACTCATTATTATCATGATCATCATTATGATCATCATCATCATCATCAAGATAAAGACGAATGACAACTTTTCCTTTCCTCGTATTGTTTTCTTTATATTTGGTGTATCTGTCAGCTTCGCCCGTGGCATATGATACAAATTGGAGATATTTATTAGAAAGTATGTCAGACGTAAACATGCTTTAATGGTTCCGAGATTTAAATGCTACGTGTAAATCATACATATTGAACAAAAAATATCGGGGAAATGCTATCTGAAGAAAAGAAACATATCTATCAGGTCTAAAATATACATGATACAATAAAACATGCCAATATATGTAATAAAAGAAATATATAATTCTGGAACAAAGACAAGTATATCAATATTCTAGTAAATGACCCGATTTCAGAGTATTACATGTACGCACAGTATTGAATGTTCCACATCCTCGAATTTGGTACCTTGCTCATTTCACAACAAGCAATCTTCGTCCTATTTCACAAAGATAGAGAGCCAAGCAGAGACAAAATTCAAGCACCTTTCTTGTAGAGCTCATATATTTCCCAAACGGTATTCTTGAACGTTTGATGCTTTGTCCCAGTTAGGTGTCGCATTTTCAGTGTTTTCAGTGCAAATACTGACCTACCAAAATAAATAGAAGTTTAAGTTGCTTCTTCCAAATATATGAGTCTTTGATTCTAGCAGCTGAAAAGTTATTAATGACTCACAATTGGAATATGGAGCACAATCATCAGCAGACAAGTTAAATGTATAGTGCAAGCTCTCCAGAACGTTATATGTCGTTGATGCACATCTTTTGGTGCGATCTTCATATGCAAAGCAACAATGAAAGTTTTCTGAAGATAAATAGTTGCCGAAAAGAATCTTCTGGATCTTCCGAAGCTTTTTCTTGCACTTTTCATAGAAAACCTCCCAAAGCCATCTCCTGCATTTGCTATGGAAAATATGATTCCCTTTAAAATTATTGATGTGCTATTTTGGAAAGTCGTATGGCCATATTAAAGCTATTCGACAACCCGATGAGCTCAAACTAAAATATACAACGTCATTCATCAGTGTCTATCAAATACATGTATAATCGAGTTGAATTAAAGACACTTGATGCAAATGTATGCAACGAATAAAAGTTGTTTCTCTTTAACATAATAAATGTTATGATTATCAACCCGTTACTCCCTAATAATTACGTTTTTTTTTTATTTCTCTGTAATATACAAGTGGAAGTGATTGCAACGGATTACACTCATTTTCTTCCACCGAATAAACACGAGTATTATAAGCATTAAAATAGTCGGCTAACTTATTGCAATTCATAAAAAAAGGTTTCCTTATACGGAACAGACCTCATTATTCTAAGCACATTCCTGCATAATCATCAGACTTCTTTCTAGCGTAAAAGATCCGTGGAAATTATTGCGATTAATCAAAATAGTTCTTCTCATACGGAATAAAGTTCATTATTATAAGCAAATTCCTAGATAATAATGAGTTTTATTCCGTCCAAGATGGAATTGCTATTTATACATGTTGTTTCAAAAGAGCCCAATGCTTTGATTTATCTGTAATTTTTGTACGGAATAAATTACATGATTAATAATGCCAAAGAGATTTATTCCGTCCAAAAATACACGTATTTCTATTTCATAAAACCTTTGGTAAATATGAAGTAAATAAGCCTAAAAAGTGTATAATTATTTCATTTTTTATTACTATTTGTAGACATTTTTCTTTTTTTACATTAAAGTAGACAGATACTGAGCATGTGAAATTAAACATCTATAGTGTCAAGTGAATACAACACCCTTCTTTTATCGTAGTTACAAACGGATTGCGCGTAACGAATGAGCAAGAAGATTTTTGTACATTAAAGCATATATATACTGAGCACGGAAAATGTATTCTCAATAGTGTTATGAAAAATAATTCATTACTTCGTGCAAAGCCTAATGCATGTTCCTGCACTACTTCCTCACTTAGTTAAACGGTGATAATACAGTTTATATGCATGTGTAAATAAAGTAATGTCTGCAAGAAATAGCGAAACATTGACTGATATTCAAGACGTTATTGGTAGGGCTTTGTTGTGGTCAGTTTATATAAGACGTTTATTTTGGACTCCCGGATTTAACCATTTCGAACTAATTTTGGTTTGTACATTTGTTTATGGGAATGGACTAAACCTTGAAGTATTCTTGGAGTGGGCCCGGCTGCTAAATTTTGGAGGTGACGCAGCTGCGTATCGTCATTTTGAAACTCTTTTCCGATTATTTGGACACAGAAATTATACATTGTGTGCCTATAACGTTTGCACTGGAGAATACGAGTCGTTGGACGGGAGAGTGCGACTTTATAGGCACAGAAATGAAAGAAATTAAGGTATTGTTTTTCATATACTCATTATCTTAAATGTTGCTTACAAATCCAATGATTTATCGTACACTATTATTATCATATAAATGATTATCTCCCTGGGGATATTTAGCGACTACCTATATAGTCGCTCAATTTTCCCCGTGAATTGATATATAGATATTACTTTAGTAAAAACTCCAAAATTGTTAGAACCTTCCTACCCAAAATTCCAGGCCCCATTTCTGTCATGGAATGTCCCCCAAAGAAACCCTTTTTCATGAGAAAACTTCCCTTTTAGTTGACTGTCAAATTCGTGTATGGAGACAGAAGATAATATATAGGTAATCACTAAATTTCCGTGATTGCCTACATAGAACGTTCTTTCTGTATAGACTAACTTTATAGTCCACTAGTTTTCCAGTGAAAAGGGTTTCTTTTTGGGGGACAGTCCATTTGAAGAGTGGGTATTGGGGGTTTTTGTTTTGTTTTTTTTATTGGTTGGGTGGGAGTGAAGGTTCTAAAAATAAGAGTTTTGAAGAAAATAATAGGTATATTGAAAGAAGCGGGTGCATTTGGTGAATATAAAGTCAGTTGCTAAATATCCACAGGGGGGAAATTTAGCGATTACCTATATAGAACGTTCTTTCTGTCTAGACGAACTTTATAATAAAGTCCACTCAGAGGGAAGTTTCTCTCGGGAAAAGGGTTTGTTTGGGGAGATAGCCCATATAAAACATGGGACTTTGTAGTTTTGGGGGGTGTAGGGTCTAAAAATAGAGTTTTGAAGAAAGTAATAGGTATATTGAAATAGGCGGGGTACATTTGGCGACTCTATTGGTAGTCGCTAAATATCCGCAGGGAGCGACAGAAAAGAAAGACGCACGAGAGAGAAGGGGATTTGAAGCATGCATTAAGGAAGGTTTGTGGAGCATTACAATTGGGGATTTTAAAAATCCATGGAATTTGTATGAAGTCTTTTTACAGAAGGATGAAGCCATCTTGGAATGGTGGCGCGACAATGGTTTATTGACCACATCTTTCAGTTGCCCAAAATGTGATGGTGTTCGTGTACCGATAGTTCGGGCAAGTTGTAAGAGGGTGGGTGGTCCAATCAATGCGCTGCAACGTGACGATGAATATTCTATTAATAAGCACTCATTTTTGGACAAGGGCATTTTCCTTGGATATAAGCGCAATGTCGTTTATGTTCTGCTCTTTTGTATATATTCGCACATAGAATATCAGTAGTAACATTTTCTCCTTCCTAATTCAAAGCAAAACAGCATATAAATAAACAAAATTGAAGAGAAAAAAATTTAAGCACACTGTCGGTTTTGAACTGGGTTCGCCTGTTTGCAAGGTGACCATACGTACCATTACACCACGGAAATGTATTAATGGCCAGGAAAATATCTTGGTCAGAGTGTCATCGATGGCTATTGACAACAGTGGTACAATATCTATGGTATTAAACTGCAGTGAATTTTCAAAAGGAATTCTCTTGGGAAATCCAGTAATTCACCAAGCGTCTGTCTAAGTTATTGTGATAATGATGAAATTAAAAAATCCACGAGTTGGATGATCGGGCGAAATTTAGCGATATTGCCCACTATTCAAGACTGTGCGAAAGGACCGAGTTACGTATGCACATTATTCGATGATGTAAAAGGATAAAGGTCAGGACTAAACTTGAAAACCTACGTCCGACAGATCTTTTCGGTAGCGGATACACCAATTCCTGGAGTCTTTAACTTCTATTTGGGGATGAATTTATCCTTCTCTTTGAATCAGACATATTTTTACACGAACATGATCAGCTCTGGCGGCATAAGACGTGTTTAGGACCAGCGTTTTGGAAGAAAACGGCCAGCTTTGACTGTCTTTTCCGTTTCCTGAATTTACAAATGCTCTGGTGTACATTTTGACTTCATTTGCTGACGTCAGGTTTCGTCATCAAAATTGTATACGTGTCCCTTTGCGCTACTGCAAAGGGTAGGTATAACCGAACAGTTGTTCATCGGCCATGCATAAAAGGGATCACAAGTTGCACGTGGACAGGCAGACAGAGCCTTGATTAACAACAATAGGGCTTATCCATCACTACGTCTTTCAATCACCTAAGTAGTTATTTAGACATGTAATTGGCGGACAGAACGTAAAGATCAAAGCAGATTTATAACTCTATTATACTGAAGTAAGTCGATTGCTATAGTGGCGTAAGGAATACAAATATTGTGAAATGCTCTCGCTTCAAACTTCTGTATTTGGAATACACATAAACCCCACCCTCCTCCTACTCATCCTTTTCCTTCTGCTCCTACTCATTATTATCATGATCATCATTATGATCATCATCATCATCAAGATAAAGACGAATGACAACTTTTCCTTTCCTCGTATTGTTTTCTTTATATTTGGTGTATCTGTCAGCTTCGCCCGTGGCATATGATACAAATTGGAGATATTTATTAGAAAGTATGTCAGACGTAAACATGCTTTAATGGTTCCGAGATTTAAATGCTACGTGTAAATCATACATATTGAACATAAAATATCGGGGAAATGCTATCTGAAGAAAAGAAACATATCTATCAGGTCTAAAATATACATGATACAATAAAACATGCCAATATATGTAATAAAAGAAATATATAATTCTGCAACAAAGACAAGTACATCAATATTCTAGTAAATGACACGATTTCAGAGTATTACATGTACGCACAGTATTGAATGTTCCACATCCTCGAATTTGGTACCTTGCTCATTTCACAACAAGCAATCTTCGTCCTATTTCACAAAGATAGAGAGCCAAGCAGAGACAAAATTCAAGCACCTTTCTTGTAGAGCTCATATATTTCCCAAACGGTATTCTTGAACGTTTGATGCTTTGTCCCAGTTAGGTGTCGCATTTTCAGTGTTTTCAGTGCAAATACTGACCTACCAAAATAAATAGAAGTTTAAGTTGTTTCTTCCAAATATATGAGTCTTTTGATTCTAGTAGCTGAAAAGTTATTAATGACTCACAATTGGAATATGGAGCACAATCATCAGCAGACAAGTTAAATGTATAGTGCAAGCTCTCCAGAACGTTATATGTCGTTGATGCACATCTTTTGGTGCGATCTTCATATGCAAAGCAACAATGAAAGTTTTCTGAAGATAAATAGTTGCCGAAAAGAATCTTCTGGATCTTCTTAAGCTTTTTCTTGCACTTTTCATAGAATACCTCCCAAAGCCATCTCCTGCATTTGCTATGGAAAATATGATTCCCTTTAAAATTATTGTTGTGCTATCTTGGAAAGTCGTATGGCCATATTAAAGCTATTCGACAACCCGATGAGCTCAAACTAAAATATACAACGTCATTCATCAGTGTCTATCAAATACATGTATAATCGAGTTGAATTAAAGACACTTGATGCAAATGTATGCAACGAATAAAAGTTGTTTCTCTTTAACATAATAAATGTTATGATTATCAACCCGTTACTCCCTAATAATTACGTTTTTTTTTATTTCTCTGTAATATACAAGTGGAAGTGATTGCAACGGATTACACTCATTTTCTTCCACCGAATAAACACGAGTATTATAAGCATTAAAATAGTCGGCTAACTTATTGCAATTCATAAAAAAAGGTTTCCTTATACGGAACAGACCTCATTATTCTAAGCACATTCCTGCATAATCATCAGACTTCTTTCTAGCGTAAAAGATCCGTGGAAATTATTGCGATTAATCAAAATAGTTCTTCTCATACGGAATAAAGCTCATTATTATAAGCAAATTCCTAGATAATAATGAGTTTTATTCCGTCCAAGATGGAATTGCTATTTATACATGATGTTTCAAAAGAGCCCAATGCTTTGATTTATCTGTAATTTTTGTACGGAATAAATTACATGATTAATAATGCCAAAGAGATTTATTCCGTCCAAAAATACACGTATTTCTATTTCATAAAACCTTTGGTAAATATGAAGTAAATAAGCCTAAAAAGTGTATAATTATTTCATTTTTTATTACTATTTGTAGACATTTTTCTTTTTTTACATTAAAGTACACAGATACTGAGCATGTGAAATTAAACATCTATAGTGTCAAGTGAATACAACACCCTTCTTTTTTCGTAGTTACAAACGGATTGCGCGTAACGAATGAGCAAGAAGATTTTTGTACATTAAAGCATATATATACTGAGCACGGAAAATGTATTCTCAATAGTGTTATGAAAAATAATTCATTACTTCGTGCAAAGCCTAATGCATGTTCCTGCACTACTTCCTCACTTAGTTAAACGGTGATAATACAGTTTATATGCATGTGTAAATAAAGTAATGTCTGCAAGAAATAGCGAAATATGGACTGATATTCAAGACGTTATTGGTAGGGCTTTGTTGTGGTCAGTTTATATAAGACGTTTATTTTGGACTCCCGGATTTAACCATTTCGAACTAATTTTGGTTTGTACATTTGTTTATGGGAATGGACTAAACCTTGAAGTATTCTTGGAGTGGGCCCGGCTGCTAAATTTTGGAGGTGACGCAGCTGCGTATCGTCATTTTGAAACTCTTTTCCGATTATTTGGACACAGAAATTATACATTGTGTGCCTATAACGTTTGCACTGGAGAATACGAGTCGTTGGACGGGAGAGTGCGACTTTATAGGCACAGAAATGAAAGAAATTAAGGTATTGTTTTTCATATACTCATTATCTTAAATGTTGCTTACAAATCCAATGATTTATCGTACACTATTATTATCATATAAATGATTATCTCCTGGGGGATATTTAGCGACTACCTATATAGTCGCTCAATTTTCCCCGTGAATTGATATATAGATATTACTTTAGTAAAAACTCCAAAATTGTTAGAACCTTCCTACCCAAAATTCCAGGCCCCATTTTTGTCATGGAATGTCCCCCAAAGAAACCCTTTTTCATGGGAAAACTTCCCTTTTAGTTGACTGTCAAATTCGTGTATGGAGACAGAAGATACTATATAGGTAATCACTAAATTTCCGTGATTGCCTGCATAGAACGTTCTTTCTGTATAGACGAACTTTATAGTCCACTAGTTTTCCAGTGAAAAGGGTTTCTTTTGGGGGACAGTCCATTTGAAGAGTGGGTATTGGGGGTTTTTGTTTTGTTTTTTTTTATTGGTTGGGTGGGAGTGAAGGTATATTTGGGGATTTCGTTGAAAATATGGCATAATGTTTCAAGAATGGGACAGTGTTGGCAGTTTATTCCTGCGTCATTTATACCTGGCAAAAATCTGTAAAGATACCGGCTAGTAGTATTTTTCCAGTTTTGATCCTCTTTATAGCTTTGGAATCATAGGGGTTTGCCAGGTTTGGGTGATACTATTTCTGCAGACCTGCTTCTGCAAATTGTGGAGTTTGGGGCCTTTTTGCGTATCGTCCCATTCCCTCTGCCATTTATTATAAATTCTTTGCCTAATCATACTATCGGATACACATACCTGATTCATGCATACCTCTGAAGGGTAAACATGCATACCTCTGAAGGGTAAACCTCGACTAGAATGCATACCACTGAGAGTGGAGCACATTCTTGTCGAGTGTGTCGATTCCACGTTATAAGACAGAAATATTTTGACGTGAACTGCTTGAAGAAACTGCACCCAATACAGTTTATACAGCAAATTTTAAAGAATTTTTGTTTTAATGATTTTACGTGTGTTACCTTCATCTGTTATTTTATATACATTTTACAGAATTCTAACATCTTTATGTTTCATATTTTATCTTGTTGTACTTAATGTTTACATTTATTTGGAAGACTTTATCTTCCAAAATTTCGGCGCAATTCATTTGTTCATTTTTCGAACTTCACCTTTAGTTGGCACTACATAGCAACTTGAGTGCTGATGTGCCGTAAAACACTACTATAATATATATATATATATGTGTATATATATATATATATATATATATATATATATATATATAGATATATATATATATATATATATATATATATGTGTGTGTGTGTGTGTGTGTGTGTGTGTGTGTTATACGTACATACATATTCATATATTAATTTTTCGAGGAATTTGAACAAAGTTTTAAAAAATACAAAGAATTAAAGCCTTGAGTCAGCTGTTCTTGTTGTTCAATTATAATTAAATTGCATCAAAATTTAACGCAAATATAGCTAATATGAAAACTCAACACGAAGCTGACCCAAAGGTCAAATGGTCTCAGCAGAGTCAGACAGTAGCTTTGTTTACGACATCATCCTGGGGCAAACGTCATAAGTTCCGGTGTTTTTCAAAACCGATATCTTAGCGGCGATGGTGTAGATTGTGGCCTGTTGAGCAGTTTGTGTGTTTGCAACCGGAACATCATCGTCTCTTTCCGAAAAGGCTGCAACGTTTACCAAACTTTTTAAACGTGTACACAATACCCGAAACGATGACATTTAATCGAAACTATTCGAAACTCAATAGTTTCTCCCCCATCTGCACATTTGGCATACAGCTGATGTCTATTTATATGTAAATCATTTACAGTGTTCATGCCATACCTCGTTCAACTTGCGGTTGTTTCATTTACTGGACGTCATTTACTTCTTATTATGACAGGATTCAGTTTTAAGACACGTGTTTGTTGAATATATCTAACAGTTTATGTAAAAACATCACTAGAATCGTCTATATATTTTTGTACTGCTATGTGTCTGTGCCGGATGATAAAAATGGATACTGCAACTAAACACAATTACTATAAGAAACTGCAGTGGTTACAAGGTTGTAGCGGTGTGTTTTTAATTTTTTATTTATAAAAGTAAAGTTACTCATAAAAGGTTCTGTTAACGAATATGTTTTATCACACTTTAAGAAAAGATTTAACAGAAAAATCTTACTAAACAGTCATCTTAAGCAGAGATGTGGAATACATTGTTAAGTAGAATAAATAGTTCCTACGTCACTGGCAGTCACGCACATCTTCGTTTACACGGTTACTTATTTTGTAAACGTTTTTACAAGCAGTAAACTAAACTAAGCCGTTTACATGTGTAAACGTTGCAGCCTTACTTTTCGATGCGAGTCGAATATATTTTTTTCTAGACTAACAAGTAGTAAAAGTCGTACAGGTCATGTATACGTTCAGTACCGACTATTTCAGTAATGGGTGTCGATTTTTAGAATTTGATTACACATACCTTTAAATGGCGATTATTTATTTATTTATTTTTTTTTTTGTTGGATCCTCGTACATCCATATGCCATTGGAAAGGCAATATGTACATGCCGCGAGAAACACAAATGGCATAACTCAATGTTAAAAAATGTGGACATTTTTGGACAAGGTCAACATAAAGATCTACAAACCGGATTGAATGTCGCGCACTGTGAATTCACAATGAAAGCTACGTTCTACTATATATTTTCATGATTAGACCCGACATGCTCTTTTCTTAACCCAGTCTAGTACCTGGCCACTATTTGTGAAAGTCCATACCGATCAATAATTTTCGTCTGGAAGTTATTTCATGACCTTTAAGGTGCAGAGCATTCAATAATCAGGATTGAATAGACTTTGGTTGAACTATATTAGTATAAAAGTTTAGAACAACAATTAATATTAAATTTAAGATGGGTAAATGCACCTACATGGCCGCATTGGCATACACTTAATCAAAAAACGTGTACAAGCATTAACAACATAGTCTATATAATAAATACAAACAAAGCATCGAATGCAAACAATCATACCCCACTAAAGTTCTGACCCATTTCCGTCCCTTGAAAAAGTCATCATAATGGTTGAGTATAGATATATTTCACCAGAGAACAATTAATCAACTTACCAACATGGATAGTATTCCTATTTTAGAATCTATAGTACTTGCCTACCTCCCCAACAGTCTGTATCCCACTACAGATTTTAAAAATAAAAAGCATTAAAGGATACAAAAAATGCACAGAACTTGGTCATTTCATTCATCAATTTATAATTTCCAACCTGATTGTCGCCAGGTGGCCCCTAACATTATCATCTGCCGATGTAAACAACCAGACAGACTGCTCACTGTCCTTTTCGGGTTTCTATAACAGTCCATTATCAGTAAAATCTATGTCGTCTGCATCCATTATTTGCAATGTCTAGTTATAATATTTCTAAAGTGAACAAAACAAATATGGCAACTGTGTTAGTAAAGGAACTCCCGTTTCGTTTGCAACGTGAACACGATATATCTATTTAATATCTATTAAATAAGCGTAATGGCTAAATTCAGACGTTATGGAAGTCATCTCAGTATAATAGTATTTGATATGAATAGTCCGAAATACAGGTTAAAAAATTCAACTGACATAAGAACCAGACACAGAGCCAAAAGTTATCGCCAAAGACGAACTGGTACAAACAGTGAAATATGAGCTAGTGAGATAAGAAATCATTGAGTTCAAGCATACAGTATACATATATCATGCATGCATATATACAGGAATAACATTGGCACTTTAGAAAACTACCAAATGAGGAAGCGCGTGAAATTGCATGAAATGTAATTGTTACTGTGTTCCCCATTTATGAAATACTTTCTGCATGTGTTAATTTCCTATGTGAACAGATCCATAAAATGTTATGACTGTAAATTTCATGTCCTGAACAGTGGACACAGTTATTTTAGCAGACAAGGAAACTGTAGAAACCGTGTTGTAGTCTGACTCGACAACGACTGATTCAAAGCATATAACGCTGGAAAAGTGAATATTACAGAAATTAATAATTGATAATGATATGTGTTTGAATTTCTTGAATAAAAAAGATGCTGGTACGGGTATTAGAAGCCCCTGTTTTTTCTGACTGACCCCACTTTTTTGACCTGGTAGGGACCATTGGGTCCCACTTTTTCCATTTCAGGAATGAACACTGATCTTCCAACAACTATAAAACATAAGTAACATGATACAATGCAACCATGAGGTCTACATGCAAATGAAGTGTTTCAGTGTCATCTATTTTTTTTGACCTGGTAGGGACCATTGGGCCCCACTTTTTCCATTTCAGGAATGAACACTGATCTTCCAACAACTATAAAACATAAGTAACATGATACAATGCAACCATGAGGTCTACATGCAAATGAAGTGTTTCAGTGTCATCTATTTCTTAAGCAGCTACACATATTTTCACGCAGATTCCTTGCAAATATGCAACACTAGTTATTTCTCTGTTGCAAAAAACCAGCTGCTAAAGGAAGTACTCTTAAATGACACCATGGTCCAAAACGCATACATAGTTTCTGTTGCTTGGTACAGATGTATTTTCAAAGTCAGCCAAACTCCTCAGCTCACTAAATGTAGCTCTGCACATGCTCAGTACTTCCCCATTATGCGAAAAAGACAAATGATTCTGATTATTCTACATCCTGGGGAGTTTAACCAGGCTATCTTTGTCTGCAACACTGTTCTGTTTACATCGTGTGTATGGGGTACACCATTTTTAGCTCTACTGGTCATAGACCAGAGAAGATTATGAGCTTTCATTGTCCGTCACCCGTCATTAAGCACATGTTTGTTGTTGCTACTCCTCCTACACTACTTAGAGTATTGCCATGAAACCTAACACACACACAGACATTTATCCCAAGGTTTAGTTGGTCTTAACTGAAAGTGGTGCCACTAGGACGTAAAATATGGCGCCATCTTGGAAAGCAAGTTATACCTGCTTCTCCTGAATGGATGGTTATATCAGCATGAGGTTTTCAGTAAAAGACTTCTTAATGTCTGCAAGGAAGTAGAAGAGTTTTGTCTTGTTAGTATCAGCTAACAGGAAGCTTCGCTGGTTTCTTTGAATTTTATTTGTTCCAGTCACTATTCTCCTTGCTCTTTGACCTCGCTTGGACCTTGTTTCAACTTTTAAGCTGAATTGTAACTGTGGCAGAGCCATCAAAAACGAGAGAGCATTTACGTCTGGCCCACTGTTTGCTATTGTCACATGAGTTTCAAGTATGTCAATCAGCTGAGATTTTTGACAGACGTGGAGCTTCCCAAGGTCACATAAATCGGCAGGAACGGACTGGTGTTTATGCCGGAAGAATTTAAGTAAGTCACACTGTCTGCTTTGGCAGGAGATGAAGAGTTGAGAGATGAGGTGACAGTCGTCTTTTAGTGTCTTTATGACCGTATCAGTGTGAAAATTGTCAGCTCCATTCCCAATACAAGGTACCAGAATTAGAACTGTGGAATCGCTGTATGCGTATTTTACACCAGTCATCAAATCAGAATATGTCTTCTGTGTTCACATCTGCTTCGCTGCAGTATTCAGTGTATGCTGCCTTCATGTCCTTGTAGAGAGTGCATGCGGTGCTGTTATCCGCTGAGCTGGGCATGTTCTTGTGATATTTGATGCTGGTAGGAAGGATTCTGCAGTACCAAATGACCTTAGTGCAGCCATCTTAATATGTAATCCTATAAACATGAGAACAAATTTGTCCTCACCATAGAACTCGGGCCCAGGCCACTGGATCTGCTTGGCTAGTGCATAGATTGGCTGGTCGGCAGTAATTACAGGTGTTTGTCCTCGATTCAGAAATGATACTGTGTCTCTGACTTTATCTATCACATGCTTAATTGTGGCAACATAATGTGCATTATCTAGGAGGAGATACAATAGTGATGCGATGCTGATTTCAACTTTCTGGCTTCTCTTATGAGATGCATAATGAGCTGACCACGATATACTAACATTATCGTCTATATTCTTAGTGACGTTCACCTTCTCAAGCCATTCATACTCAGCTGTAAGATGTGGTCTTTGTAACCTAGTAAGTGGCATAGTCAAAACTGAGGTTTGGAATGGAGGTGGATTTTGATTCTTCTTTGTGAAGTATTTGTGAAAGAGTCTGGAAACTCTGGAATTGTCTTCACGATTCCTTCTTTGGTTTGAAGTGGTTCACGCATCTCACCTTCATTGTCTGAGCTTGGATGCTGGAAAATGGAAATGCTAGTGGCATGAAATGATGTGGTTCCTGTTGTTGCAGTTGGATTATGATCAATATTGTCCATAACAGATATTGTAAATAACCTATTTCTCAAAGCCGGTGGAACACTACATCGTCTTCCACATATTTTGTGAACATTGCATCTCAAAGTTGTGCTGAAATTTCAAGTACTTTGTCGTAGAAAATGCTGATTCCATTGTCATGGAGCATTTCTACAAGCTGCATTTGTCTTGTCTTTGTAAATACAGACAATCTTGTGTAAACAGAGAATGGAGTCTCGTGATCTTTGGGGTGTCTGTGTATTTCTGCTCCTTCGTTGTGCCATGCATAACAATTGTAATGAAGAAACTGTGCCATAACGATATCCGTTTTAGATGCGCCAAACGTTAACTGTGATTTTATATCTGCACCATGTTCAATCATGACCACAAACTGAAGAAGTGCTGGTGGGATGGCTTCTTTAACATATCCTTTTGGAAAGTTCCATCAAATTTAGACTTGTGATCAAGCATTTGCATCAGCATTATTTTAGCTGCTTTTGCAAGGAGGACAGCTTCAATGTACTCAGAAGCTTGTGAGAGAAGCAAGCCAAGCCAATATCTTTCTTGAAAAGAAGGAATGCATCCCTTTCTTACTCGTATTGTTCTATGTCTGGCATATGCGACAATAGCTGGTCTTTTAGCCTTGTTCGGTTGACATCTAGTGACTCTACCCACAGTTCTTCGTTTAAGTCGCTGATTGTATAGCTTGGCTAGATCAGCAAGTCTAAATATGGCGGGAGAGGTACCTTCACTGCAGGATTTCAGCGCAGTTACTAGTCGAAAAGCTGACCAGTTCAGAAAATGCCAGTCGATATACTTCCCTGCCAAGTAAGATTCGACCACTCTTCTCCGGGTTTAGTTGCTCTCTCTCTCTCTCTCTCTCTCTCTCTCTCTCTCTCTCTCTCTCTCTCTCTCTCTCTCTCTCTCTCTCTCTCTCTCTCTTATACAATCTTGCCAAGCAAGCAGGATCGTACTTCATCTCCTGTGCCACAACATCTCTACTACTGAGTTTTTCCAAGAGTCTTCAATCACTAAGAGTCCTTAGTCTGTCGTTGATTTTCATGGCAAAAATCCAAGCAATAGGTAGCCTAAACGTACGCCGAATCTGCTCTCGCTTACCCTTTCAGTCTGATTGATAGCGAATTTGCGTAGTCACTTTCGTGTATATACACAGTAACATATCCTCAATGTATTAGTTTCGAAGCCCTTAAGAAGAAATTGAGGAATAATTCGTAAACAATATCAGTTTTATTAAAAGTGCATGTACTCTGGGAATCATTGTTATATCTGCACTGAAAGTCAAAACTTCAAACTATTCATGGCCGCAGACATTTGTTCCGTGACAGTATATTTATGAGTACTACGTTTCGCTTACCTTGTTTATAACGTCATCTGTTTCAGAGCGGTTGATCACAGCGCCCCTCGCGGCCATCGTAGAGATGAGGAAAGAAATGTAGGGTGACACAAAATGGCAACTGTGGCGAACATAACAATTACTCATCTTAATATGAATCAATATTTTTTTCTGCTTAGTATTCTTAGCAGAAAAGAAGTAAAAACTTTGCATGGATAATATTTTCAGCTGGTTTAAAAGGAAAATTAACTGTTAACTTCGAAATTAGGTATATACACAGGTGAAAACTTTCTTTAAACATCTCTACACTCTGCCGTGATTTTCCTTTGAAGTTCTGGACGACAAAGACAACTGAAGACCTCATTCCGCCTCAAGACTCTAACTTTGGTGCAATACTTTAAATGAACCCAGTGACTGCAACCTTGAACACAACATTGTGCCTAACTTACAAACTCGATGTAATCATTGTGTTTCATGGCAACGGGCTGTTCTTGTTTGCATACATAGCAGGGTTCATCGTACTCTACAAAAACAGAGTATTCAGTTTCTTCCGAGTCCCGTACCGATATTACCTGCTTGCCCGATAGGCCAGGCATATAACACAATCCGACTGGATCTTAAAAGGGGGTGTAAACTTTAATTTCTTTTCCTGCCCATCTCATCTGTGATTTCATCAGCAGAGTGTGGATGCTTGGAATGGCTGCCCTTCTAAGAACCTCAGTGTCTGGGACCTTGTCCTACCATCTTATCCTCATCAGTTTCCTCAGGCAGCCCACGTGAAAATGGTTCAGCTTCTTGGCATGGCGTCTATACAACATCCAGGTTTCGCATGCATACAGCAGGGGTGGCAACACAATGGCTTTGTAGACCTTCAGCTTTGTTTGTAGTCTGATGCTTCTGCGCTCCCACACATTTGCGCGTAGTCTGCCAATGGCCACACTTGCTTTAGCAATTATGGCGTTGGTTTCATCATCGATGTGGACTGCACGTGACAGTATATTGCCAAATAGGTGAATTTGTCTACTGCAAGGAGGGTTTGCCCATTTACTGTGATGGTGGGCTCTACGTAAGGCTTTCCTGGTTCAGGTTGGTGCATCACCTCTGTATTCTTGATACTGATTGTGGGACCGAAATTGTCACAAGCTTAAGGTAGATATGTAGACTATACCATGGTAGCAAATACAAAGGTATGTATGTATGTATGTATGTATGTATGTATGTATGTATGTATGTATGTATGTATGTATGTATGTATGTCTCCAGTTAGGAGTCATTGCTTTTATTTTTCTAAGTATGATTTAAAAATTGTTATTTTCAGTAATGTGAGGAAATACCGTAATGTAAAAGAAAGTGCAATAATGGACCATTGAATATTAGAATTTTATTGTATGGACTTCAATATGAAAATAAAAAATAACAAATTGGGTTGTTATATTATTTATCGTTTTCGTTGTTGTTTTTTATTTTTGTGAATGGTGATATTCTCTGTAATAGAGAGTACATGATACTATGGAACAGAGTATGCTGCATAACTCTTCCTTCGGAGAACCAGGTTTAAAACCAATGATGATTATGATGATGATATGTAATGATGATTGTAGATTACCAGTCATGCAGGGAGTGAGGCTTTTTGTGAATACTGGTGCAACTTTAAAGTAGCAAAACAAGAATTCAACATTTCTTCACCATAAGATATAGAGCAAAAATGATACAAGGATTAACAGGTCCAAAAACAATGTCTACTCTTATCCCATAAAGAACAGAAACAAAAATAATGATATAGTCCTTGATTCCGATTTGATCTAGTATTGATTTTCCTTTCATAACTAATAATGAGAAGATGAATTTAATTTGTTTTCTTTACAATCATGGCTTTTTCGACTCGAAACCAGACGTTAGAATCTGTACATGTAGCTAGGTCGATATATATATATTCCATTCATTGTTCTACACTGGATCCGCAATGATACACGTATAGTAATGTGAGAAATTGCATTCATAATGTCCATATGCATCGGTATAGGAAAATTCCATCCGGAGTCAGCATTTTGCATCATAAACGCAGCTTTGTAAAGTGTCTGATAAGAACATTCTGTTACTAAGGATGGAATTTTAATATCGAAAAAGGTTGGTCAAAGTCTATATGGCTTATTGTGGTTGTTTGGTTTGGTGTTTTACGGCACAGGAGCACAAGTAGATTATTTGGTGCTGAACCAGTTGTAGTAAAGTACCATGCCTAAGGACACACTATCTTAGCCGACCCAGGATGATCCGATGGTAGGACTGCAACCATCTCCCTTTCAGTCGCGAGTCTAGCACGCTATCCTTTGAGCCACCGCGGCTCCTGCCTCCATTATTCGACTCTTATGATATGTAGTAGAGCGCATCGGATTTATTGTAGATTACCAGTCATGCGGGGAGTGAGGCTTTTGAATACTGATGTAACTTTAAAGCAGCAAAACATGAATTCAACAATTCTTCACCTTAAGATAGAGCGCAAAAATGATACAAGTATTAATAGGTCATAAAATAATTTCTACTCTTATCCTATAAACAACAACAGAAAAAAATAATGATATAGTCCTCGATTCAGGTTAAATCTAGTATTGATTTTCCTTTCATAACTTGCAATGAGAAGATGAATTTAATTTTTTTCTGTACAATAATGGCTTTTTCTACTCGAAACTAGACTTCAGAATGTATACATGTAGCTAGGTCGGTCAGTGAGAAACGTCATGATACTAACTTCAACTCCTACATGTTATTGGATGTAAATGCGTTGCAAATAATGTTGATCTTGATTATTGTGAAAGAACCCTCAACTGATAATGGATTAGAAAATGTTTGTCAGATTGTGTGCACTATGATCGCATTAGAAGGTTATATGGTGAAAGGAAGAAGTTAGTTGATGATATATATTTATATACACGCATATGTGAGATGCCTGGTTATTCCATCCCTCCCAAAATTAAATAAAAACAAACAACCTGATTACCGAGTTTAGATAAGTCGGTCAAAAGTAACCGGACAAATTCACTCTGCAGATTGCACCTGTCCAGCAGGGTAAGTTTCATACAACTTTAAAGTTTTAACTTAGGCTCTTCCTTTGAAAGGTAGATAATCATTTAAATTATTTAATATGCGAAATTCATAAAATGATAACTATAGCAACATCTGTTCATATTGTCCCTTTATATTTTTAAAGGTGAACCAGTATTTGGGCCTGGGGATATCTCACCTGTACCCCCACAGTTAATTGCTGCTATTGGCTATATATCTTTGTGTATTGATTCCTTGAATTACCCTCCACCCCCCTCACCTCAGGCAGGTGAAATTTCAGATGCATCATTGGAGTGTAAATGGAATACATCAGCGCCTCGGAAACTTTCCCCGAAAAAGGCAGAGGAAATTAAGCTAAACAATACTCTGGCACTCTCGAAACTTCAGCATACAAAGATTATTGCCCATCTGGAGAAGGCAGTCAACTAAAAAGGGAAGAATTCCAGAAACAGTTGCTTGCTGTAAACCCCTTAGCAGGATATCATACACATTTCCTCAAACCAGATATTCCAGAGGAGGTACTAAAGGAATGTTGTAAGAAAAGATGAAATATAGTATTATTCTAGTCACCCAAATTATTAAATTCTTTTTTATCGATTCAATTTCAGTTTGATTGAAACATAAAATTAACCACTAAAGTATGCATCATACAAATAATACATAGTACCTACTTGCCCTAATCAGTAATTAGCTGCTTCAGTTGATCAGATTTGTTTCCTACTTGGTGCATGGGGTTTTGTTTGTTATCACTATAAACTATGTCATTTAGCTGTGACACATTCAGAAAGGCATAATTAACATATTGATGAATGAAAGGAAAGAGCAATTACTTCCATGCCAGGGAGTAATCAAATTCTTATATCGACCTCAGTGTATGCATTTATATAGAGTTTACATTTTTTCTGGCCAAGATAAAATTGTTGTAACTTGCACAGAACTTTACATATAAAGAAATATTGATCACCTCATACACATTGCATGTACAGTAGGTTAAATATTAATTGAGAGAGAGAGAGAGAGAGAGAGCTGACTGTCAATACATACGATAACTTTAAAAACAAAAAAAGGAAGAAAAAAAAGGGGGGGGGTAAAGAAAAATGAGCATGACAATTGTATACGTTGTGCTGCATCTATGTTTAATATTTATGTCCAAAACATGATGTTACTTTGATATCCAAAATGCACACAGAGCAGGGTCTAACAAATCTTGTTTGCTGGGTTGGGGTTACCTTACGTTGATTTCATGTAGAATACTGAGTTATTGTATATCTTGACTCCTTAATCAATTTCAAAATATTACCCAAAAATATTTCACCATGAAGATTAATTATTTATGACTCGTTACAATGACAAAGAAAGTTTAGAAGCTATTATTTTCATGTGAAAGTGTCTTCTGTAAACTGGGATGCAGGGTTGTTTTACAAGTTGCCTGCTGGCCTACCATTCTGAAATTTGTTAGACCCTGATACACAGTTACATGAAATCATGTTTTCATTGATTATAATGATTAGACTTTCATTGATTATAATGACAAGACTCACATTTTCTACTCATATTTACTGTAATTAAGTGGTTATCAATACTACTGTCAAAACAAATGAAGTAAGATATTCTTTTTCATTTTGACGCAGAATAAACTGTGCTTTGTACAAGTTTGCATGGATGCAAAGTCAGTCCTGTACAACTGATGGCTGGAATGTTGTAAGTGCAGCACAAATTTTGAAAACATCGGATGCTGTTAAATGGCAACTAATTGGCATCGCCCCATTTAGGAATTTAAAAACTTTAATTCTTTGTATCTCCCTTTCCACATGTATCTTCAGATTGGCTATCCGCCGTGTTTCATCAACCTGCATCCGCGTAAACTGTTTCTTTTTTTACTTGAAATGAGGAATGACAAGGTCGATTTCTTTGGGAGTTGTCCGGTCACTTATTAAAAAACCCTTATCAACCATTATTGTATCACCTGGCTCACATAATTTTCCCACACCAGACAGCTCTGTAATTTTCTTGTCCGAAATACTTCCTGCATAGCAATCAGATACAAAGCTAATAGCACCATAAGGACTCACACCAACCAAAATCTTCCACGTCATGTGAGATTTGTAGTTAGAATACATAAGATATTTCGCTTGTAGTGACTCTGGGGTCTCCGTCCAAATTTCAGTGCAATCTAGAATAACTCTTGTATTGGATAACGCCTGTTGAAAGATTCTGGCATATTTTCTGATATTACTTCTCTCCTTGGCCATAGCAAAAGTAATGGTACTTGCTCATTGGATAAAAACCTCACCCACGTCCTCCAAATACTACTACAATGAGCAGTTGAAATATGAAATCTATGTGCCAGATCCTCTTCACATAACCCCAGTCTAAGTCTCATGAGCACCAACAAAAATTCTTCTATCAAACGCAACTTTCTTGTTGGCCCTGGCTTCTTTTTTCCATTTAGTTGGTACTCTTGCTCTCCACCTGACTTTTTACCTTTCCAAAAAGACATGTTCTGCGCTTTCACTTCGATAGTACTTAAAAGTAACATTAGTGTCACAAATGTTTGAATGCCTGTGTAGAATTGAACTTCCGAGTCGTTATTCTTTATATCCTCCACTGCAATATCAGGTTTATTGCACTGTATCCCAACATCCACTGTTTCTGTTTTTTGTTGCATGTTACTGGCAAATCAGTTTCAGAAGAACTATCTTTTACATGCACTGTGCAAGTCTGTTCACATTTGTGCACAGAAAAATTTAGTGCAGATGATTCTTGAAGAGAAAGTTTTAATGATTCATTTTCTTCATAGCTGTTACAGTCATTTCTGTCTACATCTGCATCTGATGAAGTGGTCGGAGGCATAGATAAAGAGATATCATCAACCTGTAATATAAACAGACCATTTGTAAGAAATAATGTGCACATATTTGACTGATTATGTTCAATAAAAATTAAAACTACATAACCTATATGTTTCATCGATTCCAATACATATTCTTGTACACATTTAATTTTATATTTTACATAGTCCATTGAGTACTTCATAATTTTCCCATGTTTACACTAATTTGTTGACTTTATGTTTCGCTAACCAAGCGTAAAACGGTGCGATATTCTGAACTATCCGGCACTGGAATTTTGTTGTGGGCATGCGCATTGGAGCTAAGGGAGATAATTTTAAGCGCTACGATCAGTAACTCCTTTGCAACCGTGAAACCGCCTCTCTCTCTCTCTCTCTCTCTCTATATATATATATATATATATATATATATATATATATATATATATATATATATATATATATTATAGGGTTGTAAAAAAAATCCCAGTCACATGCCCCGGACAAGTGACTTTGAAAAACTGACTTGTCCGGGCCAGAGACTTACTTTCCCGATTTTCAAGTTATTTTTTTCTTCATTTTCCAGTCTTTAATGTCCAAAATGTTGTCCAAGGGCAGCATATGTAATTATGTGAATATAACTGAATCGTATTCTTCATTAGTAGGTATATGCTTATAAACAGTGGGGTAATGTTGCTTGTCTTTTATGTGTGGTTTGCTGTCGTCTCTACATGCAGTTTCTGTTTTTAGCATTACCAACATGTTAATTTTAAATTTATAGTTGCCTTTTTGGCAGAATAACAATTATTTTTTATTGTACCAATTATTAAACGTTAAAATAATTTCTTATATTTAGTGCAATTTCCCCAACTACACACACAAAGCATTCGTAGTCAACGACGGGAACCGATGGAAAGCAGACGAAAAGAAGACGAAAAATTAATGTTGTAAATATTACCCGACAGTAAGAAAATATAGGTTTGGCAAAATCTAACCTAATGGAATACATTACATGTTGTTGTATCCGATACGATCTAACCTAATGGAATACATTACATGTTGTTGTATCCGATACGATCTAACCTAATGGAATACATTACATGTTGTTGTATCCGATACGATTCATCAATGTACTGACAAAATATCTTAGATTTGTATGCCAACGAGGAACATGGCGGCCGCCAATATGCCCGCGTCATTGACATACAAATAAATGTTCCTGTCGGCATACCAATCAAAGATATTTTGTCTAGTACATTTTCAAATCTTATCAGATGTTCAAAAAAGAAATGTGATATATTCCAATAGATTAGACCCTGTTGCGTGAACCTAAACTTTCTTCCTGTCGGCCAAGTTGTGCAATATTTATTTTCCGCATACTTCCCGAAGATGACTAGGAAATGCCTTGAGCATCCAAAAGGGCACTTAATTTTTGCCTCAATGTATAGGAGAGAATATATGTAACTGTAATTAATAATATTTTTGAATATTAAATAAAACCGATTTAAATTTCCTTTTCATAATCTAAACTGATTATGGAAGGACTACGGCCTCTACATTACCCTAAAATCAAGTAACTTTTTCAACACAATATCATATTTAAGCAACAGTTCACATTTCCTCCATACTTTTAACTCTTTAGAAAATCCCAAAAATGGTCAGATAAAAGAATTGTTCAGATACACAAATTTTATCTTGAATCTGTTGCAAAATTGTAAAAACAAAGTCGAGTAGGAGCGACAATAAATAGCGATTTTAGGATCTTGTTTCCCGCAAAACAAACCAAATGATTACCAATTTGATGTACTTTACTTTATTCCAATCACGATAATTAAAGCCATTCTTTACCAGCAAACGACTGTCCTTCGCCGATGTTTGGAAAGTCAAATTTGAGCGCGTCATATTTTCGTACATATGAAGTACTCAATTCCTGACTACGTCTTATTAATAAAACACGGTCAAGAGTACAAATTATGATCCGGAAGTGGACGGTGCTGGAAAAAGGTGGTGCGTAAATCTTACAAATGAAATTGGGGCTTCTAATTAATAAAAACCAAAATTGTTCTCCCCTTCGACTAGGCTCCTACCGTCAGGCACTTATCCCACAGAAAATTGGACAAGTCAGATATTTAATGTGGATTTGTATATACAAATGTCATGTAGACATATTTATGGGTTATGTCCAATTATATCGAGAGATTTGTGTGCTTGATGTATATCTCAGTACACATGAAATACAAAAGGCCAATTGTTCTGAGGTGAAGAACAGTTCTTAGTACATGTATTTCCTTTATAAACATTATGATAAATTACTTTCAGTATTTGCAGGAGAGCAGCACTTCAGATAGGTTTATGACATCTTAACAACTCTTTACGTTGATTTCAGTCCATCTTTTGGTCGACCATTATTCGATCTAATGCTGTCTCAAAGAAGGCAAATTCAGGATTTGTGTCTATCAGTAATTTATGTACTGTATGGTGCTAAATTTCCACAAATTCAGCAAAGAAAAGCACCTTAAAAACAATAATCTGCCCCCTTCACCCCCAAAATCTCAGCAATCCACACTGCTATAAGCATGCATTATGGTTCCAAATAACATTATCTAAATACATTAATTACCGAACGTAATCAAAACACAGGAGCATGCTACTTTCTTGTACATTGGTACATTTTTCTTCTTGGATTCGAGGATATAATTTCTTTTTATTCTACTTCTACCAATTCAAATATATAAATTCACTTCACATACTATCATTTACAATCATCACGGTAGCTCATTTGGAAGACCATTTGACTCATAATCTAAGGGTGGTGGGTTCGATACCCACCCAGGTCAGCCTTCATTGGTATGTCCTTGGGTATGTCCTTGGACTTATCTCCGATTAACTTGGCATGATATAGCCAGTAATGTGCTAAAAGTGTCATTAAAACCACCAAAAACAAAACATTTACTCCAGGCAATATGTAACATTCAGGTAAACAACAGTAATTATAATTGAAGAGAGATTCCATTTTGTAATACATTGACATTGAGGTATTGTATATGTACCTTCGTAATATAATGTCTTACTTTCCATGACAAATACACATAATTTGACTTGAAGTCAGCTTAATACTACCCTAGTCCTATTTTTAAAAGTCACGTTATCACTTGTGGACACCATCTGGTCTATACAAGTATTTTAATATTACTGAATATTCTTTAATTACCTAATTAGACAATCTAAAGTATTTTTACATGAATAAATAATTATTACCATGTACACTATTAATTACACATTCATACATAATAAATAAAACTCAAGTTATATGGTAGATGCTTAGCACCTAAGTAACAACGAGGTATTTCATGTGAACTATAACCTACAGGCTCTACATTCTCAGTGAAACATTATGGTTGCATAGTTACATAAACAGTAGAACATTTGCAATTAAAACAACAGGAGGTGATCTAAAAAGTTATTATAAAAAAGCTGGAGTCAAACCAGTACAAACTGGATGTTTAGATACTTTGAGTGGGTTCCAAGACCTGATTTGGTTCTGGTAACCGACCTTACATTTTTTTTGTTCAATATATATATATATATATATATATATATATATTTGTTTGCTTTATTGTCTGTGACTTTTTTGCGAAAACCTTGTTAGCAAGAATGAAAAATAAAATTACTTGAGGTTAAAATTGAAATTTGATAGCCAAATTTATATGATATAGAAGAGAAAACCTGATTATAATTTTATGCTATTTTAATAAGTTGTCATCTTTTACATATTTTTAAACTGTTGGGATTTGGAATGTTTTTGTTTAGGCAAAACCTTGTAAACAAGGATGAGCTAAAATAATTTGAGGTAGACAAATAAATTCAGTAGGCATATTTGTTATATGTATATGACCTGAGTAGATTTTCAAGACTTTATAAGCAATTTGTTCCATTATTTAAACAAATGTTTTAAATGTTTGACAAAAACCTTCTTTACGGTTACATAGTAAGCCAGGTATCTAAATCTATGAAGCCAAACCACGCCATGTCAGATATTTAGATATACTGACTCGTCCTCAGGCCTCTTTAGGTTTCATTGACTCTGATCTTTTACCTTATATTTTCCCCATATTTTTCATGTTTATAAACTGAGACTTTTGTTTTTAAGAAAAACTTTGTTAGCATTGTAACAGGATGAAGCCGGGTTGGAATTGGATTTAGCGAAGACACTGAAAGCAATTTCGTGAATGAGATGTTTATTTATAATGTCATTGAACGATGAATTAATCTGACACCATACTCGTGTGCATAAAGTCCAACAATGGGTTTAACAGAATGATGTGCACCGAGTTTAACAATAGATATAAGAAAATTATCTATTTCCTAAATGGAGCTAATCGGAACATGTAACTTCAACGCGTAATCAAAGAAAAGAATCAACGTATGGAACTTATAAACAAATATGAACAATGTATGGATATGTTACCATGAATGACCAATGTATATCATTTATACACAAATATGAACAATGTATGCTCTATCACCAAGGTTGACCAAAGAATTTGTACACAAATATGAATAATGAACGTTTCATCCACAAGCAAGAAATATGTATTATTGATTTTCGCTCATGTAGCGAAATTGAATTATTGATTTCACTCATATGTTGATATTGAATAACATTGATTTAAAAATGGAACAAATGTATCTCGTGGCGTCCAGGTGACGATCACGATGTACACAGCCCTAGTCGAATGGTGAAGGCGCCACCACTCATGGCCAACCCCTCCCAGTCTGCTGAAGGATCCCTCAAGAACCTCCTTATTCCATATAGATCCGCTAGTCACGAAGCTTTGATCCCTCACTGCGAGTCAACCAATACTGTCCCCCTAGCCAACGTCACCATCGACCTCATCATACGAGTTACACGAAACCCCAAATAGTTCTACGACTCCACATCACCAATACAACTAAAATATAATGACTGAGCCGTGCAGTACATGAGACACGGAGAAGCACGAATACAATAATATACATTACGCATGCGCATACGAATGGGCTCCGTTACACATCATCATTTCATCAGAACTACTGTACGAGATTATTATTATAATAACCACGTTTGTACATGAATATGTGTCCGACAAAAATAATCTCACTGAATTATAAGAACTCGAACATTACTCATCCTTCAATGCATGCAATGTATAATTGAATTCAATTCGTATGTTCAGTTATAAAAATGACTTGAAACAGACTCTAGTCTATCTGATAGCATGGCGTTATATGACATATATCTGAATCTCTGCAAAATTTAGAATAAATTCCCAAACATTAAATCTATTAAAAAAAATTCGTCGCATAGAACGGATAGCAAGAAAGAATACAATTTTATATTTGACATGCCTCTTCAGTGATGATTGCTCCCGTAAAGTGGAGGTTGCCATGCTTCTAAAGAAACAATAGTGCCCTTTACATGTATCCAAATCTGATTATAATAGTCTTACAGAAATAGAGAACCACCAAGCCAGGGTATGATGTTTTTCAAAACCCCTTACAAGTATTCGCTACTGTGCACACATTTACAAAGAGGTCAATGAAAACGTCAAGCAAACAACAGCAATACTAACACAAGTATCGTCCTTGACTAGCAGCAAAGAAAAGTTAATAAGTACACATCCACAACATGCAAGAAATACAATACAATACAATAACACAAAATAAAATTCTTTCACGCAGACGTTAACGAAAACATCCTTTTCTGAATCCCATATACAAGAAACCTTCTGATTGCTTAGATTTTATGTAAGCGCTCTTCTGATTCGTCATCGCCAGTGTGCATTTCAATCCCTCTTGGGGGTATAAAAGCTAAGGTGGATAGAACCAGAATCATTCCCCGTCGTCTGAAGCTGGCCATCTTCAATGACGAAGATTTTAACAAGTACCTATCCGGAGTGACCATTGCTCAGGGTGGTGTGTTGTCTAACATCCAGGCTGTTCTTCTGCCAAAGAAAACCAAGCAGGCTCCTGCAAAATAAGCCTTCTCTTGTTCTACAAGCATTCCCAAAAAAATAAAAACAACAACAACAAAACCAATTATTTCCGAAAAGGAATATGCCTCAGTATTGGCAACTGCTAATGAATGTGATCACAAAAACACGCACGCACGGACTAAAACTAAGGAGTGACATATTTCATATTCGTTTATTCATGTATTCATTTATTCATTCATTCATTTCATGTAGGAAGATAGATAGTTGCCTTGGCGAATAGTTGATGTCATTATTTACATACTAGTATTAATATGACCAAATCCGATTGTTATTGTTGCTGACCTTCTTCGGTATCTTTATTTTACCCCTGTCTTTTGCATTATTCTGTTATTTTTCCCCGTTGTAACATTGTCCTTATACAATACATACTAGTAAATCCAAAATGTAGTATGATTGGTTTTCCCTCTTTTAACTTCTTATCGTCGCTGTCTACTGAGTCACTTCGCATGTCTATACATTCTCCAAGTCCAAGACACCTAAGGTAGCAACAGCAGCTAAAGAAAACATAGGGCTAAGAGCAATAAGAAGAAGAGGACAGCTAACAAAATCAACTGCAGAGAAAAAGTCAGAACAAACGAAGAAGCCAAAGACCCCAAAGAAGGCCAAAACAGCTAAGCCTAAGAAGACCACTAGCAGAGAAATCCAGACAGCTTTCCGACTTCTACCCGCTGAACTTGCTATGCATGCCGTAAGCGAGGGAACCAAGGCTGTTACAAAGTAAACCAGTAGCAAGTTAACATACTGTGTAGATCCAAATATCAAAACGGGCCTTTTCTGGTGAATTATTTTGCCTAGGATTGCTTTGTACAGCAGTCAATCAAGAGGTGATGACAAACGATCGGTTTGTATTATATATGTTTTTCTCGTGGCAATCACTTTTCCATTCACAATTTTGTTCCCAAATCCCATCTTTATTCCTTGCAACTTTACATATATTTCCTCTAAGAATTGATTTTAAAAAATCTCCATTTGTCATGGCAAACACCGTATATTTTTGATGAACTGTATTTCTGTGTCCCTAATTAGTCAAACAGCTGATTACATAAAGAAAATAATGTACGCAGATTATATAACGTAATTATCGACATTTAACCATCATTATTGGTAAGTTATTTTTTTATAATATCCAACTGGCTTATTGAATTTTTTTTAATGATGCATGTCACAATCACTCGAACTTGATTCAACTAATATTTATATATCTCTCGACCCTTTCGGGTGATTTTTATTTATTCACAAACAGACATTTTATTGTTGCTGTCTTTCCATTCATGTAAATACAACCACTATTGCCATTTTTTTTTCTGTCCATCAAACAAACACGCTAAATAGTAAAAAATATATTTAAATATTTCCAGGACACTATAAATCAATACGAACACCTCTATATTTGATGTGCAACTTCCCCAAACCGTCAGAATAAAGTGTCCAATCCCACTGAATACCTTTTCAAGTTAGAAGAGAATTAGGGAGGATGAATAAACAAAATGTAAACAAAGTTGTGACTAAAATACTTTGAGATTAATTTCGTTAATCTTTCAGTGATTACAGATTTAACGGTCGTAAAAACGAATATTTTGTGAATTCTTCCGCTAATATTAAACAATATCATCACTAATATTAAACAATATCATCACTAAAATATTAAACAATATCATCACTAATATTAAACAATATCATCACTAAAATTAAACAATATCTGAAGATCATCAGCAGAAACATTCGACCTAGTAGAGTATAGACCCTCAATGCTAGGCCACCCACGCTCCATTAGTAGTAAAGATGTAAGTTTAAGCTCAGTGGGGAATTAACATTAGGCCATAATGTTTATCTCACTTGGGGGAACAATGAAAAATTAACATTAGGCCGCCATTTTTATGGCAGTTGGGGAACATTGGGAAATTAACATTTGGCCACCATCGTTGTGTGTTTAGAGTTTCATACGGCAATCCTATGTTAGAAAGGGTCTGTGGATTCTGTGGACAAAGGGAAATTAACATTAGGTAACCATTTTTGTGGGATTTTGGGGACAGGGGGAAATCCTATGTTAGAAATGTCCACATGTCTTATCCTTTTATTGTATGAAGTTCGGTGGCAGCAAGTTGTAGTTTAACATATTGTAGAAATTGTTTTGCAGTATTAATGCTTTTATGGGACAGATTTGTTTCTTCAGTAGTCAGTTTATTGCACAATGACGATTTCTTTCTATCAGTCTTTTAAAATACAGAATGCCTCTGTTGAAGTTTGAAAAAAGTCTAAACTAAAAAAGTACATCGAAGTTGTGCATCGTTCACTTTGAATAGAATTTTCAGCTAAACCCAGAAGAGAGAGAGAGAGAGAGTGAGTGAGAGAGAGAGAGAGAGAGATTAAAAAGGTGAGTAAAAATAATCAAAATGTCACGTTGGCCTCTAACGGGATTTTGACATGGGGGCTCACTGGTTTCTAACTGGAATTTGATATAGTGGGGCTGTCTGGCCTCTAACGGGAATTTAACATGGAGAAGGCACTCTGGTCTCTAACGGGAATTTAACATGATGGGATTTTCTGGCTTCTAACGTCATGTTAAAACTACCACATACTAACCAATATGTCATTTGGACTGACCAACAGCCACTCATCTACTAATCACACAGGGTAGGATTTAAAAGAAGTTTAAAAGAAGTGGTACACAAATATATGTAAAATCCCTATTAAACAATATATAAGCTCTATTTCCCTATAAATTCCCTACCCATCTCTTAACCACCTTTATAATTCCTAGAACTCTTACCATAGAGAGAAAGAGAGAGAGAGAGAGAGAGAGAGATTGATTATAAAGTCTCTGTGCGTATTTGTGTGTGAATATCTTTTCCATACTTTAAAAAAAAAAAACTCAAGACATAGAAACATTCACTTTTTTTGTTTTTTTGTATACTCCCGTGAATAAGAATTACAATGAAATTTTAACAAACAACAACAAAATAACACACACACACAGATCACAAAAGTTCATTTTTTCTTACTTTTTACTGTCTTTCTTCTCATATTTTCCTCACGGGTATGGGTTCTTCCTTTGCGTCAGTACATATTGTAATAGGAATCCAAGGCTGCGTTATTTATTGTAATCTCACATTATCGAACATTGAGCGTATAATGCATTTCTTCTCATAAAGTCGATGATATCGTCTTCCAGGGGAGGTAATCTATAGGAATCAAAATATTCCATCTTAATCGGCTGCATGTTGAGCGTTTTAGTTTCTAGTCTTGTATATAGGCTTTTAATACCCTAAATGTTGACTTGTATCGCTTGCACATGATTTTGATAGATTTTCCTCCCTTTTAGATGAAACATTTATTAGTTATATGCTCCCGATACATCAACACTTAACGTATATGTGTGCTTTCTGTATGTTTTGTATAGTCTTGTCCTTGTATTTTTAAAATTGGTATTCATGTAATATGGTATTTTAAGGATGTATTCGCCTGCCATTATTTTGACCATTATATTTTAACACTACATGTGAGTGTAGAGTATATTCTATTCATGTAAAATGTTTTATCTGCATCGAATTTTTTTAACAGAAATTATAAATTGGGTAAGGTGGGGTGGAGTATCTTAAGTGTGTATTTACCAGTCATTACGCATGTGTATTTAACATGTAATTGTAGAGCGTAGAATATATTCATCTAAAATTATTTTCCTGCATTGATTATTAAAATATAAATAAAAAAAAGACGAGAGGGGTATGCACTTTAGCATAAAAGCATAATTATTTAACTAGAAGAAAAAGAAAGAAAGAAAAAGAACCAAAAAAGTATGATTGTATGTATGTTTGATTGTTGAATTAAATTGTTATATTATTGTTTACAGTTGGTAAAATAGCTCCAACAAGCTAATATTTCTTATTATGTAATGTAAGTCCGACTCTAAATAATATGTGTCTATGTCTATTTTCATGCTTATTGCATTTCTTTGTACATTTGAACATATTCACTTTCCCCATAGGGTAAGCTGAGACCAATGCCTCATTTCGGTCCAATAAAAAAGAGTTACATTTCTTACAGAGGTCAACCTTCCGTCATGCTATCAATACATTCAATAACAGTTTTTTTTCCTTCTTTCCAAAAATGAATCTCTTTTTCGAGACTTTTGAGTAAAAGATTTTTATCTAACTCCTGACATTTGTTTGTGTCATTGATCAATCTAGTAATATCTTTTAAATTTATACAAATTCTACCCTTTCATTTTTCGAAGTCCACATGATAAACGTGGTTTTGCATTGTATGGTGATATTATTCAATTTCTAGCATTTCTAAAAATTTTAATGTCCCTTTTTGTAGTAACACGACGAAATTGAAACTCATTTTCAATCCGGGGCCAATCTATATATAGAGGGTGCGTTCGCAAATTGTGTCATCCGTTCTCAAGTCAAACCAAGATGTGGATTAGTGTGGAATGATCTACCATTATTTCTACCATGTTGTTCGATCTGGAGTGCCCAGTGTATGAAGCGCGTTGAAAGATAAAAGGGAATCACTCCTAAAGATGTTTGGATCAAAGAAATATATGTGGAGAGGCAAGGGTGCTTAAAAAGATCGTTAAAATATGGAATATGGATCGATACTGAGAAGCTTAAGAAGAAGAAGAGTTAATAGATGTAGCCTATGTTAACGTTTCATGGACACCTAGATCTCTCAGAAAAGAGATATTACTCAGTGATTGCCAAAACTGTATGTATGTATGTATGTATGTATGTATGTATGTATGTATGTATGTATGTATGTATGTATGTATGTATGTATGTATGTATGTGTCTATGTTAATTTTTATTGCGGAATTAAACCTCCTCCAGCCTTCTTTCTTTTAGTGTTTAGTCTTTTAGTATAAGCGTGAGTGTATGCGCACTCATACCCTTTTTCCCATATCACTTCCCTTTGGTTTGAGGTTGTAGGGTTGTATTTTGTCAGTTATAGGTGTTACTCTTCCTTACTCTACCTTCTACTATATATCTCCTTTAACACTGTGTGCTGGTCAGTAAGTATGGGTGTTGATTAGTAGATGTAGGTGCTGGTCAGTAGCACTGTGTATTGGTGAATATGTGTTGGTTTTAAGATGTAGGTACTGGTCTATAAGAATGTGTGTTGGTTACGAGGTGTGGGTGGTGTTTAGTACATGTGGGTATTGGTCAGTTCGTGTGTGTGCTGGTCAGTAGGTGTGAGTGTTGGTCACTATCCAACATCACGTTAAATTCCCCTGTTCCCATAATGCCATCCACTGTTAATCATGTAGACGTTTTTAACATTACATGTCCCCTTTTCCCAAGAGTGTCATATTTTTTAAATGGTGGGTATGTGAAATTCCACTTGTCTCCAGAGTGTTATTTTTGTCCGCAGAGTACCCCCTATAACTACTTATACTTCGAGGCCACGACAATGCAACATTTTTTTTTTCGGTGAAACTGATATGTTGTGGGCTAACTGGTACATCCGAGCTTTCAAATGCCAACCATTTGTTGAATCAGAGAGATATCTAAGATGTCTCTGATTTCTGATTGAGCATTACTATAAGATAGCTGCCGTGTGTCCACAAGAGAAAAGTCTATAAGCGGCAACCAATGAATGCATTAGGGACGAATCCAAAATATTCCCAAAGATGTAAACTCAGCTAAACATAATATATAGGTAAGTTTCTGGTCGGGGTGACCAATTACTAGAAAGCTGACGGGCAACAAGACACCTAGTCAATAGATCAGCCCCCAAAGATGTATTCGTATTAATGGGTGGTTACCCATCAATATCATTACAGGTTTGGGGGCAGATTTATCGGTCTACAAAACATCATTAAAGAAAAAGGAAATTGTTTAATTATCTTTTATTTTCTTAGCATGAATTTTGTAACGAGCATAATAAAGTTTAATACTGAAGAAAAGGAATATGTGATAAAGTAACGATCTTGCTTTAACTGGTTCAGTTAGAAATATAGCAAATGACGGTTAGCGTAAAAAAAAAAAAAATCAGCCATAGTTTTGCAAGCCATTGTAGGTAATTTTTGTACATGAGATTATGGATATGACTTGTAATAGATCTTCTTAAGATTATATTACTGCAGCGGGTGAAGCAGCAAGAGTGTAACATTGTACCCATGGCCGGACTAAGGTGGTAGGAGGCCCGGAACAATTTCAAAAAGAACGCCCCCCCCCCTCCACCGGTTACATTTAGATAGTCCGAAGGTTCATTAGTCCGAAGGTTCTACGATACGAAATAAAGGTTCACTGTTTCGAATGTTCGTTGATTCGAAGGGTCATAGGTCCGAAAGAGGTGTTCAATGGCCCTAAGGGTCATAGGTCCGAAAGAGGTGTTCAATGGCCCTAAGGTTCAGTGGCTGCGAGGTGCGTTAGTCTGAAGGGGCATAGGTCCGAAAGAAGGGTACAGTGTTCCGAAGGTTCCTTGGTCCGAAAGAAGGGTTCAGTGTTCCGAAGGTTCCTTGGTCCCAAAGAAGGGTTCAGTGTTCCGAAGGTTCCTTGGTCCGAAAGAAGGGTTCAGTGTTCCGAAGGTTCATTCGTCCGAAAGAAGGGTTCAGTGTTCCGAAGGTTCCTTGGTCCGAAAGAAGGGTTCAGTGTTCCGAAGGTTCATTTGTCCGAAAGAGGGATTCAATAGTTCGAAGGTGCGTTAGCCCAAAGATTCAAATGGAATGAAAGAATGGTTATTGGTCCAAATGTTCGAACCAATGAACCCATTTTCAACTACCTTAGGACCAATGAACCTTCTGACGTGTGAGTCCTTTTTTCAAATATTTCGGACTAATGAACCTTTGGACCAATGAACCCCTTGTTGTCAAAAACCTTTGGACTAACGAACCTTCGGAGTTGTTAACTTTTCAACATTTTCCTCCTAAGTTATGAACCCTAGGATCAATGAACCTTCGGACTATTGACTCCTATATTCTTCAAACTTGCGAACCTTCGGAACTTTGGGCTAAAATGTTCGGAAAATAGAGCTCTTGTACAAAACTAGCTCCGACTTATGAACCTTCCGACAAATGAGTCTTCTGACCATCGAGCAGTTCCGGGGTGGGGTAGGCGTTAGACCGACAAGTTGTTCTCCACCTCTTTTTTTTACTGGTAAAATAAAAACAAAAGGTGGAGAACAACTTGTTGGTCTATGATGTGGGGTGGCTGGAACAACTGCTCTATTTGGCCTTTAATCAGGTCTTGATTGTATCAGTTTTACCTAAAATGACTTGATTAAAAAAAAAAAAAAAAAAAAAAAACAGCAGATGAGGCACACAGCTTATGTACAAATAGCATAGCTTTAAATAAATTATACACACGACGGCTGTGCGAATAGCTTTCTGCAGATCATGTAGGCCTACACGTCAGCCGTGCGAATAATCTTTCTCTGTTAAAGTACACGGTGGCCGTACGAATAGTGTATACTCCTGTCTAGCTTTCGATTAAAAAGAATAATACAAGACCGTATAGAATAAACATTGAAATTATTTATTTGTAAATTACTTTAAGTACAAGAAAAAACGAACATGCATTTACTGAATTTCGATACAATTACAGCGACATAAACATTTAAGATTTCACACAAAGCTTATGTAAAAAGCAGACAAGCACGGGAGACAAAGGTGATCGACTCCCGCAAGAGAGCTTCAGAGATAGTTGCACCATCTCCACCATTGCACATTGAGCGTGGGCTCATTTTTTGCCCCATTGTTCCCCAAATCTTGACCCTAAGAGGGTTTTTTCGTCAGAAAAAAATCGAAAAATATGCCTACAACTGTTCATTATTGGATGTTCATTCATGTCTTGTTGGGGCTAGCAATGGCCAAAGTCGCAAAAGATGATATAACTGTAAGATGGTAATGAATGTCAATTTTAAAACAATGTATCTGGCAACGAAAACACTGAAGGTATGTGGTAGTCGGCCGAGTTGCAATGTGAAGTGTTTGACAGTCTCGTTCCATGCTTCGTAAGATCCCTGCGTTATATAACGCAGTGGGGAACCAGACTACATGTTTGACGGCCGTTAGTGGAACGTATTTTCAAGGTTAAAGTCACCCAAAGGGCGAGGAAGATTTAATTTATTTTGAGGTTGAAATAATGACAAAAGACTCCAGATTTATTCAGATACACAAGTTGTCATTTAATCCATGATTTGTTAGTTTGGAAAGAAAACTAATTCAGAAAACATAGGTGTTTATTATAATAAATGCTGGTGGATAATTGGTGTATACTGCAGTTAAATGAGAGCAAGATACGGAACGGAAAATTCAACGGTGCAGCTCATTTCAGGTTAACCGGATATTCAAACATGTTAATGTTTTCACGAGTTATTTGAGCACATGCTAATACTTTTATTGCGATAATGTAATTGTCCAAGGAAAATATGATAGTACAGCGCAGACCATAAAGTTAAGGTGGCAAAACTGTCAAAGCAAACAAGATCATCTAATATTATAGCACCATTAGTGCATTATGTACTATTATTTTCTGTTGTCCCTCTAAAACTTTTGAGGGTGGGGGCACAGTATCCCCTGCTCTTGGGATCCTATGTGTAACACTGATTTAATATATATATATATATATATATATATATATATATATCTATAGATATATATATATATATATATATATATATATATATATATATATATCTCTCTCTCTCTCTCTCTCTCTCTCTCTCTCTCTCTCTCTCTCTCTCTCTCTCTATATATATATATATATATATATATATATATATATATATATATATATATATATATATATATATATATATATATATATATATATTCTGCAGTCGATGGCCAAGTGTTTCCTAACAAGAAAGTAGTTATTTATAGTGGTCTCTCAAGTGTTAAGGTCAAGGCAAATTAAGCATTTCTTTTCCCAGCAAAAGCATTGCTTAGGCCAATACAAGTTATATCAACATATGTGCCAACATGCCCTAGGGACTAACCAATTTTATTTGGGGAGGGGGCAGGGGACTGTGATTTTCTTTTGAACCAGGATATATTGTTTTTTTCTTTTACCTCAAGGTGTTTGTTGTTTTTTTTTCCAACTAATATAATGGATATAATTAGTTCATTTTACTACAGATCAGAGCAAGAATATGTTTTGAAGCTATTCTGTGGCCAGACATTTTTATTACACAACCACTAACACCACCACCATCCTGCACCTGATAACTAAATGGTCGGTCTCTTATCTTGCTTATATTAACCATAATTAAGTCAGTCTGTCAGTGTAAGTGGCTAATCTCTCCGTTGCATTGTTATTTTAAGAATTTGAATAAAGCCACACTAATGCTTATAAGTTCAAGGTAAATCTACATTTTTATAGCCCTCCATCTCCCCCCCCCCCTTGAAAAAAATGGGGGGGGGGGGGTTATGCGGTTTACCATACTAAAGGAAAAAATTATCCTAATTGCCTGAAAGAATAATAATAATAATAATAATAATAATAATAATAATGGTCATCCAGTACATAGTATTTCCTGAAGAACCAAGTTTGAAAGGTGAACCAGCATTCAGAAGCCACCTGTTGTACAAAGGTCAGTTTGGCCATTTCACATGGATTGCTGTTATTGAAAGGTTGCTGTTATTGAAAGGTTGCTGTTATTGAAAGGTTGCTGTTATTGAAAGGTTGGACTGTTCACTGAGATTGTTCAGTAATCTTTTTGTCCCAGTTATATTAGGTATTCTTGAAAACAATTTATTATAATGTTTTCAAATAAATCAAAGAAAATTGACACAAGTTATTATATCCTTTCTTCATACAAAAACAGTGATGAATCCAGAAATATCGTTGGGTGGAGTGGGTGGGTGGGGCATAAACAAGTAGGCATGGAGTCTTTGGAATGGAATCCCAGGAGGGGATGCTCCTGCATTTTAAGCATTTCCAGTGCATTAATTTTAAACATCTACTCCCCCCATCCCCCTGATCCACCTATGAAATTTTTTTAAAACAATTTAAAAAAGGGCAAAATTAAGGTTTAGTTGGCAATCGTGTGACAATGAGAATGATCTTCATACACATCCATACCATTTCACTAGGTTAAAGATAACCATGGGTAATGTCAAATTTTTTTTATTTTAAATGAATAAAATTTTCTTTAAAAAATTTATATTTCTAGTCAAGGGGAGTAAGCCTTAGTGTATTATTTTATCTGAATGTATAGAGCCATAAATGCATTCCATGTATATCTTTTTAGGTGTGTTAGAAATTGACAGAATGATTGTTGGGATAGACTTATTAAAGGAAAGAAGAAAAAAATAGAACTTTTTATACATAAGGAATTACACTTTTAACAAATATTTCTAATGAATATCTGAAATCACATCTGAATGGAGAAAGTGCATGATTGATAAGAAAGTAACAACGAACTTTAAACATTTTAAAGATTGAAAATCAAACATATTAACTTCGTAACCAAATAAAAATGTAAATTTATGCATATTATTTCTGGGTGAATTAATGGAAAAAATTGGCTGATGTCGGCTCATTTGCATGAAAAGTTTGCACTTGGTTTCAAAATAAAGGAATGACTTTCCAAAATATTTTTAAAATGTTAAAAATTTGTTGTTACTTTCATCAGTGTATCCAATGATGTACAAAGTTGCATGATGGAATGCGACTCCCCTTCCCAATCGAGCGCAATTTTGTTATGTCGAAACGGCAAACTTCACAAGAGTGGTGATGGTGCAGATTAAATAGACCATATAATGAGGCCAGTAGCTTTGGTCTAGATAGTTTCGTATTTTGACACCCACCCCACCCCCATTTTTAAAGTACAGAGCATGAGGCTAATAAGCATGGGCCTTGTGTTTCTCAATTCACACAGAAACTAAATCTGCAATTTGTTTTACAATTACTTTGAGTTAAGATTGAAAATGGATTGGTTTGCTTGGTGAGTACCTTAGGCATCTAGACTAGCACAGGAGATCAAAGGCGTAATGTGGCTTCAAAATGAATGGCCAATTTACTTTATGTGCTTATGTATGTCTGCTACAGATCTAAATATCTCAAAATCAAGATGGTTGAGGGTAGGGAGAAGCATGCCAATTTGTTATAATCACAGTGAATTTCAATCATGCATAGAGCCCATTTTGTTTGTTTTGAGCCATGTTTTCAGAGTAAAGATTTAAAATAGCCTTTGTTCATCAGAAATTAACACAATAAAAGAGGGGTTGAGGGTAGTGCTGGTTCAGTGTAAAAGCTAACAGTTTTATATGAGGAATTAACCTGAATACCTTAATTAAAATCTCAGAAGCAGGCTTTCCGCAATAATCATTGGTTAGTTTTTATTTGTATCTTTAATGTAGAATTATTCTGATATTTCTGCAATCTGTCTTAATCCAATGAAAATTTACCCAAAAAACTGTCCAGTGAGACCTTAGGAAAATGTGTCACTTTTTCAATCTTCTTAGATCTCATTCACTGTGCCAAAAGTTATTTCCTCATTACCTTTGTAGCTTGAATCTGACATATTAAGATATTCTAAACACACACTTCCTATAGATTTTATAGTAATAAAACCTAGTAGAAAAAAGGAGCTAACTCAACAATGTCAAAGCTAAGTTCTGTCACTCCTCACCCATTCCACTAATAAACTTCTTAAACCTTTGAAGTTTCATACAAGGTGTTTTAATTGAATTATTTTACTTGGTTATTCAGTTTCTCAACATTTACAGTACATACTTTCTGCATTTTCATAATTTAATGATGATTAATTTAATTTTGTGCTTTTACATTCTTATCTACACAGGCTGCAATATTTAAATCCATAGATTTTATCCTATTTTCAGATGTATAAGTTATAATGGCCTATATATACACCTTCAATCTAACACTTGCTGAAAAGTAGCAATTTCATGTCATTTTAAATACAAAAACAGTCAAATTTGGAAGATATGCAATTTGGCTAGGACCCAAAGCTTCAGCAGGGTTTTTGTTCACATTTCAGAGAAAAACAAATAAAATTTTAGTGCATCGTCTACTATGTTGCACGATCTTAATATGTCTATCTAAAAAAGTCAACATGTTTTCCATATTTTCCACAATAAAATGTGCACAGTCCCATTCAATTCTGAATAATACTACATGGTGTTAGAATGTTACATATGTGGAGTTGAAAAGCCCAAAACAAATCTGATATTTTTAAAAATTAATACCAACATAATCATCAGACTTCTAGTGTCAGGCTTCTTTTATCTTGAAGTTCTCTTTGTCTTTTTCTTGTAGACCTGAAGGTCATGGATAGCACACATGCCAAACTGGTAAGTCCAGCTGGAAGAACATCATAGATTTCCTCAGGAGTAAACCACACCAGCTGTTCTCGAGCTTTTACAGGCAGAGATGTATAGATTAATTGATTAATTGATTAATTGATAATTGATTATAGCCTTAGGCAGCATGGTTAAATGAATGTTCCTTTTTAAGGTTGTGTTCATTAATGCAATGAATGTGTGCTGATCAGTGTATGTATGATGTGCTTCATGTGTATTGTTTACACACTTCAGCATGCACATTTTACAAAATTACTAAACTCCTTTTTTACATGTTTTATTCACTACATTTTAAGATTGCCCATAGAATTTTGCTACTTGTCTTGCACTATGTAATTAATACCACCAGGCACTAAAATTGCAAGGTTTATAAACTAAAAAACTTCATGAAACTGACATGTGAGAAATGTAATTTTAGGTTTAAGTGGGAAGGATAAAAGATCAAGTGTGACGTTGTCTCGTACCCATTGCTCCATATAATAATTTATGGATATTGGGGAATGCAATAAATTATAGGAAACACACCATTTGGAATTTTTAACTATTTAGAATGGCATTTTATTTTAAATTGCCCAAAGTTTTGGAACTGAGCCTTTTTTACAGTTGTCACACTAGTATGTAAATTCTAAAGGTTTCACTGTATAGTTTCGTATTTTGACCCACCCACTCCCCCCATTTTTAAGGTAGAGGGCATGAGCCTAGTGTTTATAAATTCACACAGAAACTAAATCTGCAATTTGTTTTACATTTACTTTGAGTTAGGTTTGAAAATGCTGAATAACAGTTGAGACTTTTCTCTTCTTGGTTGAGTCAATGTTGGTGCAGCATAATCAACGAGGAATGCAACTGGGGTGGATGTGTCGGTGAACTCCACTTCATCGTTGTAGAAACAATCCCTGAGTGTTTTTATGCCTGGCTCTGCATTTTGTGACCGAGTGTTTTTGCGTGTTAATGCTATAATGCCAAACTGGCCTCGAGTTGGTATTGGTACAACTGTCAATTTCTATTTGACCCTTGGGAAGATTATATTTCAATGTATACGAGGGTATGTTAACACCACTATGACACAGATATTCATCGACAACTGGAAGAAAATCACCATGAATGTTGACATCACTGGTTATCCGATCCAACACTCCATCAGCAAATTCTGCAACCTCATCACTGCAGTCAGAATCCATCACTTATATATAATAATAAATCTTAAACATAAATGCTAAAGACAGTTAAGTATCCGTCCAGATACATGTGAATTCCTTAAAACTGAATTAACAGCGACTAATGGTAATGATTTTGCATATGTGAAAGGTATTGGAACACCAGCTTCTTTGAAGTCACGTGTTATTGCTAGTAGTGAAGAAGTATGCTGGTAATACCAACATTGAAACCCACCAGTCTCTAAATCTGGTTAAGATGAATAAATATGATCCAGACTCACACACCTTGAGGATGTGACATTTAAGTTCATCAAACCATCACCGACACCAGTGAAAACAAGTCGACCATTTGATAATTTATCAGTTTGTTCCTGTTTTTCATTGATCAATATTTTTTTAATTCTTCCCCATGAAGTTACAGTGCGTGGTGGTGAGGTAACTCTGCAATCTTTGCATCCATGTTGTTCCACCACAGCCTTGTCTACATCAATGTAATTCTTGATAAAAACAGTTGACATTCCAGAGTCTCTGATTCCCCGGATTAGGTTAATTTTGGCAATTGTTTTGCAACAGTGCCTCGCAGCTTCAAAAGAATATCTTGAATGTCCATGTTAGATGTTTTAAGTTTTCCAGTTTGATCCTGGAAAATCACAAGCTCGCCTGGGTCAATATTTACAACAACCTGACTGGTAAACTCAGTACAATCCGCTTTGGTGGCAAGCCTGATCAGATCCACATCAGGGCCGTGGCGGGTTGAGTAGCATCTGTAAATGTTAATAATAGGCATTTCGTATACTATTAAGCGTACTTTCTAAGTGACAAGGTAAAATCAGCAAGCGCGCGTGGTGTTGGTGAATGCTTGAGTGCACACAATGCTTTAACAACAAGATGTCCACATGTCCACATATTGGCCCGTCCAGCTGAGTTTGCAACAACTGAGTCAAATAAAACAGTGGTAGTCGTCCACTGCCTCAAGTTAAATAACAACAACTTCAAGTGGCGGTGCAAGCCCATACAAGTCAAAATATAAAAGATATTGAGGCGTTACCACGTATGTGACCCAATGAGTCCCAGATCCTGTTAATGAATCCAGATTAACAATCCCAGTTTCCCACTTTTGGGGAGAGCCTTTGGCTCCAAGTTCATCCCACATAAAGACACCTTGGAAATGCTTGACTGACATTGCCTTAGTTGATTGGTCAATAGATGTGTGACCTTTTGTGAGTTGTACCTGGTAGTCGAAGACCTCTGCCTGAGAGTATTCTGCAAGTTGTCCTGGGTAGTTGAAGGATTTTCCTTTTCTTACTCGTCCCCCAACTGCTTTTTTCAGAGCTAACAATGCTGGAATGGCTGCAAGGAATGGAAATGTTCCACTGTTTTTTGCATTTGTGCCACCTCTGACCTCGACAACTTTAATGTAACCGAGGTCTTCTTTTGTTGGCTGCATTAAGCTGACGATTCCAGTTAACATTGTCAGAGAAAACCTCAATATGACCCAGCAATCATTTCATATTGTGCTTCTTATTTTTGCAAGCTGCTTTGGGCTAAGCCCAACCTTAACTTCATGATAAGACATTATTAATCGAAAACCTGACAGGTTCAATTACTAGTTTGAGAAAACTTTACTAGTTTTCCACTTGTGCATCAATAACCCTCGTTTGGCTACCTACACCCTCCAACAACAGCATCTTATCACAGAGAATCACAACAATGCATCTGTAATTGTTGCCAGCAGGCAGATTAGTAACACATGCATGAAAGTGCATGTCTACCACAGACTACTTAACCATATCCAGGTGTTCCAATGAAAAGTAATAAATTGGGTACAAAAATGAGTGAAGTCGTACTGGCAAATCTGCAGACCTGTGTCAATGCTTTGATGCCAGTCCATGAACAACCACAACTTCTGATATGAATGTGAGCCATGATTGTTGTCAAAATCAAGAATAATTTCTTCTATGGGTTTAACTGAAGAGAAACTTCAGACACTCCTAACTGGTCAAATATCATTTTACTACGGAGCTGTCCCTGATGCACGCGAATTACATCTTGAAATGCTATGAATACATGTTTTGGTGTGCTGATACCTTGTTGGGTAGTTATTTGCCATGAAAACTGTTGAATGCTGGCTTCTATTGAGTCTGTGGTGAGTGTGTGAAATGATAGTGGTGATCTGCCTCCAGAACTCATAAATGACAACAAACGTGTTTCTACAGCCATTGATGGGATTATCACAGGCATCCACAATGTTAATTTTAACAATATAACTTTATATCACAAACACCATCAGCACACCAGATTGCATCATTACTGTTGTCCTTTCAGTATAAAGTGACTGTTTGGCTCTGAAAATAACCTTGCAACCATCTCTGCAAAACCTGAATATGTGACTGAGAGGAATTGCACATGAGAATGATAATGAATGTTCTTTAAGTTGTCCTCAACGCATTGTGAATCCAAGATCGTAATGCAGGTTTTTACTTTGCCACCACCACCTGGTCTGTCAACAAAACTTGATGCTGAAAATACTCGATATGATCTACATGTTCGTTTGCATTCTTGTGATGGGCCAGCAGATCTTGCATAATCATCACTGAATCTGGTGAGTCCAATAATTGTCATAGCAATGTCAACATTGCTTATACATGCTTCCATTTTCTTTCCATCAATGAAATAACGTGCACTGCTGAACAACGCCATGATACCATTGTTAACAAATCCAACCTTCTCATCAGGGTCATAAGTGATATTGGTGACAATGTTTTGTACAAGTTTTCCATCGATTTCTAAGAAAGCTTCACACGGGAGAAAATACAGAGACATGTCATGCACTTGTAATTCTATTCTGTCTTTTTGGTTATGATTCTTAGCCAGGTACAAATAATACTGAAAATCTTTTTTTTACTTCAATCTATCTTCAAAGGCACTTCCATGTCAAATGAGGGATTGCACACTTCTTCAAATTTTGCCATTGTTTACACATTATCGGTTTCATCTAATACCTCTTCACCACTCATGTCCAGGCCTAGTCCACACCCATAATTCACTTCCCATTACTGCATTTGCAAGCATCAAATCAGCTAGATGTTGTTGCGCAGCTTCATTGATGATTTTACTGACTGGGTCAGGTATTGTTGATGTCAATGGAAGTGTAACTGTTTGTGCAAGCGTAACTGCCTTTGGGAGTGCCCAAGTCACTAATCGCTGTAGTTGATCTCAAATTGATTGAACCACTTGCAATCCCTTGCAGATTTTTCAACCAATCTGCAGCAACGTTTTTGATGCTATCAACGACTCACATTGCAACTTGTTTAGCGATCAGTGCAGTGTGCGAAGACAAGGCCGCAGTCACCTTTTGCACTCCTATAAACAATCCCTGGACAACATCACAAAGACCATTTCCGTAATATGTCATGTAAACGGGTTTTCTCACGTTGACAACATGAACTGGTATCACTTGTCCACATACAATTGTCATTGTATTAAATATCAGGTCGATCTCTAATGTACAGTTGTATCATTAAGGTCTGCCAGTGCAGGTCTAATATGTGCCCATCCTGGTCCACAAGATTAAAATGAATATGTGTCAACCAGCCATTGTGGCATAGAAGATACACAGGCGCTGCAGGAGTAATTTATATCAAATCACTCAGTTCCACAGTTGGTGAAAACCGAAACAGTATGTAACCCCGGGACACTACGCCTGCAGAAGCTCTGCTTTCGTAACTGCCACTGATGGCGTCACAGGTTAAATTGATCTGAATCATTGAGGTAATTCTGGCAATGTCTGGTGTGATATGGCATCCCATGTGTAAGATTCATTGGTCCATGGAAATGTCTTCAGGCCAACCAAGAAGTTTAATATCATTCTAGGTGGTGCCACCATCTGACGAAAATGCAAACAAGTTATTTGTGGGAAGACCACCGAATGGCTGTGATCAGATATTAGGCCAACTGTAATAAACACACAATGACACTAGTGTGATCTTGAGTATGTGGGATTCCCCCTTGGTGATTGGTGTAGAAAAAGTCACATCAAATTCTGGTTTCGTTGATGAGATTGCAATCATGAAGGTGATGCTCTGGGTTGAATTTACAACAACATGCTACATCGCAACATAGATTTAATATAAAACACAAAGTGTTTCAATGGGAAGTGCTTCAAAACTCATCATTGGTGTTGTAATATACATTACTGATGTCTTCAATGAGTTTGTGCAGTAAGAAATGAAGCGTGCCCGGGTCCATGATGTCGTTGGTGAGCAACCACTTACAAATCGATGCAGCCTCGTTCACAACTTCCTGGTGCATTGTTGCCCATGCAAACCAATCCCAATAGTGTTTCCAACTGATCTGCGAGTTCATTACCTTCTGTTTGTCCACAGACATGCATTTGAACCCTTTGGTTGTCATGGAACCTTTGGTTGTCATGGAACCTTTAGTGCCACGTTTACATCCATGTTTAAGACCACAAGACCTTTTCCATGTTTGGGTGGTTCCTCCTCCAATGGGGAGAGATATGCTTCTTCTGCAGGAGACCAGTCCTCCTCAGGAGACTTTTCCCAAAACTAGTCCCATGGATTTTTTAAACTCTGTTTTAAATGTATTGGCAAAAGTATTCCAGTGCTGGCCTAATATTTTTTCCACCTATGCTTTGATAGACTGTAACAAGCTGCTGAAACTCAGTCCACACAGCATTATCATTTCTTGTTTGAGAAAGGTCAGTTCACTCCATTTGGCCCAGTGTTTATTGAGGTAATACCGGCTCGTATGCATAGGTAGTTGAGACTTGTTGTTGGCATGAAGTACATTGGCGGGAAACCCAATGGCATTGTCAAAGATCAACTGCCGTGCTTTTTTTTTATCAAATTTAAAATTTTGATGTCAGCTGTGATGTGTACACAGGTGGCTGCTCTTGTAAAATACATGCAAGTGTCTCTTCAACTTTCTCTTCTAAGCCCTCTAACTATTTTTGCATTTCTGCTAATTGTGTTGGTGCATGCCAGATTGGACCAGGTCATCTTTCTGTTTCCATCATCGTGGCAGTGGTTTCCGTGACTTTCTTTGTTTGTTCCACAGTTTCCACAGTCTTGGCTACAGTCTCTTTTGTTGGATTTGATTAGTGGTGCAAACGTTTGTTCAAAGCAGTCTATGAGATCTTCCATGCAGTTTGTCTCAACTGTAACATATCTTTGACACATTTGCGTGCATCCATGTACTTGCGAAGAAGTTTAGTTGATTGCATGCAGCTTTGTGGCATCAGTCAGCAGCCTCTGCTATGGCATTGCTGGCGGATTTCATCATTGTATATGTTTATTCTGGTTGTTAAATTGCTGCATCCAGACCTGCATGATATTTTCCCCTGGTAGAGCTGAAGGCTCTAGTAAAATCAACAGTGAGGAAATTAAATGGGTCCCAGATGACCTTCACAAAACTCATCCCATGAGTGATCAGTGGCACACCAGGTCCAATTAATGTTTTCAAGGCCATGTGTGTCAATGCCATGAAATATCATTAACATGTTACAGTTGTCTCAGATCACTTTAGGCACATGTACATATCGTTGTGTTACATAGATCATGTATGTTTTTGTGTTGGCTTCAGAAAAAGGGTTGTCTTGGCGTTCTCACTCGAATCAAGGTCATCAATGGCAGAAGTTTCATCGATTGTGGAAAAGAAATCAATGGTGGATGATGACAATGTCTTTGACAACTGAAGCACTTCCGTAAGCTCTTTGAGTTGATCATCTGCTGATGGTGCAATCACATACAACCGATCCCATGTTAACCATCTCATAATCAGTTTCAACAACAGTTGAGTTTTTCCCAATCCAGCCAGGCCAATGATTAATGCATCAACTGAGTTTGGAAACATGTCACCTTGCTTGGGTGGCCTGGGCTTTGCCTGCGCAGAGAAATCAATGACGGTGAAATCAGCTTTTCTCTTTCATGACGCCATGTTGAATATCAATTGTTATATAACTCAATCATGCCTTCATATTGTGTGCAATGTCTAATGAAAACTTGTACTGCAAATCCAATGTGGGTTCAAACACATAATGGTCGAGCTGGGATTGCTGGAACTTGTGTTCGATGTGGAGCAAAGATGTTCACGTTTGTCAGACCTTTCAGGTCTATTGGTGGAGCTGAAAGCTCTGGGTCTAAAATAAAGTCAGCAGTGATGTCGCCACTACATTAACAAAACTACCGGGAGTACTGTGGAGTAAACACCCTGGTGAAAAGCACATCCCAGGATACAATTATTGTGGGTCTGGAACACCGCTGGATATACGACTTGATTCAAACAACCAACCAAAGCCCAGAGAAGAACCTATAAACTGCATCAATGCTACAAGATACAGACATGATCTTGCGTACAAAGCATCAAATGATATCCGTGTAGATATCATCCATGACTTAAATGCAATTAATCCTACACTCTGAGAAAGAATCGCTAGATGGATCATCAAAGAAGATATGTAGGCTAAGATTTCACGTGGTGGTTGTTAGCATGCCACTCATTGGAGGTAAAACCATAATATAACAAACATGAATTAGAAAAGTGTGGCTTCTGAGCAGACTTTGTCCATTATATACTACAGTCCGTGTGGTTATTGGAAAGGTGTAGCTGCCGTTGAAAAGTTAGCTAGCATGGCAAAAGTCAACCATGGGGCTGCTTGAGAGTGGTTGTCTAAGCAAGTGGTTGTTGTTGTCTAAGCAAGAGTTTTTGCAAATTTATCTACTCACGCCAAGAAAAATTTCCCATGGGTGGTATGATGTGAGAACACCTGACGAAGTTCATCAGGTTGATCTTTTCTTTCTTACACATGATCGGTTACGTTGATGCACATACAAGTACGCATTAACCATCGAAGATGTTCCCAGTAGATACAAGGAAGCAGAGCAGTTAATGTCCAAAGATTCAGCAAGTGTCTCAGATGTTCTTAAATGTATTTATGCATGTGGACCGCTAACATGGTCACGGCTGTTGAATGTGGATCTGGGCAAAGATTTTCTTGGAGACGTTGCTGTTTTGTTAGCAAAACATAAGGTGCTGGTTCGTCTTGGACATGTTGGTATATATCATGATCAAGCCATTGTGGAATGATTGAACCGTACATTCACGGAATGATTATTCTGTGCAAGAATTGTTAATGAATCATAAAGAATTGTTAATGAATCATAAAGAACAATCTCACGAGTGGGTAACACAGCTTCAGTTGGTCATAGCAATGTTGAATAATGAAATCACATGCACAATTGGGTTAAAACTTGCTGAGGCGATTCGGCAGAAGACTGTCACCGTTACCCATAAATCAGTTTTACAACCACCCATGTTAGCCCTATTTGGAAACAATTTGGTTAGGTATCTCTATGCATGGGGGGGGGGGGGGGTTAGAAGGCAGGCAACATCATGCTACTAACCCTGGATGGTACATCGATGCATTTACAATTTCAGACCGGATTGATATTCCAGGACAGCCAACATGTTACCATTTGGCACCTGCAGATGAATGAGTGGTAAAGCCTTCTAGTAGAACATTTGTGCGAGAGGAATTGCAAGTTATTACCGCAGATAAAGAACTACCATTAAGGTCTATTTTAATGCGCTAGCGCATCAGTTGTAAGTTGATTCACAGTCGCTTGGTGCCCATATGCGTAAGTAGTAATTCTGTTAAGAAATATCTATCGCTTGATATCAAGTGGGGGCAAACTTACTTTAGTGCAATGATACACACTCATCCAATGTTTCTTTGGTCTTATAAGATTAGCTGTGTGTGCAAATTTGCGTCACTCGCAAAGACATTCCACATACATGGTGTGTTTGAGATCTTTTGCAACAAGAACCGGGGGAACACCTTTCACTTTCTTAATGTTTTTGGAGCTGCCAACCACAGTCGAGTACATTTTGGGGCGCAATCCCACGTATTCCTCTATAGGCTTACTCGAGCACTCATCCTTGAATTTTCCCATGACTTTCTTGTGGGTGTTACTAAACAGTGAATGATCTTTTAGATACTCGCTGGTAACAAATTCATTTTTCAAATTTGGTTCAGCCATGTCCGTGTACACGTCATTGGTCGTAATATGCAGTAGCAATGAGTCTGTACAAATGTACAGCATTATTACTTTATCGCCATATCTTGGCTTAGTCATATCATAATAAAACTCATACATGAGTAATTTGGATAAATCTAGCACAGACGTGCCATCATAGATTGGCTTTGGAATCAAAAAGTTTGCATGACTCAAACGCCAGGCTCACAATCAACCCATTGAGTCCCGAACAAGATCAATGCGGGTATGCTTCTGCAAGTTTTCCATTGTTTTACCAAATATGACGTTATTCATCAGTTTGAAAAAGTCTTTCTCAAACTCATTCATGGCCTTTGTGTGCAGATCCATATTCATTTGTATATACGGTGCCATCCAGTCATGCTGCCAAACTCCAAGCACCTGGTGGACTCCCAGCACATGCATTCCGAGGCATAACTACAACTGCAGGTTTCATACGTGTACTACTTAGTTGTTTTTAGTCTGAAGATTCAGGACAAGCTTGGTGCATTCGTAAACTTGCATTTGGATTCATCCACAATTTCACATTGATACAGGGATAACCATCTGCGGGGCATCACCAATGCTTCCAGGGCCAGCGGATAATGGTTATGGGTGTGGTAAAGCTCGTCTGGATACACCAGATCAACTTCATAAAAGTACCTGATATCACTGTTTTTATTATTCTCTCGCATGCATTTTTCGACGTCTATGTGCGCGGTAAAATCCATTCAAACCCACCAACAGGCATGGGCTGCATCATTGCCCATTCATACAAGTTGTTGCAATCAAGATATATGATGTAACTGTTTGGGTTGTTAGCGTGAGTGTAATGGTAGCTTGCCATAGAAATCCCACCATGGCTACCAAGTTCCACAAACAGACGTTGGTCAATATCATTGAGCAACTCCAACTCCACCTTTGTTTTTTGACAGCAGCGCATCCCAGGCCATACCCAGCGATGAAAAGTAGTATGTGGAGTTGAGCTTATACACACGCATGGCTGTATCACAAAACATTTCAAAGACATCCGCGAGCAGAAGCACATCTATTCTCAAATACAAATCATAATAGTCGCCAAGGTCTTGATAACCAAACATGGACTAGACATTGTTTGCATGTACGTAGTCGTTGGCAGAAATACCTTTGCAAGACAATGACAAATGGAATGCTTCGATGGGTGGCAACTGAGTTTCAGTAAACTGTGCCCAGTCACTCATGTACTAATAGGGATAGATTCCTTTACGAGTGAGCAGGCTGAAGTTCTCCAGATCAGTAGGGGAAGCACCACTGTATCGATGAGTGATTGTAAAACAGTCATTGCCATTTGCTGCAAGGTTGCTGACTAGTTTATCCAGGCCGGAATTCAGAAACTGCACTGAGTCAATGAACTGCAGTTGTCTGAGCCTAAATATCATGTATTTTTTCATGTTGTTGTGGATAATGCTTATTGGTGCATTCGATGCTGTTATGATTGCTTGCATTATCAAGTCGACATCATATAGGTTATGAAGCACAACAGAAATTCGTGTTTTGTTTGGATAAATTTGTAACTGTAGATTGCATGCGCTGTGTCCGGCTGCTCTGTATGTACCAGTGACGTGACACTGGTCACACACTTTTTCATCAGTGGAACTAAATGCACCATCACACATCCAGCAATGAGTGGTTGTGGAAAACTCATGCATGTCATCAAGGTCATAATCATTCCTGTGGGCGAGGAGAGCTGTTGTCGGATCCATTTTGCTGTAACCTCTAGTGATTTAAGAAACACCTCAAACGAGTCCTGGCCATGATACAACATTGGTGGCTCAGTTGCTCCATTGCATCTGACTACAGTGTAGCAAAATCCGCATGGGACTTATTCAACCTACTTGTGTTGTATTTGTTTGGTTGTTAGCTTCGACAGGAATGTTTCAACATTCAAAGTCTCCGTAGATAACATATGGTACTTTCATTTTTCGTTGCACCACAGTAAATTTCAAAATGTTCTTGCAAGGTTCTGGCATGATTGTACGCTGTGGTTTCTCACTGATTCCGCCACAGTAAAAATTATGGTTGTCAAGCAATTGTTGTGTGCTATATACAGGCAGGCAGCGTCGACATGGAAACTTTTTTCCTTTATGCTTGTTGTGTTGGCACACCAAGCAGAAAAGATTTTTTATCCACATTTAATGATGGTCCACCTCTAAGCCATTCATGCCGCTCAGTAACAGCAGATGAATGTTGTACCACGCGCTTCTTGTGGTGGATAATCATTTTGCATAAAAGCCTTTGTTCCAAGCGAACACATTAAGATTAATGTCAGGGTTGAGATGTTCAAACTTTTTGAGTATGGTCTCAGAAGCCTGTGCAGGAAATTCAATGTTACCAAACTTAAGTTCGCCCAGGAATTGTTTATATTTTTTAGGCTGATTTTTACTATTGCTTGGGGGATGCAATGCGGATAAGATTGCCCATTGGAAACATCAGTTGTCATCATTTTTTACGTTTATCGCTGTCCATGGTGGAACATACTTTGGTGTTGTTATGTAACTCGATCCCCGAAAAGGTTTGTGCAGGGAAATATGATGCTGAACTTCTAAACATCTGGAAAGCATCCATCCTGAACCTCCTTTGGAGTATTTTTCAAACTTCTCGAGGATCTTTGCATAACTTTTTATCATTTTTATTATTGATGGCCCCAATTCCTTTATGGTTTAAGATTACACAGGCACCTCTGTGAAACCACGGTTGTGATGTTATGGAGGGTACAGGTCATTTCGGCCCCAAGCCATGATTATGATTTAATTCAATACAATATAATATGTATATATTCTGCTGAACTTGTTACAATAACGAAAATGATAATGTAACGAAAATGGTGGTGCTATCTCTTTGGAAAGATGGAATATATTTTAGTAATCTTTGTATAAAGTGCCATGTTATTTGTTTTCTCTAAATTCCTAATGTATCATTTAATTTTATGCAAATTACTAACAGTGAAAGGATTGATGCCTCTATAATTACACATCATATTATCACTGTCTGTTAAATACTTTCCTTGATCAATATTTAATTGAGAAGAAAAAAAAAAACAATATTGAGATCATCTTACCATCAATATGCTAAACTGTTTGAATACCATTCTAGAAAAGAGAGAGAGAGAGAGAGAGAGAGAGAGAGAGAGAGAGAGAGAGAGAGAGAGAGAGAGAGAGATGTTTAGGTAAATGATCATTAATTGGAAAATTAAACAACTAAGAACACAACTGTGTTAACCAAATTTTATTCATGTTGTAAAAAATCATAACAAAGTTTTTAATACATAGAATATTCAGTATAACATAACACATATCAGTAGTATACAGAAATAATGGGGGGGGGGGGGCCTCAGTTTAAATAGGTCCACCTTTTTGTCGTTAACGAGCATCCATTTATTGTACAAAATACTTTTTAAAGGCTATTAACTTAAAGAGACCGCAACTAATTGCGCATTTCATTACTTGTCCAATTAAGGATCAAAGATGATATTTTCTCGTTTTTGTAAAGGAAAGATAAGTATCACAGATACTGCATACGGGCGGTCTGTAGTCTTTCTTTTAAAACGGATAATGGCATTGTCTTCTTTTAGTTGTATTTACGACTTCGACTAAACCCTTGTATATTAATTTAAAGAAACCGCAACTAATTGCGCTTGTAAGTTGCGGTCCAATTAAGGATAAAAAGATGACAATTTGTGTAAATGAAAGATGTATGTTACAGAAAAAAATAGAACATAACAAAACTTTATTGGAAAACGAACCATACTCGGGTCATACATATCGGCACATGAATCTGGTACAATTAAGGTTCTATTACATGAGAAACCATAATGGTGTATTAAAAAGTAGAGAGAGAGAGACAGAGAGCATGGATTATCGAGGTAATGGAAATCGTTTACCCAAAACGTTATTCTGGCATTCGATACATTTTCTTTCTTAATATGGATTCTTATTATTCGTACCATTATCAACATGTGATTTATAAATTGACGTCCTAAATTTTAAGATAGGAAAGTACAATTTTTTTTTTATTAAATATTCTTCATATTTCAATACCGGTTTTAAAATATGTTACAATTTTGTCCTTTGGACATTTTTTCTCTAAAACAGATAACCATTTATGTTTGTGTTGATCTAAGAGGACGATTTTAATATAAATCCTAGCACCTCCCTTCCTCATAAAACTAAATGAAAACCTTTTACAAATGTTTAGCAATTACACCTTTACAAATAAACACTATTTTTTTTTTCGTTTAAAATCTTTCTTATCTAGGACTCGATTATAAGACAGAAAGATATAACATTAATTTATAGACTAAAAGTAACAAAATCACCTTTTTGCAAACATTTACATACATTAATCAATCCGATAATAAAGGTGATGATAAGAAACAATGAACACTGATAAACAAGTACTTAACCAAGTTTAATTGAATTGATAAATTTATTAAAACTCAATAAACGGTATCATTTATAGTATTTATTTAATGTAATGTTGTTAATATTACAAACATAAGGCATGTATGCACAAGAGAAAATCTTATTTATTATTCTATTCACTTTTGCATAATGCTTACATTTACATATTTTTAACTAGATAAATTATGCATTCATGTTCTCTTTTGCTTAAATGTACATGAACTCTTTATATACTGTCTATATCAAAGTATAGTGGGCCAAAATGACCCGCAAATACGGGATGAATCTACCCAGTTGAAACAGCAGGCCGAAAAAAACCCGTCCGAATCGACCCAGGACGAACTTGTTTTGGGCCGAAATGACTATAAGCTGTTATAGTTGGTGCAAAACCATCTTTAATTATGTGGCCAGGCATGGTAAATTCCACATCGAGAACAATGTCAACCTTGAATCCGGACGGTAGCGCTGTCTCACCCACGTGCTGCAGCGTCGATATAATTTACCGGACGCACATTTGATAAAGGTTTTACAGCGTCTCAATTTGGCTTATACACGCTTGGGATAATCGCCCGGTAATCTTGAAGATCATGAGAACGCTTATACAACTTACATTTTGGAAATTTTTGTTTTTGAACATATGTAACAGCGATAGTGGCTGCGATGCGTTGGCGGTTTTGTTTATCCTCAACTATGAGTGAAAATTCCGTCCGCTTGGCCCACAAAGAATCTTGATATTTAATTGTGCTGCTGTCGCACGAAGCTCTCACAGTCAGACACGTTTCGACCGTGAGACCTAATAATGCAAGTAAATCTGCTTTTCTTGCGCCTCTTGGTATATTTATTCCAAGCTCTTGAGCGGATTGTTTCAGTTGTTGTACTGTTAATGTTGCCGTTACAACTGGTTGTGGATCATCCGGGGGAAGTTGCTGAGGCTCGTATTCAAGTCCTAACAATATAAGTATGCCAGCTTTTCGCATACCGCTTGGTATTCGTATCCCACGCTCTCCCGCGAGTTGCCTCAACTGACTGACGGTAGGCATGTTGTATATAAGGGAAAATCATTGTCTGATTGCGAATTCCATCAACAATATTTTTCAACATTTTTACTTTACTGTACCAGGATCAGAAACGGCAATCGTTTCAACACAGGCTATTATTTAATTTATTTCTGTACCTTTTTCCTCAACGGTGTTGACGTCGTCAGGTTTATCCTCAATGGTATTAAAATCGTCTGGTATTTTTGCAAAAATAGGTTCTCAGTTTGTTGCATTGGCGAATCTTCGCCTGCGCGCATGATAATAATCGCTAACAGATCCGCGTGGTCGGCAAAGCCGATTAGGCGACTTTACTCCTATACCACATTTAAGGCATAGTCGAGCAAATAAACCAACACGTAACGCGACTCCGCGAGCAAATGGGATTTACAGTATTCGTAATGGCATGTTCTGCCGCACAGTTAATATTTTCCAAGGCATACGCCTTTGCATTGATTGCGTCCCAATGCCATTGAACTTTGTATATACACAAAGCGTTATCTAATTGGTTGATTTTTCTAGTTGCCACCGTTTTATCTCCTCATAGGCATGTGTTGGTATCTGAATCAGGAGAACAAAATCTAGCTTATATATAAGAATTTTATGGAGTCCATCAGGCGACCAATCTTATTTTGGCGTTACGGTAATACGAATTTGTAAATCGGGCCTTTGCAAATAAACAGGCTTGTTCTTTCCATGATCATGAAATTGGCTTGCAAGCTTGGATAGATTTTTTTCCAAGTTGGTGTCGGCCCAAATGAGCTCAAATGACCCGTTATCGAGCACTGCACCGACTCGAATCCTATTAGACTTTGTCCTTTTATAGGCAACAGCATCAAACATGGTGGAGTGCTTGTAAATTTCTGCGATTGTTTTTGCTTCATTATTTTTGGCAATAGCTTCTGAGAATTTCTTCCAGTGCTTGTGCTACTCCGCTTCTTCTGTGTTGTACAGCATTTCATAATAGAAGTCCACTGTGGATGCCATTGTTATAACGCTAAAAGCATCTCTCTAATTAATTTATCCTTGGTGATCTTCGCTGCTGCTACTATATTCATTAATTGTTTCAATGTCATCACTGACGTATTCACTACTCGTTTCACTGTCTCCACTGGGCTGTCTAGTCAACGTGAGCGACTTAAATTTTTCTTGCACAATATCATACAATGATTTTTCACGCTTTTTCTCATTAGCTTGACAAAGTTTACATCGCTGTTGTTCCAAAATAATTCCTAAGTCGATTTATTTATCAAGATGCTCTGGATATGTATTTGAAAAATCATACAACATCTTTTGGGCCCCATTTACAAATCTGTATGACGAATTTAAACGAAATAGAGATTTAATCTTAGCTATAACGTTACAAATACTCCATTGTTCGGGTAATGTGATTCCTGCATTATATATATTCATAAATTCTTTCAAAAATACTATACGCATCAATCTGTGAACTGTTCACAATTTATATACTATATGCCGCGATTATTCTCTAATATAGTATATTCTCACATAATCTCAACGAAATATATTGTAGCCACAATATTCTCACACAATCTCTGCAAAATACATTGTATATAAATATAGCCACAATCAATATAAATATTCTCACACCAAGAAAACGTATCAGCAGAATATTTTATATATAGTATAGTCATGATCAGTAATAATATATTCTGCTAGCTATATATTTCACACAGAGAAAACAATTTCCGCAAAATATATTTATGCAATTTCGTTGCGATGAATAATCACACTTAGAGATAGCTACAGCAGTGCATTGGCCTGACTGTGTCACCCAGTATAGTAACTACTACGGGTTCGTCTAAATCATGCACTCGCGTATTATTCAAGGGTAAAGTCATTGAGTATAGAAGGGTTTGAACTATATCAGTATGAAAAATCCAAAAGTCCCATAATGATACTACTTTCCATCACATTATATATAGATTTTAAAGACTTTTGTGCGAAATGTAAATGAGACTCATAGGCGAATTGTTATCATAATTCCTCTCTTCATTAAATTCAGGAAAAGAAAAACTTTTAAATAAAAAAATGCATTACCTAACTAGTTTAAAAATAAAAAAATACTAGATATTGAAACAAAACAAAACTTTTTTCATGTCATTTTTTTTGCGCAAACTTGGAAATCGTCATGCGAAATGGAATCGTAAAATATACATTAAAAAAATATTCCTACTATTTAATGCTATTTTAACTAAAACTTAATGCACACAATAGTTTAGTTAATTGTTTAAGTTAAAAAGCAAACAGTCATCACTTTCAATCCTGTTGAATATTAATTTGTGTATCAAACTGCAAAATAGGCATGAGAAATTAAGCATTGACGATTGATTGTGTTTGATTTTCTTAAGTTAGTCGATCAGTAAAATCATGAACTTTAAAATATATTGTCGTTATGTACGTTTAAGTTCTACATTTTTTTTTAATTTCAAAACTTTCCTAATTGGTTTAATGCAAAATGGAATTTCGGCATACGAAATGGAATCATGTCTGTTGAAAGTGAATATCGGCTTGTACGAAACCGGATACTGTTTTCCTAATGTGGCATACCAGTATTGTTAGGTTCCATAGTTATATAGCGTATTATTATTTGACATGTACCACTGTTTTTAATGGTTCTGTGCGTTCCCTGGAAACACTAAGAGAATTATAATATCAAACTAGTGATTAGTCGAATAAGAAACAAACAGCTTTCCGTTTCACGAAATCATAATTTTGTTTAATTATACAAAGTTTTCCAGCGGGAAAATATAAAAGAGCTTCTCGGACATTTCGATGCATACACGTTATATTTCATAAACTGGTCTATATGTTAGTTTACGCCACAATTTTAAGTATTTCACAGCCATATATTTGTAAATTTTGTGTATATCCTTATGGACTGCAAGTCTATTGGAATTGAAATAAATCTGTCAAACTTGTCAAATCTACACCGACTTTCATTCAGAATTCATAATTCTCCGTTTTGCTGATGGAGTTCTAGACGTCTCTGTTCGTTTTCGTTTGATTTGGTTAGGTTTTTTCCCCAGCAAATTTCGTTTATATTAATGTTCTAATGGCATTTGATGATACAACGATATTCTGGTTTGTCCTCCCCTTATCATTCGTAAATGGGCTTCTCCTGTGCCACGTTGTTATTGTTAGATGTTTGTCCATGTATCTATATCAACAAGGTGGTTACTGAATAAATGATACAGTTTAACATTTCCCATATCTCTTATAGCACGACACAGCTGGTTTTATTCGCTTGATACAATATCGAACTGTAGTTTGATTAATTTTGACATGTCGCTCAATTTGCACTGTGTTGCTGATTTCAGCACGTGATTTGCGCATTCACAGTTATTATTTGTCCAAGTTGTCGAACTTTTTCCTTGCCTAGCCGCCTGAATTACGTGAGTGACCAGTAACGGTAATAATTTATTATCAAAGTAGGTACGGAATTTCTTTTCATCAACACATATCTTTTTGATCAAGTAAGTTTTATAACCTAGAAACGCGAGTGTTCATTGTGTCCATGTCTTTGGTTTCAACTACTCCATCCTTGCCAAAAATTGCATCTATCACTTCTTGTCGCTCTTTGATCGGGTACCCGACATAGTCTACCATGTATTTATTTGCGTTTTGTTTCATGTGCTGGGTACATAATACATGCGTGCAGCCAATAAAACACCTCTTCATTGCTGACTTTAGTGATAGTTCTTCATCAGTACCTATGGTCAAGATACAGAGTTTAGAGTCAGTTAAATAGTCAGCTATTTCGTGTAGGAATGTGGAACACGTGTTGGTTGTGGAGCTTGTGTGAATAAATATTGGGTCAAAACATATTGGATGATCCACTGTTGAGCGCCAAATGATTGATAGGTCTTTGTAAACTGTTGGAGTAGCATGAAACTCGCCAATGGTATACGTTTTGCTCATTGCCAGCACAGTACCACCTTCTTGACAACAAAATCGTTTAATGTCTGTTATTTGTTGTTCAGTGTACATTGTAACCACTGGATGGTTCAGTGTCTATGGTAACCACTGATGCTTCAGTGTACATCGTAACTACTGGATAGTTTACACCCTTGAGTTGTTTCAGATTCCTCACGAAATCAAGCGTTTTTGTTTTCTCTTGAATATCACGTGATCAACTGAAATTTTAGTTGATTCTAAGTGAAGATGTTATGCCTTTTCCTTGTTGTACTTCAAATTTTTCAGTTGTTTCTTATTACTTTGCTTGTGAAAGTCATCTTTTGTTTTAGCATTCATTCTTCTTTCTACAACTTTAGTTGCATCGTGTTTTCATTTATCTTTCAAGTCATTTGTCACGTTCATATGTTCATTTCCGGATGATTGACTCGTCCATGATAAAAATTTCAGTTCCGACCATCGTACTACATCCCACGCTCTTATTTATTAACACAGTTATTATTATTATTATTATTATTATTATTGCTAAAACATATTTAAACTGTAAACATGTTAAAGTTAACAACACCGCAACCGATATCCCCAATATCGATTACAAATATTTTAATTTCATTATGTGTAAATAACTGAAATATATGTATAGTCAATAACATACCACACACTAGATACAATCCGTCTTGCAGTTTTGCGAATATACAGAACATGAGTACTTTTTCATAATTTTCGTAATGAACAAATAGCAAAAAAACTCTTTACGTGCAATTATACTATTTTTTAAACTGAATTGCAGAATATGCTTACTTTGAGGAAATAACATTGTAATAACGACAAAGTGACTGAAATATTCGAACACGATAAATACAATTTAATGTATAATGTTGGCTGGCCTGGATACTAAACTTATATACGAAAAAAGGTAAATACACTTAAAACAACATACCCGAGCTATATATATATATATATATATATATATATATATATATATATATATATATATATATATATATATATATATATATATATATAACAACTGGTAAAACAACATAATCTCTGCGACTTTGAGATGTGGCTCCTGCATTTCGCACCTGTCACTTACATCCGATATAGCTAATAACTGCGGCATTTTTTTCGTGGACTCCCGGATTTCACACTTGTCAACTGCGTATTGGACAGTGCAAAACAACATGTCAATGCTGTCTTCTTATTCACACAACTCATTTAATCACACACAACTCATTTAATCCCACACAACTCATTTAATCTGTAATTATCGTTTGCATGCTAATTGAAAACACGTTCTAAATCGACTTACTTCTTTACAATTTAATTCGATTTGTGACAAATTAATTTAATTTTCACGTCATCAGGCGAGGAAGAACAGAAGTTAAGCAAGTTTGTCCTGCAATTGTTAATAATAATGAAAAATATATGACTCTACTAATCGTATATAAAATTGAATGAATGATGTTAAGGGGGTGACACACAGATACCCGAAGGGTTATTATAATTTACCATAAGCATCTATATCAAAAGCCTCTATGGTGTTAGATTTCTAGATAATTTTCATAGCATGGTGATTTAGTTTGATATAGTGTTTTAAAAAACTTACATACATTCGGGACTCGGGAACAGTTTTGGGTTGGCGACTTGTAGCGTCAAGAACAAACACACACACACACGAATCCAGTATTCCATATAACAGTTCTGAGAGTGGTCTCCTTTCGGGCAACATTTTGGTAATCCTTATAAGGACTTTCGTTGTTTGTCCTGAAAAGGACATCTTATATATTTGCAAGATGGCACAATGCATCTGCTACGCTAGCTGCAAAATCGGAATCGAAGGATGTTCGTAGATGCACCTCCTTGTCCACAGGGTCAGTGCAATTGTTATTTAATAATAAGAATTATCATCATTGTCATCATCATTACTATTGTGAATACGCACATCAAATTATTATTATTATTAGTAGTAGTAGTAGTAACAAATTTGAACGTTACCAGCGCGAAATTCATGTACACCCGCAGCAGGCATCAAGTACACTGCAGTAACGTACAGCTGTATAAATGGCGACAAAAGAGTCTGACAGGTATGGAAAGCGTATTCCAACTTAAGCTTTCACAACAGTGAACTAGGAGGAGGATGGCTAGTTTCGCCAGAAACAGGAAACATTATTTCGGAAATGGTAGCTCTATAACAAGAGCAAAACCTGAAGTGGGAAAATGTAAAAACAGTCGTGTAAGACAAAGATTTTGTTGAGCGCGAGGTGGTTTTGACGATACCATTTCTCATTTACATTGACGTAATGAGTTGTTACGAGGTGGTTTTGACGATACCATTTCTCATTTACATTGACGTAATGAGTTGTTACGAGGTAGTTTTGACGATACCATTTCTCATTTACATTTACGTAATGAGTTGTTCTCTTAAAATGAATGCCCTTTTCGCCAATAACCCTTATTCCCATTTGAGGCAACACGATAAAAACATGTAAATTATTACAATATCTTGATTATATTTATGTTATTAATTTCAAAGGTATACATTAAAAAAGAATAGTTCTATGATTACATTTCGCATGCCGATATTCCATATAGCCCACTTTTGTAAAAAACAAAATCTGAATACATTTATGATAGGTAACCAAGTAAATTATGTGTCACGTTTTTACCCTTACCAAATGTCTTCATTAATAAATGCATTTGTTACTTCCATTATAAGCTAAAATACTAACCGATATACAATTTATATTAACGTAATGAGTTCAGACTCCATGATGCGAAATGGAATTTCGGCATACAAAATGGATTTATGTAGACCTATGCAATACATTTTTTATTTTTTGAAATTTTTAAAATTGTTTTTTTTTTTTTATTTTTATTTACTTATTCAGTAAAATAAGAATCAGCAACTTTTAATTGTCAATGCTTCATTTCGCATGCAAATTTTCTAGTTTGCACCAAATATTAATATGCAACAACATTGAAAGTGATGATTGCTTTTTACTTTAACACTCAAATAAACTAACGATTTGCATTAAGTTTGAAGTAAAATAGCATTAAATAGTTGGAAAAATGAAGAAATATGGTATAGTTTACGAAGATTCCATTGCGCATTTTGCATTTACGTAACGAGTCGTTTTCGCACAATGAATGTCCTTTTTGCCAAAAATAACCCTTATTCCCATTTGAGGCAATACGATCAAAAATATGTAAATTGTTACAATGTGTCGATTATAATTATAAGAAACACAACATTTATATTTACGTTATTGATTTAAAAGGTATATATTAAAAAGAATATTTTTTACGATTCATTTCGCATGCATATATTACATTTCGCTCCTTTTCGTAAAAATCTCCATTGCGCATTTAAGACCTACCGACTCGAATCCATGACGGACATGAACGGGAGTTAGGTCAGCGCGGTCAGCATGATAACTCTTGTTACGTCGAATCAACGATTTATCCGCGTTTTAAAAGTTTTAAAATTGTTTGATATATTCAGAATGTCAGGAACAAAAATTTAATTGATGAAGCTTCATATCAAGATTACAGTTCATTGAAGAATTCCATTAATATGCAGTCGGCTGCTAAAACAAAGCTCGACTCCCGGTTACCGATAGGTTTAAAGTTGGTTATACTTACTTAGAGAACCTGCACGTGTAACAATGTTTGCCCGTACCATAGCATTACGTATAGGATGTGGATTTCGGTATATGCATCGGTTAGCCCCGTATTGGCGCATTTCCAGTTCCAACAAAAGTTGGCAATGTGCGTATTTTGAAAGAAAGGTATCAACATGTTTTGCATCGGTAAATTTGAACTTGCGGGCTGAAGGCTTACACCATACTGCTTTCTGGGCATTCTCTACAATATCAAGTGGGCATGCAAGATCCCACAATCTTGAGAAGATGCATAAGGAACATGATGATGTCAATGCACTGTTTCAAACCCTTGCTGTGAACTTTCCTGTGAAACACTTGGATCCAGTTGAAGCTGTTGACTGTTTGAAAAGTATACGAACATTTATGTACAATAAAATGTTATTCAAAATGGCAGAGTTTCAAAGTCAGCCACCTATAATCACATTTGCAAAACTTTTTCAGTATCAAAAAGAGGCAGAAATTTTTATGTCTATATTCCAAAATCCTTATTTCCAGGGCTTGTTAAATCAAATCCAAGGATGCATTTCACAGTTTACTCCAGCAAACAATGCAGAAATATTTTCGTGCTTGGTTACTCTTGGTGTTTCAGTTGAGCATTCAGTTATGCAGAAACTGATTTCCCTCTTCCATGATGAAAAGTATCATATGTGTTTGAATGATTTAGCTATGATTTTTGATCATGTAAAAGTTACACCTCTCAGATGGGATTTATTTTTCTTGCGAGTTTGCATGCCTAGATTGCAGAAAGGTTATGAAACAAACCTTTTTGTGGAAAATACATGCTTCAACCTAAAAAGCTTAGCCACACTTTTAATGCCTTTCAATTTAATTCGGTGTTCAAAAATGAGAGACTGGTACTCAAAAAGATTATTATCAATGGCTGAAGATGACAGTTGTATGAATCTTGATAATATAAGATTAATCTTTATCCTGTTTTCTGCATCTTGGAGATCATTCCCATTGTCCTACGTGATGCGACTGACTATCTTATGTTTTAAACAAACTGAGAAAAGATTGCATGAACTGAAGCCATATCAGATAGAAGTTACAGCAAAAGTTGGTTGGAAATTAGTTGTTAATAAACTTAAGCTTACCACTACGGCAGTACCCATTTTGAATAGGGTCCACTTCTTGGCTCTGACTATGCTTCAGAAAGCTCCAGCATCAGCAACGTTGTCGGAGATTGTAACAATTTTGCCTGGAGTTGTAGGGCATATGCTTAATAATAGACAAAGGACACAGTTGGAAGCATTGGTAATTGAACATTTAGAAGAGGCAAACGTGCATGACCTAGTGGAACTTGTTCATTTTACCTGGATTAATAACATTAAGAATGAGACATATCATAGTGTATTAGATACAAAAATTTATGAGAACATAGATAGAATTATGGATGTATACTCAGCCTTTATGAGGATCAGCAATTATTGCAGTTCATTCTCTACATCATTACCTCTGTATAAAACAGTCATGCACCATATGCAGAAAATGCAAATGATTTTTGAAACGAACCAATTTGTCTATTTAGCACAGATGACTATGTGCACATTTTGTGAAGACCAGCCATTTCATAAGCTTATTATTGACAAAATTGAAGCCATGATTTCACAGTTCAGATTAATTGGGATAACTGTTCTTCTACAAGGGCTGGATGGTTTAAAGTTGAACAAGCACACACATGCACAGGTAAGTACAGTAATTAATGTAATTTTTCATACCCTCTAATTTACATACCCTGTCAATTCATTAAAAACCCAACTTATCTTTTTTCCTTTAATTTTTTCTATAGATAACTTCAGATTCTGTTTACATTTTGCATGATAGAGCTTGAAAAATTCCAAAATGGTATGTTTGTCTGGAATCAAGACTTTCATGAATCTGCACAAAAGAATTCAGGGGCATTATTTGGCTGTTGACTTCAGTGTTCTCCCCAGGGCCTTTTACCATAGCGGTCACACTATGCTATCATTTCAGCCTGCTTCGCTTTAGAACCCGTTGCTATGCTATCCGCTTGTGCCACTACACTTTTATGTTTCCCTCTTTCCTCATAAAATTAATCTGTTAAATAAACATCCTGTCACCTAATTCGAAGCCCTTTTACTCAGATGACACCTGTTCTTACCTCATTTTGGGTATTTAATTAAGATAATCCAGGATGGTTACTCATTCATTTAGTTATCTTTTGTACCTGGCTGACCCGACTACTGGTGCGTGACCTTTGATGCGGGGACTGTTTTTACACTAACATTGTCACATGATCGGTCAGCGATGATGGAGTCTGCTGGTAGTGTGTTATATATATTTCATTCATTTACACTACCAGCTAAAAAAAAGTTACACATATTATGTTTTAAGTTCAGCAAATTCTTGTGAAAAATGGACACACCATTTTCAAATATACATAAAATTACCCAGCCCGGCTAGCCCCATGTTGGCCTGGCTACGAAGATCAGAGATTGGTGTCGCCAATGGTGATTCCAATTCAGATAGCATTATTTTCCCCCAAAGAAAGAACTTAAGAAACAAAGGATGAGGTTCAACACTGAATGGAAGACTTCATATCCTTGGGTGGAATTTGCTGGATCATGTGGTAAGTTTTCCATATTGCTAAATTTTGGTTCAGGTCTCCTTAAGTATCGGGGGGGGGGGGGCAATTCCTAGGGCACTAGAATATAATAATTTTATTTTTATAGTAGTATCGGTAGTTGTAGTTGTGATTTTTGTTGTTCTTATTATTTTCTGGAAAATGTGACAAGGAATGAAAGTTGCATTTTATCCATGAGTTGCTCTTATATTTACATAGTAAAATAGTTGGATCAGTAGACCTTAACCTTATTTCTAATTTCTTTTTTCTCTCTATCCAAGTAAGTAAAAGAGCAGTTTTTATCTTCCAATTTTACCTGTTTTGAAAATGTGTAAATAAAAAGTGTTGGAATGTATTACATGATAAATTAAGTGGTGACATATTTTAGCAGGGTTCACATCTTGACTGATCACTTTCAGGAGAGTGCAAAATTTGATGATGTGAAGGTAGTGTGGCACAATTTAAGGCAGTTCTTGATGCATATCAAGGAGCCCATGTCCTTTAAACGGGCATTGGATACAATTTAAACAATGACAAGCACATTGATATATTGTTCTTCATGGAATGGAATATGTATTATCTTAGTTATACTGTCATAATTATTTGAAAACACATAACTGTCTTGACTCTTGAAGAATTTGTCCCTGGTAATTGACTTGAGATTCAGGTAGTTTTGTATCTTTTTGTACATCCATTAATAAATTTTATGTTCCATTTTTTTCCAGACTGTGAAAGGTCATTCTGTACCAAGAACAGATCAAGTCTTGAGGAAGAGGTTGATACAGATGAATTGCCTTATGACAGTTTAGTACAAAAGGTCTTTGCTGAAAAGACTTTAATTTTAATGTGGCAATCAAAATATATCGGGAAGCGAAGAAATGAAGGACATCATTTATTTAAATTCAAAGACAAATGAGTTTGAAATTAAATCATGTTGTAACTTAGGGAAATAAAGAATACTATGTAAATATATGTACTTCTCTTATATATCATTGATATTAATTTTGTCACTTTTATGATAATAATGCTCCAATTTTAGAACATTTTATAATGCTAATGCGCACTTACCCCATACTATAAAAAATTTCTGGGGAGATCACTGGACTTGAGGTAAAAGAATAGATCAATACTTTGTAGGTGTTTGGTCTGTGATGGGTTGTGAACACAATAACTTGAAGAAATAGAATTGATCTATTTATCAAACTTGGCATGTTTGTATTTCTTGGCAATATCATGTAGGAGTTCAATTACATGGTAGTATTAACAGTTCTTGATAATTTTTGCTCAAGTTTAAAGGCCACTATCATGACTATAGTGATTTTTGAGCTGCACAATAAGGCTGTGTGTACCTGATATACCGTATATACTTGCATAATGCTCCGGCAGATCTGAGTCTATGCAGTTTGCAGTTGGTATCTGATTATATGTGAGTATATACGGTAGCCTCCCACTAATCAACCCCTGAAATTTGTGGCCTGCATAGGATTTTGAACGCATTTCGGCCAGTCAGCACCCTTCACTATCAAAGTGATGTGACCCAATGAAGATTTGCTTCCTGGTGGTTGGCTTCTTTGATCTATTTTCATGCATCATCATAAATGACATATAACAGGAAGGTGACAGGACTTCAAGGGAGAGATTTTCAAAGGGGCTGATATTTCATCATATGAGAGAGAAAGAGATATTTTAATTTCCACAATATATCTAAGCCAAGAAATAATGGAAAAGTCGCTGCATTACAGCAAAATGAATTATGATAGTGTTATATATATGACAGTACATGACAACGACTGCAACAACAACAAAAACGATGTTAATAATAATAATAGTGGTCTACTTATTCAGTCGGTTTAAAAAAAGTTTAAACAGCAATTTGATTAATAATATTATTATTGCAAGGCTCAAGTGCTAATTAAAAAATCTATTTTTGGTCTTAGTATAAAACCCAATCAGGGCAATTTCACATTTTGTAATTAATCTCATAGGTTGAAGTGTTGTTATTTGTTAACTTTTCATTGTAGGCGATTCTTTTCTTCAGATTTCAGTTCTACAAAGATTAAAAAAAAACTAATTTCATGCCTCCTAATTTGAAGTAAAGTGACACATATTTTTCACTTTGTTAAATCTTGAAAGATACATTAAGTGGGCACTGAAATGCATTTTAAATTGTCTCTAGCTTGTTATTTGTAAACAATTTCTTTGTTAACCACTGATTGAGTATCCAAGGTACTAGGGTCAAGAAGATCATTCATGGTGCATGGTGGCATTAAACTCATAGGGTCAGCAATGAACCTGAGATTTCATTAGTTGAATTGACCAAGACTAACTGCAATTGCTTGCTGCCATTTATGGGGGCTTATTTCCAGAGGTTACCAGGTAATCTGAGGTACATTTATGGGGATTAAGCCAAGGACAAAGAAAAAATGTGTGGTTCTGGTAACCCGATCTACCTTATTTGAATGGATCCCAACCCTGTAACTTTTTTATGCAAAACAATAAAAACTGGTACCAACTGTAACAGTATTGAAGCTGGGTGGGATTAGATCCAGTGAAAACACGAAACACAATTACGTGAATGAGATCTCTGTACAATGCATATGAATAATGAATGAATCTAATACCTTACTCATGCACATGAAATCCAACAGTGGATATAACAGAATGATGCACACAAAGTTCTACAATAGATATGAGAAAATTATATTGTTCCTAAATGGAACCGATCAAAGCATGGAACTTCAACAAATGAACACAAATGATCCTGTATATGAACGGATGTGATCAACGCATGGAACTATCACCAATACGATTAATATATGGAATCATACACATGTATGGTTGACATGTGGATCTATCGAAACGATATGATCAATGCATGAAATTCATAAACAAGTATGATTGATATATGGTTCATCAACAAGTATGATGGTGTATGATTGATTATCACACATATAGTGATAATGAATAAAATTTTCACATATATTGATATTGAATTAGATTGATTGAAGAATGGAACGTTGATGTTATTTATCTTGTGGCGTCAAGTTGATGATCACGATACGTTTCTAATTCTACAGCTTCCATCCAATAGTGAAGGAACAACCTTGCGTTGTCCAATCCTCCCAGCCTGCCGAAGGATCCATCGAGAGCCTCCTTATCCCTTATCCCGCAGACCCATTGATCCAGAATCTTTGGCCCCTCACCACTGATTTGACCAGACAAGTCCTTTGAACCAACATCACTATCGACTGCAGCATCCAGGTTACAGAGTTCAGTGACTCCCTGTGAACAGCTAAAAACATAATGACTGAGCTGTGTTATACATGAGACATGGTTAAGCACGAATACAGTCACGCATGTGTGCACATGCCTTGACTTTGTTACTCATTAAATTATATCATAAGAATGACTGTATGAGATTATTATCATAATCACATTTGTACATGAATCTGTCTCTGGCAAGAATGATCACACTGGATTGTAAGAACTTGAACACTACTCATTATTTAAGTCATGCAGCATACAATTGAATTCAACTTGTCTGTTCAGGTACATGTATATAAAAAAAATGGCTAACTTGAAACAGACTATAGTGTATCTGATAGCATGGCGTTATTGTGACATATGTCTGACTTGCTATAAAATTTAGAATAACAGCCAGTATATAAAACAATTCTATCACATACAGTGAATAGCAAGAAAGAATACATCTTCATTTTCGCATACTTCTGCAGCTGAATATTGCTTCCGTAAAGTGGACAGTTTCCTGATAAAACTCATCTGTATTGTGATGATACAGAGAATTTTGGGCTATAAGTATCCCAGTTATGGTCAAATCCCCTGACCAGAGAACTTGAGGTAATTGGGTTTCTCACCGCCGGCACTTTGCATGTGCAGCAGTGAGTAAACCAAATTCAGTATTTTGAAATAGCTAAGGCTGAAACTATATACCCATATTTTTGTTCATATTTTATACAGTGTGTTTTTAGTACACACAATTTTGTGACACCAACTGTGTCCTGTTTAACACATTTTTAGATTGGAAAGTGTAACACAAACTAACATGAGCTGGATAATAAACGAATAAAACACAAAAAATTAGTACCAACCTTCCTACCCAATATTTCTACACACTGTTGCCGGAACCACACATATTTTTTATTTTCACCCAGTGCTAGTGTGAGAACAAGTGTGACCAAACTTTGTATGTTGGGATTTCTCAAGAATGAGTATGAGAATGATTGTAATTAAACTTAGTATTTTGGGATTTCTTAACAATATCTCGGATAATTTCGATATTAAGAAGTTAAAAAAGAATAAAAGGAGAAAAGAAACCAACTTATTGTTGATTTCTACAAATTACTTTTGGCCAATAGAGTATCAGTCTCTTTGAAGAGCTCTTGGAGGCAGTTTCTTTGGTAACTTGATATTTGACAGTTTGACTTGGCAATGCTTTCATTATTGTTATCATTGAACATTGCTGAAAAGATTTTTTGAAGGGTTTTGATTTCACTGAACAAACCCTATCCACAATACACTTGCTTTTAAATATTTATATACCTGTCTAAAGTAGGACATATTATGTTAAGGCATTCCCACCCCCCACCCCCACCCCCAACCCCCCCATATGTACATGTGTGCATCTGCCTGTTAACATTTGCTTGTCATAACCTTAACTTTGTAATAGTTAAAGAGATTGTCATGAAACTTCCTGCAAGTATATACATCTATGATGACTAGATGGTGTGTCACATACTGTAGCAATGCCTCTGACTTGTATTTTGTCTAGGAGCCAAAAGGGTGCATGTTTGAATCCTACCATTGGAATAGCCCAGGTCAGCAACAGGAATGTGTCCTTGGGCAAGGCACTTTACTCCAATTACCTCAGCACTAAATAACCTACTTGTGTTACCATGCCATAGAAGTACTAAAATGAAACTAAAGCTAAACATTGTATCCTTTTCTGGATTATAAATTTGGAACCACTGAAGATATTTTCAAGAAATTTTAGCCATTTATGTGTCATGTAGATTGTTAAGATCTCATAAAGGGAAAAAGTAACTCTGGCTTGTAGCCTTGTCTGGAGTCTATTAACTTTTGAACCACGAAAGATATTTAAATGAAAGCATCTCTTTCTCGGTGTCAATGTCACAGCAAAGGAAAATATAAATTAGTGACCTCTATCTATGTATAAGTATAACTTTTGATTAGATTGGTGTTTTATTGTACAGTAACACAAAATAGGTTATTTAGTGCTGAGGCAATTGGAGTCAAGTGCCTTGTCCAAGGACATACCACATTAGCTGACCTGAACTAATCAAGTAGTAGAAGTTGAACCAGCACCCTTATGGTCACTAGGCCAGCACACTACCCACTGGAGCCTTCTGCCTCCATTAGTTGTCTCTTACAACATGTAGGAGCACACATTGGAGCTATTCTACATCTTCATGGTGTATAAATTTTGAACCAATGAAGATATTTTAATGAGACTTTAGCATCTTATGTACCTTGACTTGACATTGTCTTATGTATCGTGTGTATTAAGTCATACCCCCTGCCTAAAGGTCAAGGTCATAACAAGGGAAAATGTAAGTCATTTGCTTGTTTCCTTATCCAACCTATCACATATTAACCCCAATAGATACTTTGATGAAATTTTACCTAGGTCCATACCTTATTATACAGTAGTTAAGTCCTTAGTTCAGAGGTCAAGGTCATTAGTAGGGATAAGGTCATGAGAGGGATGTATCATGTGTTGTTTACAGTACTCTTTGTTTATTTTTAGATCTTGGATCTTCATATACTGCTAGATAAGGCGTTTGTTCAGAGGATTGAGACAACAAAACTACAGGATCTTTGTGATGTCACTGACAAACTTGCTTCGTTGGTGCATAGCAAGTTCAGACATGCTGGCAAGTTTAATTTGTTGGATGAGAGGATAGCAGAGCTAACACCGTTCATGACAGCAGATGAGTTTAACATATTTGCCTTGAGTATTCACAGGCCAAAACTGTACAGGAAAGCTCTTGACAGTTTGACCCAGTGTTTGATAAGACACAATGAGGCTATGATAGATAACGCTTTTGTAATGCTTGTGGTGTGGATTGCAAAGGTTGGATACCAGCTTCAGGAGTACAGTGTGTTCACCAAACTTTGCCTTGAAATGACACAGAAGCATTTTGACAAGTTGGACATCCAGAAACAGATTTCTCTTGCCTATGGTCTCTGTCTGTTACAGATATGTCCTCAGAAAATCTTGTGTCAAATTTTCTCTTTTGAGTATCTAATGCTCCTTGACAAGTGCAGAGCACAAGCTGACTTGGCCTCAGGCGTTATGGCTTTGAACAGATGTGCCGTGTTAGAATATCCACACTTAAACATCCCATGGCTCCACGAAGGTTTTAAATCTAATTTCAACAATTATTTTGTTATGTTAAGTCGTTATTTTCCTGATCTACCAGAAGCACTGTCTCAGGTCCTTGGTGGTCCTGGATTCTTTCAGAAAAATGTTCTTACACCATACTTTAATCCAATCTACGTGGAGCTTTTTCTTGATGAGAATAAAAGACCAATGTACTATGTAAAGGCCAAACAGGCTCAAGCAAGAAATGCTCCACATCACCCAATAGCTATTCTTCTTGCTGCTGAACTATGTACAGACTTAAATGAAGATGATCAACAACTCAGTGGCTACATGCAGATGGATATTCGACAACTGGAGATCCTTGGTTACAAAGTTGTGGTCATTCACTACAGCAATTGGAACTCCATGGCTATGTTTGATAAAGATGAAAGAGTGAAATATCTTCAGGAGAAATTGTTCACTATATAAAAATGATTTGGTTTGACTAAATGGCAGATTCTATGATGCATGTAGTTTTGTACTAGTCAGAAATTTATGACTTATGATACCACAATGGAACTAAATAGGATTTATTTGTGTTATGATATTTTAAGGCACCAACCATTTGTGGGTGGATGGGGGTTGGCTGGGATTTTTAAACAAATTCTAACTCCATTTTCTCTAGGATGAAAAAATTCCATTCTGCCCATTATGTTTCCCCATATACTGTGGTTTCGTTTCTTTTCGTGGGTATGAATTTTCATGGTTTTGTACAAAAAAGAAGAAAAAAGGACATTTTCCTGCATACTTAAATTCATGGATTTGCCTCTCCGAGTTGTGCATTTTATTTCATGGATTAACCTCTACAAGTACCTAAAATAAAAAATAAAGAAGAACAAATATATGCAGACATGGTTCAAACTATACTACTGCCAGTAAGAGCACAAATCAAACACATATCAAGATCAATCCCTTACACCATGTTCTCATTCCAGTGCTTAATGGCACACAGTGCAGACACAGCCAACAACACCAGGCCGAAAGGTTAATGAAACACCTCTTTACGATTATTTAAATGAGCCACTGTCCACAAAGTTGTTCCATCAATATGTTCTGACAATCATGTTATGTGAATAATGTCATCATTTCATATATGAACCAAGCATGTGACTGATTGCCTTTTGCTTAATGCAGTCAGCAGGCTGTGTCAGCCTTTGATGTGTATTGGAGGAAAGCAGCTCACGATAAAATGTCTGAAACACTATATTTAAACATCGGTTTTGAAACTCTTATCACTTTAGTAAGAAAATGGACCCCTCATACAAACACTTGCTGTGATGGATGAGGGACTTTATTGGAATTAGACAGGAGGCTGAGCATTTATAAGTAGCATGTTCAGGGCTGTCGCAAGTTTCCGCATGATGAAATGGCGCCCTAGGCGAGCGGCGCAAAAAAATACCGCAAACTTCGCAAAACGATGCCTGCCCCTTACAACAGCCTTGAGCATGTTATTCCAGATGCCCTTATTCAAATTCTAAAAATAAACTGGACCAATTGTGGCCCAGACTATATAAATTCTGCACCTTGTCAAACTTGTCATAAATTTAACATGTTTATGTTGGTTTGACAAAAAAGAGTTGAACAATCCCCAAGGATAAAATAAAGTGAGGGGTGTAGAAAAACATACACCGCTCCCTCGATAACTCGCACCCTGATAACTCGCGAACCCGCTTATAACACGGACCAGATGATCCCATTTTTTTTAAACTAGAAAATTTTTTTTATAAAAATATATATAAAAATACCCTATTTGTTGAAGGTGGAAAAAATCGTGATCACAAATTAGTAAATGAAACCTTAATATATCGCTCGTTTTATCGTCAAAACCAGTGGTTAGTACCCAGAAATTTGAATGATCATCATGAAATTTTCAACTTTTAATAAGAAGTCAAATATTTTGTTCAATTTTCTTTCCAAACAACATTCTCAGTACACTATAAATAACAATATTCGATGATATTTCGATCAATGAAAACGTCACTAAAGCCTACTGGTTGCAACACTTTAAAAATAAATACCAATTAAATAAGTTTTGTCAAGTGAAATATGTGTTTTAGCTCTATCTTTTAATTCGGTTTCAGTGTAATCATCATAAATGCAATAAGCCCTCTTGTATTCAAACGTGAAAATTAAAATTCAACCGACCCAGCTATCGCCGCGAGCTTTCCGTGAGAATCTAATTATGTGCCGACCTTTTTTTGTTTTTATTTCCGACTTGCAGAAGTATATGTTGTGTTGTTACACTCAATTAATAGCAGACCTGCTTTGTATTATCGCGTTAATTACGTCTTTTGTATCAAATCAAACAAAGCGGGTGGAATAACAAAAAAGTTAAAAGGCGTCCAAATCCTGCCTGCGTAAGAGCTAGCGGTCACGGCCGTGTGTCAGGTCAACTCATTTCAATTGATCAATCGAACTCTGTTATAAATATTATTACGTAAGTAATATAATTAAACTACCTTAAAATTAGCCTACTCATTCACAAATGTAATCAAAGATAGTAAGGCAACCAAGCCAGATGAGTACTTGGAGAATAAAAGCTTTGTTTTACAGATGCGGTTCATTACGGAAAAGCGAGTTCCAGAGTTTGTATTGAACTTTCTAACATGCTACTCAGGGATTTCCTCAAGGATGAGACGAAGTTTCACTGTTACTTGATATGAAATCATGGTATCCATATTTTACTAATGGAACAATGAATAAATCGAGGTTCGATGTTGACGGTTGTTTCACGAAATAAATGTCAATAGTTTTTGAAAAAAGGTATCTTGTTTAGTTGTGAATCAACAACAACAAAAAGCAGTGACGTAATACACAATGTATCGCGTACACGTGTTGTTCAAACCGCTTGGACTAATGTTGTTAGCGATCTTTCAGAGGTTCGTTATCTTGAAAATAAAGGTAATTTATACAGAAAAGCAAACAACTACATTAGAAAAAGCTCTTTATTGACAATTATTCCCAATGTAATTATAAAACGAGTATTCCGCCATTAAACAGCCCCGTTACCCACCACCACCCCCACTTCGGTTTTCTCGATGTCCAGCGGTGATGGCATCCCTTTCTTAATTTTTTTGAGGTCCCTCGGTAACTCGTGCCCTCACTTATAGTGCAGTCTATGTTTTTGGACCCCGTTGTGCGCGAGTTATCGAGGGAGCGGTGTACTATGATCTATAGCACTGAACCACATTGGATGGGTACTTGTAAATGCTCATCCTCTGGCCTTACTCCATGACCAGTTTGACAAGGTGCAAAGTTTATATAGTCTGGGTCGCATGGTCCAGTTTATTTTTAGAATTTAAATAAGGGCAGCAGTTAAGATGAGTGCATCTGGAATAACATAAAAAAATAATGTCAGAATATCTGAGAAAAAATGAAAAATAACAAAATCCCGATACATATTTTGACATTTTCTTACAACAGTGATAGAGTTTTAAAGACCTGAGATTTGAACTAACATAGCATGTATGCAACAATAGTCTTACCATATAAATTAAATTAAATCTGTTTCTTTGTTTTTTTCTTCAGCTTTTTATGTTTTCATCTTCAATGTTGGACCATGCAGACATCTTAAATTGCAGATCCTGTGCAAATGAATGTTGAAATGTCATCATTTTATGATTAAACAGCTTTTGTGTGTACTACATATCACTCAGTGATTTGCTGAAAATTGAAAGTCATCAAAACAGGCTAAATATTTCCCAGTCAGAATGCTCAATACAACCCATGGTTTTGTTTTCTTTCCTGTGTCAACAACCACAATTAAAAAAACATGTTTATAGACAACAACTGAAATTTTGACAGTTTGTGTATTCAAAACACATATAAAATGTGGAAATACTTAAATTGGGAATTACCCAGTACCAAAAAAGCAAATTCCGCTGAAGAACTATGAGCAAAATAAATGAAATCCACGAACATTTCAACAGTGATGGCATGTTACTCTATATTTGTTCTTATTTGGTCATTTTAATTGTGGAGCCTCCAGCTCCCATGATGGGCCTGCAGTTTATATTTGCTCTGGACCAATCTATCCAACAGCATTTCAGTCAAGTTTTGAACTCGGTGTAAATTTGTGGATATACACGTACCTCTGGATTTATTTGGTTCAGTGCAACTGTGAAATCCATGAAAATTGATACCTCGTGATTAAAAGATAATTTACAGAAAACTGTGGAGGGTCTGGATGATCGTTTGTGAAATGTTGAAGTATTGATCTTTTTGAAAAATTAATATTATTACATAGCTGATGTTCCAAGCAAACCAAAGTCACTTAAAATTCATTGGTTGGTGTGCATTTTCTTGAGCTGTGCTTGGTTAAATATCTATCCCCAAGTAAGGGTCATGGAATAGAAAGGTGTGGGAAAGATTACCCTGTCACCAATTGTAAGGGCCATGGAATAGAAAGGTGTGGGAAAGATTACCCTGTCACCAATTGTAAGGGCCATGGAATAGAAAGGTGTGGGAAAGATTACCCTGTCACCAATTGTAAGGGTCATGAAATAGAAAGGTGTGGGAAAGATTACCCTGTCACCAATTGGAAGGGCCATGGAATAGAAAGGTGTGGGAAAGATTACCCTGTCACCAATGGTAAGGGCTATGGAATAGAAAGGTGTGGGAAAGATTACCCTGTCACCAATTGTAGTGGCCATGGAATAGAAAGGTGTAGGAAATATTACCGTCACCAATTGTAAGGGCCATGAAATAGAAAGGTGTGGGAAAGATTACCCTGTCACCAATTGGAAGGGTCATGAAATATATAGGTGTGGGAAAGATTACCCTGTCACCAATTGTAAGGGCCATGAAATAGAAAGGTGTGGGAAAGATTACCCTGTCACCAATTGTAAGGGTCATGAAATAGAAAGGTGTGGGAACTATTACCATCACCAATTGTAAGGGCTATGGAATAGAAAGGTGTGGGAAAGATTACCCTATCACCAATTGTTAGGGCTATGGAATAGAAAGGTGTGGGAAAGATTACCCAGTCACCAATTGTAGGGGCCATGGAATAGAAAGGTGTGGGAAATATTACCGTCACCAATTGTAAGCGCCATGAAATAGAAAGGTGTGGGAAAGATTACCCTGTCACCAATTGTAGGGGCCATGGAATAGAAAGGTGTGGGAAAGATTACCCTGTCACCAATTGTAAGGGCCATGAAATAGAAAGGTGTGGGAAAGATTACCCTGTCACCAATTGTAAGGGCCATGGAATAGAAGGGTGTGGGAAAGATTACCCTGTCACCAATTCTAAGGGTCATGAAATAGAAAGGTGTGGGAAAGATTACCATCACCAATTGTAAGGGCCATGAAATAGAAAGGTGTGGGAAAGATTACCCTATCACCAATTCTAAGAGTCATGAAATAGAAAGGTGTGGGAAAGATTACCCTGTCACCAATTGTAAGGGTCATGAAATAGAAAGGTGTGGGAACTATTACCATCACCAATTGTAAGGGCTATATAATAGAAAGGTGTGGGAAATATTACCGTCACCAATTGTAAGGGCCATGAAATAGAAAGGTGTGGGAAAGATTACCCTGTCACCAATTGTAGGGGCCATGGAATAGAAAGGTGTGGGAAAGATTACCCTGTCACCAATTGTAAGGGCCATGAAATAGAAAGGTGTGGGAAAGATTACCCTGTCACCAATTCTAAGGGTCATGAAATAGAAAAGTGTGGGAAAGATTACCCTGTCACCAATTGTAGGGGCCATGGAATTGAAAGGTGTGGGAAAGATTACCCTGTCACCAATTGTAGGGGCCATGGAATAGAAAGGTGTGGGAAAGATTACCCTGTCACCAATTGTAAGGGCCATGGAATAGAAAGGTGTGGGAAATATTACCCTGTCACCAATTGTAGGGGCCATGAAATAGAAAGGTGTGGGAAAGATTACCCTGTCACCAATTGTAAGGGCCATGAAATAGAAAGGTGTGGGAAAGATTACCCTGTCACCAATTGTAAGGGTCATGAAATAGAAAGGTGTGGGAAATATTACCGTCACCAATTGTAAGGGCCATGAAATAGAAAGGTGTGGGAAAGATTACCCTGTCACCAATTGTAAGGGCCATGAAATAGAAAGGTGTGGGAAAGATTACCCTGTCACCAATTGTAAGGGCCATGGAATAGAAAGGTGTGGGAAAGATTACCCTGTCACCAATTGTAAGGGCCATGGAATAGAAAGGTGTGGGAAAGATTACCCTGTCACCAATTGTAAGGGCCATGAAATAGAAAGGTGTGGGAAAGATTACCCTGTCACCAATTGTAGGGGGTATGAAATAGAAAGGTGTGGGAAAGATTACCATCACCAATTGTAAGGGCCATGAAATAGAAAGGTGTGGGAAAAATTGCCCTGTCACCAATTGTAAGGGCCATGAAATAGAAAGGTGTGGGAAAGATTACCGTCAAAAATTGTAGGGGCCATGGAATAGAAAGGTGTGGGAGAGATTACCCTGTCACCAATTGTACATACAATAAAAGCTGAAAGAATAGTTTAAAATTTGTACAGTTTGAACATCATATATTCATCAAATTTGTAGTGTGAAGATCATATATTCATCTAATTTGTAGTTTGAAGATCGTATATCCATGAAAAATGTGTACAGTTTGAAGATCATATATCCCTGAAAAATTTTTTAGTTTGAAGATCATATATGCATGAACAATTTGTTCAGTTTGAAGATCATATATCCATGAAAAATGTGTACAGTTTGAAGATGATAAATGAAATTTTTAGTTTGAAGATCATATATCCATGAAAAATTTGTACTTTGAAGATCATAAATTAAATTTGTAGTTTGAAGATCATATATCCATGAAAAATTTGTACAGTTTGAAGATCATTGATGAAATTTGTGCAGTTTGAAGATCGTATATCCATGAAAAATTTGTAGTTTGAAGATCATAAATTAAATTTTTTTTTTGAAGACCATATATCGATAAAAATTTGTACAGTTTGAAGATCATAAATTCATAACATTTTTAGTTTGAAGATCATATATCCATGAAAAATGTGTAGTTTAAAGATCATAAATTAAATTTTTAGAGTTGAAGATCATATATCCATGAAAAATATGTACAGTTTGAAGATGATAAATGAAATTTTTACAGTTTGAAGATCATATATCCATGAATAATTTGTAGTTTGAAGATCATAAATTAAATTTGTACAGTTTGAAGATCATATATCCATGAAAAATTTGTACAGTTTGAAGATCATAAATTAAATTTGTGCAGTTTGAAGATCATATATCCATGAAAAATTTTTACAGTTTGAAGATCATAAATTAAATTTTTAGTTTGAAGATCATATATCGATTAAAAATTTTTACAGTTTGAAGATCGTATATCCATGAAAAATTTGTAGTTTGAAGATCATAAATTAAATTTTTAGTTTGAAGACCATATATCGATAAAAATTTGTAGTTTGAAGATCATAAATTCATTACATTTTTAGTTTGAAGACCATAAATTAAATTTGTACTGTTTGAAGATCATAAATTAAATTTTTACAGTTTTTGAAGATCATATATCCATGAAAAATAGTTTGAAGATCATAAATTAAATTTTTAGTTTGAAGATCATATATCCATGAAAAATGTGTACAGTTTGAAGATCATAAATTCATTACATTTTTGGTTTGAAGATCATATATCCATGAAAAATATGTACAGTTTAAAGATCATAAAATAAATTTTTACAGTTTGATGATGATATATCAATGAAAAATAATAAATTAAATTTTTACAGTTTGAAGATCATATATTCATGAAAAATATGTACAGTTTGAAGATCATAAATTAAATTTTTACAGTTTGAAGATCATATATCCATGAAAAATGTGTAGTTTGAAGATCATAAATTAAATTTTTAGTTTGAAGATCATATATCCATGAAAAATGTGTACAGTTTTAAGATCATATATCCATGAAAAATGTGTACAGTTTTAAGATCATAAATTCATAACATTTTTGGTTTGAAGATCATATATCCATGGAAAATATGTACAGTTTGAAGATCATATATCCATGAAAAATTTGTACAGTTTAAAGATCATATATCCATGAAAAATATTCCTCTTATGAAATACACAGAAAAACATGGAAGATGGTGAGTACATGTTTATAGTATGACACAATTATTAAGATATTAGCATTTCCATAACAAAGACCAATTGAAGGCAGGTTATAAAGTGCTAATGATTTCTCAATGTCTCATATAGTTTTAGTTGATTGTATCATTTTCTTTGATAGGACTGTTATTGTGATTATTATCATTGTATAAGCATTTTTAGTTTTCATTACTTTGTAAGAGACATAAGTCATAATCGTATCTTTTTTACATCTGTTCCAGAGTTCATGCCACTCTGATGTACTTGGGTATCATCAATACTTGCTTATAAGTCAAGTTTAACTGCACACATCATAGACCCTGATCTGCTGTTGCTTAATGTGCAGATAGATCTGCTGTTGCTAAATGTACTGGCAGATCTGAGTCTGTGACGTTTGTACCGTATATACTTGTGTATAAGGCGATACCAACTGCATAGACCCAGATATGCCAGCGCATTATGCGCAGGCAGAACTGGGTCTATGCAGTTTATAAGGACTAATCAGTAGAACAAACAACACAGGCCCTGATCTGCTGGCGCATTATGTGACAGCAGATCAGGGTCTCTGTTGTTGGCATTTGGACCCTGATTGCATGTTAGTATATATGGTAAGTATATACGGTAACAAGTGATGTCATCAGGTTTTAAATGATCATGTGATTTTAAACAATGTAGTAAAGATTTATATTACAAATGTGAACATCCTTAAAACTTTTTATGGAAGGAGAGTGATGGGCACATACTGTAATAGCCTGGATCACCCAGCCTGCTTTCACATTGGATAGCCAAAGTGGAAAAAATGGGTGAAACAAAAATGAAGTACCCTAAGGGGCTTTCACAAAATGGTGTTGATTATGGTAAATTACCTTTTTGGACAAGAAAAGTAAAATTTATATCAGTCATAAAGAATTTTGTAAGAACAATTTCATAGTATACTAGCCTAGTGTCTTTTTGATATCACGAACATTATGATATCATAATCTCGATGATATCAACACTTTTCAAAGGGATGTGATAAAAATGTAACCACTTTTTTCAGTTTTTTTTTTTTCTTCTCTGGTTGATATCTGCAAATCTCTTTGTGCCGAGACTAATACTGTAATCATGTTACAGCATCATTAAGTATTCACAAATTCTGTAGACCAGAAGAACTTATGTGATTGCCTTTTGTCCAGTGTCTGATTGCTCAAGTTTGTTATCACTACTACTAGTAAACTACTGGGTGGATTGCCACCAAACTTTACAGAAACATTCATCCCAAGGTCTGTTGGTCCTAAATAAAAATAGTTTCGTGGGACATCCAATATGGCCACCATGGCATCCAATTTGAAAATCTTGTTATTGCTACTACTCCTGAAATGGATAGTCATATTAACAAGGGGTTTTTCACGAAAGGACTTCCTGTGATGTCTAGTTAGTCTTAAATGAAAACTGGGTCCGATCTGATATCCAATATGGCTGGCCATTTTGAAATTCTCGTTAACAATGCTTGATCTGAACAGATGGTCATATTGACATGAGGTTTATAATGTTTAACTCATTAAGGCCGAGAGACGCAATTTGACGTCACGAGGTAGTACCCTTCTTCTATAGCCTGTGATGTCATCACAGTTCACAATAGACCCAAACAGGTGGTAGTGGAAAAAAGAAGAAAAAGGATGTAGTTTTACACTGATGTCGAGTAACGTAGAGATTATATACACATTAAAAAAAAATTGGGGAAAAATGCAATTTTGAGACCCGATTTTCTTTACTGAAACATCTGCAGTTGCATGACCAGAGTTTTTGTCTGGATTTTAGACTTCCTCTCGTTAGATCTAAAGCAGACCTGACCAAACTTCACACAGACAGATGAACCTTTCTAAAAAAAAAATGGGTAACTTTGTTTTGGGATTAGGGGTAAAAGGGAATAAGCTGGCAAAAATCACGGGTCCAATACGAAAAAATAAAAGAAGAAAAAAGTCCAATTCTCACCCATCTGCTTATGCGGGGGCCTGATAGCGAATCCAAAACAACCTCGCTTTCATATCTAAGCAACTGTTGATGGGAAAATCCCTCTGAATCTGACATGCTTGGATTCCATTGGAAATGACATGAAAACTACTTTCTCTTCTACCCCAATACTAAGTGAAAATGAGAAAAAGCTCTTGGCCTTAATGAGTTAATTGGTCCTAAATAAAAATTGTGCCAATCCGACGTCAGATATGGTCACTATGGTGGCCATCTTGAAACTCTTGTTATTGTTACTCCTGGATGGATGGTCATATTTACATAGAGTTTTGACTACAAGACTAATTAAATTATGATGTCTAGTTGGTTTCGACTGAAAATGGTGCCAATCTGACATCTAATATGACAACCATCTTGAACATCTTGTTATTGGTATTCCTCCTGAATGGATGGTCATATTGACATGGGGTTTTCGCCAAAAGGCTTCTTTTGATATCTAGTTGCTCCTAAACAGAAATGGTGCCAGTCTAACATCCAGTATGGCTGCCATAAAAGCCATCTTGAAAATCTTGTTATTGCTATTCCTCTTGAATGGATGATGATGTCAACATAGGGTTTTCACCATAAGACTTTTTATGATGCCTGGTTGGTCCTAAATGAAAATGGCGCCGATATTACATCCATTATAGCTGCCAGATAGTTTAAACACTCAATAGTTAAAAAGAAGATATGATCTTGTCCTGGATTCCTGGAAAGTCTTTGTGGACAGTAGAGTGTCAGTCCCTTTGAGTGGCTCCTTTTGTGAATTAAAATTTTGCAGCTAAATGGAAATATGCATAATGTATAACAAGGTTGCTATTAATGTGAATGGAAGTTTGTCTTGGCCTTACACGGCAATGGTGCATGAAGACTCGTTGGGTGATTAACATGATTAAATTTGTGTGAAATTTGCTGTCTTGCTAAATATACTTATGAAACTTTTCTCCATTTCATGCTTTGCCAATGGATTTAACGTTTTCCCACAAATACTTTTACCATACTGCAGTAGAAAGGTGCAAGATCAACACCCTGGCCATTTTTTGCACAACATGTTTTCAAATTTTCACTTGAACAGCAAAAACACATTCTCAGATGTTCATGTTCGAGATTGTTCTAATGCCTAGAATTAACCTTAGAACAACAAACCTGGCAGATTATATTTGGCATGTTCCCCAAATTTTTTGTTCTTCTTCACACCTGCTTCAGAGATGGTTTGAGTCCTCAACCCATGAAATATGCTTGCAAACTTTGCTCATCTCATTATGGCAAGAATATTCACTGGAACATTGTTCATGTATCTAGAACCTTTCTCACCCAAAGACACTCCCTGACCAAGTGGTGTTCTTACAATAGTTACCACACATACCAGTGTGTAACACACTCAGCTGTAAAAAGCATAGAGCAAGAGCTGTCGTCACATAATGTGGCAGCAGATCTGGGTTTAAAATAAAGCTGTTCACATAAAATCATAAGTGTAATGAACAGAGTAGATCCATCAACTGGCAAATCGTGTGATTGCAGATCTGGGTATGTGCTGTTTTCAGTTGAGTGTGGATTATTTCCCTTGTGAGGACCAACTCATTTGATACAATGAATGACTGTCTTTCAGCAAGGCACACCATAGTTCTGAAATAAAATTTAAGTCACTATACTTAAAGTTTGGTTTAGTTTTGTGGGTTTAATGCTTTTTTTCATCACATGATAGGCTATACATTGTGGCCAGTATATTTGGTGGATGAAGAACCCAGGAACACCCTGGGAAGAACCACTGACCCACAGGAAGCTACTGGTAAGATTTCTCACTTACCCTTGTTGTCCGAGCCTTGACTTGAACCCATGTGGACAGGTGAGATATGAGTGTAAGGTTAGCGCCTTAGACCACTCAACCATCCAGGGTCCTGTATACTTAAAGACTTGGCATAAGTGTGTAGAATTATTCACAGAGAAACCCTTCAATAATATCTTAAGAACATTACTTAGCCAGATGTAAAATCAGATGATTAGAGAAAAAGCTGAAAACTGTGAAACAGCAGCATATCCCCTCTTTTTTAATAGTTTTCTTGACCGAAAAAATCTTAAAAGAGCTAATTAGCAATTTTTTGATAATTTGGTCAATAAAGGAAAAATAAGGTCTGAAAATTCGTGATTTCATGAAGAATATAAAAACTGAGTTTTCACCTCAACAGAATGAGAGATCACTTCAAAATACCCAGATGCCATCAGTAGTAATGGTCACAGAATACCCAGATGCCATCAGTAGTAACGGTCACAGAATATCCAGATGCCATCAGTAGTAACGGCCACAGAAACTAGGTCATTTTTACTCACAACATATCAAATTGTCTATTACAGTTGAGATATTAGAAACTATCGTATTTTGACAGACAATCATGAAATCTGGACAGAAGTTGGGAATAAAGTGACGGAGGATTCTGTGATAGCATACACAGGCCGTTTCAGAGGAAATGCGAGTTCTTTTATCTTAAAGTTTGAAAAGAGTCTACTAGAACATAAGTTACATACTAGTATTCTTGTTGAAATGTTACCATGTTTATATTTACCCTGCAGACAACAGTTTACCCAATTATTTAAAAAATTTTAAATAAAATAAACTGGTTTGGGTATTTTGTATTATACAGTGGTAGATCTTGGTATGTGTAGTTTGCATTGTACAGTGGTAGATCTTGGTTTGTGTTGTTTGTATTGTACAGTGGTAGATCTTGGTCTGTATAGTTTGCATTGTACAGTGGTAGATCTTGGTTTGTGTAGTTTGTAATTTGTACAGTGGTAGATCTTGGTGTGTGTAGTTTGTATTATACAGTGGTGGATCTTTGTTAGTGTAGTTAGCATTGTACAGTGGTAGATCTCAGTTAGTGTAGTTTGCATTGTACAGTGGTAGATCTTGGTTTGTGTAGTTTGTATTGTACAGTGGTAGATCTTGGTTTGTATAGTTTGCATTGTACAGTGGTAGATCTTGGTTTGTGTAGTTTGTAATGATTTGTACAGTGGTAGATCTTGGTGTGTGTAGTTTGTGTTATACAGTGGTGGATCTTGGTCTGTGCAGTTTGCATTATACAGTGGTAGATCTTGGTGTGTGTAGTTTGTATTGATTTGTACAGTGGTAGCTCTTAGTCAGTGTAGTTTGCATTGTACAGTGGCAGATATTGGTTTGTGTAGTTTGCATTGTACAATGGTAGATCTTGGGCTGTTTGTATTGATTTATACAGCGGTAGATCTTGGGCTGTAGAGTTTATATTGTACAGTGGTAGATCTTGGTCAGTATAGTTTGTATTGTACAGTGGTAGATCTTGGTCTGTGTAGCTTGCATTTTACAATAGTAGATCTTAGTCTCTGTAGTTAGCATTGTACAATGGCCGATCTTGGTCTGTATAGTTTGTATTGTACAGTGGTAGATCTTTGTCAGTGTAGTTTGCATTATACAGTGGTAGATCTTAGTTTGTGTAGTTTGCATTGTATAGTGGTAGATCTTTGTCAGTGTAGTTTGCATTGTACGGTGGTAGATCTTGGTCAGTGAGGTTTGCATTATACAGTGGTAGATCTTGGTTTGAGTAGTTTACATTGTACAGTGGTAGATCTTAGTATAGTTTGCATTGTGCGGTGCTAGATCTTGGTTTGTGTAGTTTACATTGTATAGTGGTAGATCTTGGTCAGTGTAGTTTGTATTGTATAGTGGTAGATCTTGGTCAGTGTAGTTTACATTGTATGGTGGTAGATCTTGGTCAGTGTAGTTTGTAGTGTACAGTGCTAGATCTTAGTGTAGTTTGTATTGTACGGTGGTAGATCTTTGTCAGTGTAGTTTGCATTGTACGGTGGTAGATCTTGGTCAGTGTAGTTTGCATTGGATGGTGGTAGATCTTGGTCAGTGTAGTTTGCATTGTATAGTAGTTTGTATTGTATAGTGGTAGATCTTGGTTAGTGTTGTTTACATTTTGTATAGTGGTAGCTCTTGGTCAGTGTAGTTTGTATTGTACAGTGGTAGATCTTGGTTCGAGTAGTTTGCATTGTACAATGGTAGATCTTGGTTTGAGTAGTTTGTATTTGTAGAGTGGTAGATCTTGCTCAGTATAGTTTGCATTGTACAGTGGTATATCTTAGTCAGTGTAGTTTGCATTGTACAGTGGTAGATCCTGGTCTATGTATTGTATACAGTGGTAGGTCTGGTGCTGTGTTGTTTGCATTATACAGTGGTAGATCTTGGTCTGTGAAGTTTGCATTCTACAGTGGTAGATCTTTGTCAGTGTAGTTTGCATTATACAGTGGTAGATCTTGGTTAGTGTAGTTAGCATTGTACAGTGGTAGATCTTGGTCAGTGTAGTTTGCATTGTACAGTGGTAGATCTTGGTTAGGGTAGTTAGCATTGTACAGTGGTAGATCTTGGACTATATTTGCATTGTACAGTGGTAGAACTTGGTCTGTATTTGCATTGTACAGTGGTAGATCTTAGTGTAGTTAGCATTGTACAGTGGTAGATCTTGGACTATATTTGCATTGTACAGTGGTAGATCTTGGACTATATTTGCATTGTACAGTGGTAGCTCTTGGTCTGTGTAGTTAGCATTGTATAGTGATACCTCTTGGTTTCTCTAGTTTGCATTGTACAATGGTAGATCATCATCTGTGTAGTTTGCATTGTACAGGAGTAGATCTTGGTTAGTGTAGTTAGCATTTTGATGTGCATGACAGCAGTTATTACATATTGTAACTGTTTAATCTTACATATTTGATACAGCAATCAATGCAAATGTTCAGTATGTATTTCTGTATGGACCCGGCAGGAACTATTTCAGTGTTTTCAGAGATGTCTGGGCATGAATAATATTATTAGGTGCAATGAATCGGATCATACAAAAAAATTCTAATGTACTTTTTATTATATTTAAAGTTTAGAGCTAAAAAATAATTGAAAATCCTTAAAATGGGGTAAGTAATACAGGTAAATACAAAAGCTACATTTGTGTTTTGTTTTAAGTTGGGGAAAGAATCAGGTTGATATGGCATAGGAAAACCTGATGGCCTTGACATTACTTATACATGTATATCCCTATGTCCAATTAAACTTGTTCTTTCTTTTGACTGGGAACAAATACATGTATATGGTATTGAAGCTTGTAACTGTATAGAAGTTCCTTTATATCCCGAACAATTTATTTGTAGACCAGAAGAAATATTTTTGGTATTAAGCATTAAAAAGTTTATGAGTTTACCATTTTTCCTTTATTCTTGTATTGACAAATTGCAATATTTGCAATATAGTATGAATGTATATGCATGGTTTAAAGTTGAAATTACTATTTTTTGTTCTTATATTTCTTGCTGAAATTCACCCAGATTTCTTTTAATTCCATGAATAAAGCCTTTCACAAATTTTCAGAGATAACCAAGCAAGCTGTATTGATATTAAGGCAGATTAGCGCTAATGAGGTAAGGACGATTTGTGAAAATGTTACGGAAAAAAATGTTGGAAAAGACTAATTCATGTGTAGATTTCAGCTAGTTCTAAACTCAAATACAAATACAGACATTGCAGCTTTAAAGTTAAAAAAAATGAGCATGTGTTTATGTCAGAATTTGCTCACAGCCAATCAGAAGTGATATATATATATACCGGTAGAGAGAGAGAGACAGACAGACATTTGTGACAGTTTAGTCACATACTGGTAATGAATTGTTGTACTGGTCCTTGCTAGAGTCATTGTTACAATCCACAGGTGAACATTTTCTAGGGTCTCTTTTTGGCTGCCTGCAATAAGATTTCCTGGATTTTCATGTATGTACAAAAACCTGCTTAGCCGACTGTATATACTCGCATATAAGCCGGGTCCAAATGCAAACAACATAGACCCTGATCTGCCGTCGCATAATGCACCAGCAAATCAGGGTCGTTGTTGTTTGTTCTCCTGATTAGTCCTTACAAACTGCATGACCCAGATCTGCTGGTGCATTATGCAAAGACAGATCTGGGTCTATGCAGTTAGTATTAGCTTATACACGAGTATATTCGGTACATGTATCATTGTGGGCTCAAGTAAAATCTTCTCGGAAAGATTGACCCAACATGACCTTTCATGCTGATTGAGTGAGCCACCCGGACTTCCCCTTCCACACAGTCAATTATCGATCAATAAGTGGTCACTTCAGTTGATGTAAAAAGGCACAGTTCATTGGTATGTTGATGATGTATTTTTGTTTATGCATATTCATGAGAAATGAGGAAATCATATCGCAGGCAGCCACATGTGATAAGCAAGCAAACTGGATTTATGTATGTGGCTTGTAACAATGAGCTTGGGTTATTTTTTTGTTGTTGTTGCTGTAATTGTCATCTTGTATGATATTAGTAATGGTTGACTTTTCCATGTACTTTTAAATTTTAAAAATTGTTATAATGTTAAGCTTAAGAATTCAAATGTATATATAAACGTGACAGACTTTTCAAGTTGCATGTACATATATGTGCCGTCATCTTATTAATTGAAACCATTCCATTAAAAAAGGTCAGATTAAACTACCGTATATACTCGCGTATAAGCAGATACCAACTGCATAGACCCAGATCTGCCATCGTATAATGCGCTGGCAGATCTGGGTCTATGCAGTTTGTAAGGACAAAAATCAGTAGAACAAACAACATAGACCCTGATCTGCCGGCGCATTATGCGACGACAGATCAGTGTCTATGTTGTTTGCATTTGGACCCGGTTTATACGCAAGTATATATGGTAATATGCCTCACTGCAGCTACTTGTAATTGGCCATGAAAGTCATCTTCCTTATCTTTAAAACTAGATGAAGGGCACTTAAAGTAGAACAGCTACTCATGTTGCTAATTATTTATTCATTTGCCATTTTATTTCATGAAAATTGTGTAACTTGGAGATCAAATAATGGATGTTGTATGACTTAAGCTATTTCTGTACATATTTTGTAAAATATCTTTTTGGTCAGTGGTTGTAATGGATTGAAAGACCAAACTTTTTCAGTCATTTTAGGTACATGTATAAATGAATACTCTGAGTCTTGCTTTAAGCAAATTATTCTCTTTCTTAAGTTCAGTGCTACAATACTAATTGTATCTTGTACTTCTGTACACTATAAGGGAAATGCTTTGGTCCTACATTCTGGCACCTCAGGTGTCGACCATTTTATCTAGGGGTGGGAGGGGACCTGGGATTTTCATTTGAATTAGGAAGACAAAAATTCAGTTACCTAAAGATTTTTTTTTCATTTAATATAATGGATATAATTGGTTCTCTTCTTCTTTTTTTTTTTAGATCACTGCAAAACTATTTTCTTTCACAAAATGCATATTTATTATGCATATGTTGATGACCTGAATGGATTTTCAGGCCATTTCTGCTGTTTTTAAATATTAACACATTTTTAAACTTTTTGGACAAAAATCTTGCATGCATATGATTAAGCAAAAACCACATTAGTTAGACAGGTGACATTTTTTAGGCATATTTTTGTTTTTGATATGTAAATGACCATATTAGAATTTGAATTTCAGGCCATTTTCAGAAATTTTTCAAATTTGTTACAGAGTTCTGAACTTTTTGGATGAAAACCTTGTTGACAAGATTAAGCAAAAACTAAACAATTGAAATTTGGTACACATGTTTGTATGCATATGTGGATGACCAGATTATATTTTCATGCTTTTATATAGCAGTATTTCAATTTCTCTACATTTCTGAATATTTGAAACTTGGACTTTTTGATCTGCATATCTGCATTAAGGGCATTTTTTGGTCTGCATGTCTACATTGGAAGCATTTTTTGGTTTGTGTGTCTGCATTGGGGGCATTTGTGCATTACAGACACGAATCTAGTAATTGTTTGTTTTGTTTTGTACATTTTTTATTCTTCCAGCAAAGAGTTGATTTGAAGGTGAGTAGAAAGAACCTTTCACAAAAGTTTCAATGGATGGATGGATTAGTAAATATTCTAATGTCATAATCAGTACAAGTATTATCAACACTCAATGACTGCAATTTGTACTATCTACACTCAGTGACTGCAATTTGTAATATCAACACTCAATGACTGCAATTTGTACTATCTACACTCAGTGACTGCAATTTGTACTATCTACACTCAATGACTTCAATTTGTACTATCTACACTCAATGACTGCATATGGATGGATGGATGAATAAATGGATGAGTACAACAGTACTCAAGATGTATTTTGATGTCATAGCAAGTTCTTGTAATAATAACATGAACTTTGTGCTGGCTTTCAGTGAGTGTAATTTGGTGTATATTGCTGGTACTACTTTCCCGAATCGGTTGTTTTGTACGAATGGAATTATAAGGCTGATAAGATGCTGTAAAACAAGAACCTTTTACAAATGTTGATTGAATATGGATGGGTGAATGGCTGAGTAACAATCTCAGATATACAGTCAAATCTGGTCTGGTGACCACATGTTCATAGCAAGCAGTTTTTCATTTGATTTGGTTGGTTTTTTAATGGCATTTTTAGCACAAAATTATTTGGCTATATTATACCGATGACATGAGAACCAAGTGCCTTTCCCAAGGAAGCGGATGCAGCTGGTCTTGGCTGGCCAGGTTGGGTATTGAACCTGCTATCATTGAACTGCAAATCTGACACACACCCTACCAGTTTAATTATCGCAGCTTGCATATTTCTCCATTATCTTAATCGATATCTTGCCTGTATATAGCAAATATCAACCAAAAGTATATAGCAACTGGCAGTCATGTAGGATTTTTGTGGTCTATCTGTTGTAAAGACAAATCACCCTCACATCTAACCTGAACTTACCTACCTACCTCCCTACCTACCTGTACCTACCTGTCTGCCAATTATGTCATTATATCTGCACAGTCTTAAGTTTAAATCTAAATGCAAGACTCGTACCTGTATATAAAGATGACCTGTCTTTAAAGAATACTTAGGTGGTCTCCTGAGTAGTAATTGTTCACAAATTTGATTGTTTGATATGATCTGTACATATAATGTACTAGTATCTGCCTGTCAGTTACTGTAATTTGTATATATGTTGCAGCATTTCATTATGGCACTGCATCAAGATGTGGAAGCCTTAAAGTAATCGCATTTTCTCTCCTTTCATCTGTCCGTCAGTTCACATTTCTTATAACCTGCCTACTACGTGTAGATTTCATCCTTTTTAGTCGAATTATAACGAGAGTTATTGTCCTATTTTCATCAGTTTTAAATTGCCACTAAATAACATTTATTATCATATGGTGAAAAAGCACCTCATTTATCATAACATTATCGTGTTGTTAGGATCAAAATAAGTTCATCTCGTGATGATTTATAGTTTGGTTAAATAAACAATTTTTGCCCATGTCTAATTTTAGATTCTTTTTTTATTACTGATTTTTTAATACTCTTATTTACTTTTTTTCACCTGTATCAGTTCTAAAAGCATTTAGCTTACTTCTGACTCCACAAAATTGTTGTATTGGAATGCCATGTAATTCATCTTTAAAAGTCCTGTTATCTTTTTATTTATTTGAGGAACACCAAAAATATTATCTTTTTGTAGTCACTTGTGAGGTAAAACTGAATATTTTCTTTCATATAATTGTAAAAGTTACATGTGTAAACAGTAATACATAATGAAACCATATCAGTCATTAAAAGTTGTATTATATCACACTGTACACTGTAGTGTTTTTTTGTTTTTTTTTCTTGTTGTAACATATATAAGCAACTTTCTTCTAGCACAGTAAAGCCACTATAGATTGGCATGGTTAATTATATTTTCTTGTTTAAACTAACTAATGCCATATCTTTATCTATTATTGTTCTCCTTGCAAATGAAATATTCTTTTGATGTTTAAAATAATTGTTTCAATTTTCCATTTGTTTCCAAAGACGGCATTATTCATGTTTAAAAAAAAAAATATTTTTGAGGTCATAGATGAAAAATATATTCCATTCATTAGGGATTTTATAGTTTATATGTTCATGGAATAATCAAAATAAATAACAGTTTAAAGGAGAACTTTTTTTTCTTCATAGATTTAGATTCATGGAACACTAAATAGAAAATATGGCTAAAAATGAGTGAAGAACAGTTTAAAAAAACAAGAAAACACCTTATTAAACATGCAGTCAAAATCTTTAAGGAAAGAGATTTACCCATATGAATACATGGATAATTTTGAACAATTAAATGAGCAAGCTGTACCAGATTAAAAAAAATGAAACGATTAAATGAGCAAGCTATACCAGATTAAAAAAATTAATTCCAGTTTACATGATTCCAACAAGATGACTGACGATTATCTGTATATTGATGATGTCATGGAACAGTTTAAGCAGAAATTACCGTATATACTCGCATATAATAGGAGAACAATTGTTGTGTTAGTCTGAAAAACAAGAAAATTCAAAATGACAAAATCACTTCATGGTGCATGTACAGTATTAGAGTTATCCAAATGGCAAAATGTAAAAATGTTACCATAGCAAACTCAAAAACAAAAAATTGGGCAATAGAATGAGATTGTTGATGACTTATACAGCTTGATCTTGAATGCATGATCAAACCCCAAAATTATACAATGACATGAAGGATAACATTAAGTTTTATCACACTAGTGACTCTCCAAGTAACAGCATTAAGTTTTATGACACTAGTGACTCTCCAAATAAAAGCATTACATTTTCTTGCACCAGTGACTCTCCAGATAACAGCATCAAGTTTCATCACACTAGCGACTCTCCAAATAACAGCATCAAGTTTTATCACACTAGTGACTCTCCAAATAACAGCAATAAGTTTTATCACACTAGTGACTCTCCAAATAACAGCATCAAGTTTTAGGACACTAGTGACTTCTAAGTAACAGCATCAAGTTTTAGCACACTAGTGTCTCTCCAAGTAACAGCAATAAGTTTTGGCACACTAGTAACTCTCCAAATAACAGCATCAAGTTTTAGGACATTAGTGACTTCTAAGTAACAGGATCAAGTTTTAGCACACTAGTGTCTCGCCAAGTAACTGCAATAAGTTTTAGCACACTAGTGAGTCTCCAAATAACAGCATCAAGTTTTAGCACACTAGTGACTCTCCAAATAACAGCATTAAGTTTTAGCACACCAGTGACTCTCCAAATAACAGCATTAAATTTTTGCACACTAGTGACTCTCCTAATAAAAGACAGCATCAAGTTTTAGCACACTAGTGACTCTCCAAATGACAGCAGCAAGTTTTAGCACACTAGTGACTCTCCAAATGACAGCAGCAAGTTTTAGCACACTAGTGACTCTCCAAGTAACAGCATCAAGTTTTAGCACACTAGTGACTCTCCAAATGACAGCAGCAAGTTTTAGCACACTAGTGACTCTCCAAGTAACATTATCACGTTTTAGCACACTAGTGACTACAAATAACAGCAATAAGTTTTATCACACTAGTGACTCTCCAAATAACAGCATACTTGTTTTCCACAAAGGAATTTATAAAAAAAAAAAGATGAACTAATATCCATTCCTATTCTGTAGCTTGAAAGATTGAGATCTCGAGACCAAAGCTAAATTAACAAGTTTGTTTCATTTGCTCTGATACAATATATTTAATTTTTCCAGTAGTAAGGCATGTGAGAAAACTGGGACAGTCAGATTAGATTAACCAGTCTAAACCAAACGGTCATAATATTCTGTATCACCATCTCCATAAAGGGTACAATAATATAAAAAATAAAATTTTAAAAACTACTTGACCAGCCAAACTTGAGAGTATTATTTCTAAAATTAAACAATTACGAGATGAGCAAGGCTATGAAGACAATTAGTGGCTAGTACTTTGAAATTTGTTATAAAACAAATAAAGGCACAATGCTACATTGTTTTGAAATAATAGCTTTCAGATATATATGTGTGGGTGTGCATTAACGTACAAATATATATTCCAATGCTTTGGAAAAGATTCAGATTCCCAGATTGCTAATAAAGACTATAACAGATTCCTAATAAAGACTACAACAGATTCCCAGATTGCTAATAAAGACTATACCAGGTAAATAAAGCTCATAAGCTTGAGAGCAATACGGTTAAAACGGCAGTATGAGGAAGGATAAATTTGCATATTTGTTGTTGATAAATACAAAAATTTGTATAAGCCTATATTCATAGTACAACTTGTGATCTCGTAAACTTTACAAGGTCATTCTGCAATGAGTAAAATAAAAAAATAAATATATAAAAATTTAAAAAAACAACAAAACAATTAACAATAAAAAAAAAAAAACATGTAAAATTTATGAGGAACAACCTTCAATTTAAAACAATAACAACAAAAAACAATGGATACAACCGTATTTTGACAGTGATAGATACTTTGTCAAAAACATTTTGTGGCCTGAGTAAGTGAAAATAAAGAGGGAAAACCTAATAGATTGGTCAGAAAAAAAGAATTTTCACAAAAGGAAGGTTAAGGATTTGCAGGAAGAAAAAAAACTGAATACTTTTAAACTTTTTCAGATAAACATGTAGTGGAATGTTAATTATAACCCTAAAGACTAGAATATGGAATGAATTCAATCAAAATAAAAGTAGAAAATGGGTTGACGTTGTACTAAAGCTAATTGAGGATTCATTGTTAGCATTCAAACCTGATAAAATACTAACATCTGTCTTAAGTAAATTTAACAGCAATGACGACTTGACAAGCAAAGCAATAAGTGACAATGAAAGGAGTTTATTTTAAGCATTAACTAGTAGAACAGATACAAACATAAACAAAACACAATCAGGAAAATGATAAACAATATAGAAAGTGATGATATACTAGTATTTCGTTTTTAAAAAAGTGTTGTAAGGGAGTGGAAGAAATTGAAAGAGACCAAGATTCGCTAAGCTTTCGAACAGAGCTCAAGTTTTGGAAATTTTTTTTGCATAGGATCCAAATTGAACAAATAACTTTAACAATTGGCTGTTTGATTTCTCCTATACGTGTTGGTATGAACTTTAGTAGTTCATTTCGAGGCTAATAGTGAAATGTTTACCTTGTACCTAAGGATAAATACAAAGTTATATTACAATTGATTGTTCAAAGAAATACCTCAACTACAATATCCTCGCCTGTGGCAGCGACAATGGTCTATCTGATAAAGAAATCCATTTCAACAATCCAACAGATAACAGAAATGGTAAACTATTAATTTAATTGCCAAGAATAGATTTTATTCTTGTGCATTATAATTCCACTTAACTCAAAAACTATATATTTTAATACATCGGCAAAAGGATGAAGCAATGACTGTTTAATTCCTGATATCTTCATGAACAAAGACAAAAAGGGAACGACTGCAAATTGTGACAACAAAGAATTGATGATTGATGAATGCTTTAAACAGTTTAAAAGTTAAAATCGCCCAGAGTAATAATTGCACTATATATATATATATATATATATATATATATATATATATATATATATATATATATATATATATATATATATATATATAAAGAACTACACTACTCAATATTTAGGGCTCAATACACGGAGTCTTCTACTGAATCTGATGCAGTTTGTGGATTTTTTAAAACCTAACAATTTCTATATTTATCTCTACAAAACAAATAGGTTGGATCTGAGCAAGAGAGAAATGGGCATCAAAATAAACTACAGAGTTGAATGAAACCAGAGCTAAGACACTTCACTACTGGATAGGAAGATTGAGAGATTTGGTGACTAAATACTTGAACGACCTGGATTATATGTTTACTGTTTGTGCATCTACTTACCCAGAAAATAATGAAAGCTTGAAAAGTTTGGTTTGGTTTGGTGCTTTATGGCACAGCAACACAAGTAGGATATTTAGTGCCGAGGCTATTGGAGTAAAGTGCCTTGCCTAAAAACACACCACAGTAGCTGACCCAGGCTGGTCCGATGGTAGGATTCAAAACCCGCACCCTTTCGGTCATGAGTCCGGCATGCTAACCACTAAGCCATAGAAAACACTGGCAAAGAAACTGTTCAGTTCCCAGTCTATGGTACCAAGTTTAGAATACCATTAGACTTTCAGATTCTAACAAACAAGAACAGAGTATATCATTGCGCTCTTCGTTGGTACATCAGATTTAAACAATTACAAAAGCCTATGAATGCTAGAAGGTGGAAACCAAGACTGCAATCTGAAAAACATTTGTCTCCAGTACGAAACAAATACTTCGGAGTCAATTGTACAGTCAGTTAATGACAACCACATAAATGGAAACTTTTTTTATGACTATGCACTAGGGCATTAATTATCGACGTACCTGCCAAAATGCAAGTTTAATAAACCGCTCACTCGATTCTCCCGGATTGAGTTTAAATGGTGTTTCAATATTGTGCAAAAAGAGCGGAGGAAATTACCCAGTGGCTGTAGGAGGTCTGCCAAATATGATTTAGTCCCATGGCTTCCAATTGGTACAACACTTTTTAGAAACCACAAAATATTTCTCTGATGAACAATTAAAGCACACAGAAATAGTACACCTGCCTTGATTCGAGAGGTACACATTATAATTGATTGCATGCTAATGGTTTTAAATTAGCTAATGGTTAACAACGTATTCACTTTCAAATCGATACAAAGCAATATGTATGCTGCAGGACGTTTCATTTCTGATTCCATGTTCATGTTAGTTTCAGATGGGGGTTGTCTGGCAAAGTTGGAAGAAAGCAGGTATGACATAACACATTTCTGGTTGTTACTAAGTTTGCGGGAGTTGTTAAGAGAGTTAGAATTTTTGTGGCCTGTGACGTGTTTATCCTGTGTGTCTGGAACATTGTTTTATATAAGTTACTGACAAAAATATTTTCTCGCGCTTTAGTTTGTAATGCATTTAGAAGTCAACTCTGGTAAGTTTACTTTCTGAGGCATTTTTCTTTTTTTTTAGTAAGGTAGTAAGCTTTCTTGCCCCAACGGGTGCCTGTAAAATCCATTGCTCATGTGGCCCAGGTGCATCCACGCATGTTACAGGGGCATGGTAGAATGGATGGTCAGCATCACAAAAATCATTGGGACATTTAATCTTATAACATTTTAGATAGTTACAGGACACCTGTTTGGAAAGATAGCGGCAGTCACAGGGGTTCGTATCGTTGCTTACAATTTACCTGTCTATATATATATATATATATATATATATATATATATATATATATATATATATATATATATATATATATTATTTATACGTAAATTATAATGAACGATACGAGCCCCTGTGGGGTTTTTAATTTTGTGTTTTTCTTACGTCCTTCCCAGTCTTCGTATGTCTCCTTAAACTCTAAATAATCCATTTTCTTTTACTTTTATTTCGGTTGTTGTATTTTTTAAGTTATTTGTTTTTCTTCTCCAAACTATTTTGATAAATTTCTTAAAGTATCCTTGGTTATTTGGTTTCAAAACAACTCCGTCAGGCACAACAGAAGACATAAAGGGTATCTTCCCTTGAAAAAGTAGTTCCTAGTGTGTGGACGCCATGACTGAGACAACCGGACTGAGATGAAAGAAGTAGAGTTAGAAAATCATCTCGATTGTTCTGCCGCATGGGTGAGAAAATAAGAGATTCATCTCCCCGTTTTTTTTTTCTCGTATATAAATTTTAAAATTCTTCTCTAATTGTTTTCATAGTTTGGATGGTCTAGTGCTTTTTACTTTTTTAGAATCAAGAAATTAGTGTGAGGTTCATGATGTGTTTTATTGTGTGAAATAATAGACACCGAGTCGGTCTGGTCTGCGAATAATTTAATTTTGATTTTTAATGTGCCTGTATTCCTACATGAGATGGCGATATACAAAAATATCACTGTCTATTTCAGTCTTTTTTAATATAGTTTGACTGGTGCAGTTCTCTCATTTTCCTTACTACTTTCTCCTTTCATCTCATATGGAATAACATGGTATTCTATAAACACAATTTCCCTTTCATTTTTGTCCTTACTGTAAAAGGTGTATTACTCCCCAAATCTTTTATTACAGGGTTGTACCTATGTCCACAATCATTAAACAATAACGAAGTATCACTTTCTGCAAACACATCAACCAGTTAGTCTAACCATTAATTAATGTATCCTCAGGACCTATCACCATCAGCTTTTCATCTTTGGAGTAATCACTTTCTTTTGCAAGCTGGGCAGATGACAAAGATGAAATCTAAAACGTTGTGGTAATCACTTTCTATTGCAAGCTGGGCAGATGATAAAGATGAAATCTAAAACGTTGTAGTAATCACTTTCTATTACAAGCTGGGCAGATGATAACGATGAAGTCTAAAACATTGTAGTAATCACTTTCAATTGCAAGCTGGGCAGATGATAACGATGAAATCTAAAACGTTGTAGTAATCACTTTCTGTTGCAAACTGGTCAGATGATAACGATGAAATCTAAAACATTTTAATAATCACTTTCTATCGCAAGCTGGGCAGATGATAAAGATGAAATCTAAAACGTAGTAATCACTTTCTATCGCAAGATGGGCAGATGATAAATTTGAAATCTAAAACGTAGTAAACACTTTCTATTGCAAACTGGGCAGATGATAACGATGAAATCTAAAACGTTGTAGTAATCACTTTCTATTGCAAGCTAGGCATATGATAACGATAAAATCTAAAACGTTGTAGTAATCACTTTCTTTCGCAAGCTGGGCAGATGATATCAATGAAATCTAAAATATTGTAGTAATCACTTTCTATTGCCAGCTGGGCAGATGATAAAGATGAAATATACAATGTTGTAGTAATCACTTTTTATCGTAAGCTGGGCATATGATAACGATGAAATTTAAAGTCTTCATGCAATTGGTTTCTATCAGATATTTTTTTTTTATAGTGCAAACACTGTTTTTACACATTTTGTCTCTCCACAAAGTTTGATCAAGATACGTGGTCAAGAACCTTAACATATTGTAAGGAAAGAAAAATCAAACACATACGGACAGCTGCACAATATAATGCGCTGCACCTTACGACACGCTTTTAGAAAAAGAAAGAATGAAAGAAATAAACAAAGAAGATAAGGAAGAAAGGAAGGAAAATTATATTTTCACTTTAACTCTCAGGCATTACTTTGTAAGGGAACTAACTGTGACAGGCAAAATTGGTAGACGTATATGAATTGTATCCCTTTCTTTAGATTGGATATAAAAACTGTTTTCTTTCATTTCTGTCCTTGCTGTGTTCAGCAGGTGTAATTGATTATAATTTACAATATAGTTTCCCATAAGTCAAAGCATTGTGTCCGCCATTATAAAAAACATAAAATAAAGTATCATAAATTGTTCATAGGAAATAACTTTGCATGGCATAAATTAACTTTACACCGTGATCGAAAATGACAGTTTCCGGTTCAACTTCAAAGGAAACGGCGCGCGATCACACAACTGTTGTTTGTTTTCTTTTTTGGCGATTGACCGTGTAACTCTTAGTGTTTAGGATTAGCCTCAGCTACATCGTGAATTAACTATCTTTCCTTTGAATATTTTCAATCTTTTTGCTTCAAACATATTGCAGAAAGTCCAGCGCATTAATGCCAGGTGAGAAAGTGTGTTTCTTCAATGACTTTTCTCTCTTTGTTTTCGAGACATTATGCCGCTTCGGCTTATAGTAAGAACCACTAAATTGTTCAGTCACATAATCATCGTAGACTTAGCTGCTGTAAAAAATAATGGGGAGGAACCTCATAGGTACCACAGGGACTTGAAAAATAATGTCTTCGTATGATTTTCCAATATAATAGAAAGAAAGAAAAAAAAAGAGAGAGGACACAGTTCGCATGGTGGGTGGTTAGCTATAAAATTGGATTTTCTTTTGCAATTTTATCAAATAAATGATTTGAAAATGTTTTATGGTGGACTTGCATCTCCATTAAAAAACGGGTTTTATTAGCAACAGGGGGTGATTTTTTCAGCATTATAGAATATACAAAAATGGAATCTTTTCTGCATAATTTGAGTGTGCAGATTTCAAAAATGAACCCATCTTTATGATATCTTTTCAAATAAATTCACAGGAAGCATTGAAACACATGTACCATTCACCATTTTTAATATTGGTCTTTGGCACTTTTTACAAATTCTTAACCTCATGTTATTTCAAGCTGAAATTTGCATATTTCTTACATATGTTTATATAGAAATGTTTCGTGAACATTCAGCTTTAAGAATAAATTGACTTTGTCTATGTTCCAGGTAATTCAGAAGCCCCCCCTGTGCCTTTTTATCAAGCACCCCCCTAACATTTTTGCATGTAATACTATATTTTACAGTCATACACAAGTTGAAATTATATGTTGCTGTTAAAATGGAACCTTTTCTGCATAATTTGAGTGTGCAGAATTAAAACATGAACCCATCTTTATGATATCTTTTCAAATAAATTCACAGGAAGCATTCAAACACATGAGCCGCCCACCATTGTTAATATTGGTCTTTGGTCACTTTTTGCAAATTCTTGATATCATGTTATTTCATGCTGAAAGTTGCATATTTCTTACATATGGTTATATATAAATGTTTTGTGAACATTCAGCTTCAAGAATAAATTCACTTTTTCTATGTTCCTTGTACTTCTGAAGCCTTTCAGTTTCTTTTTATCACACGCCCCCCTAAAATTTTTGCATGAAATACCATAATCATGAGTCATACACAAGTTTAAAATGTATGTTACTCTTAAAAGCAATAGTGCAAATGCATTACAGAGTTCTTGTACATATATTCATTGATCTGAAATCACAATTTAGTAAATAACAATTGCCATTTTAGAATTTAGTTATGATAAGATATTTTTGGTCAGTTTTCATATCTATAAAATAAAATCAATGACAAAAAAAAACATAAAAATAACTTACTTTGAATACTTCCACAATTCTACTACTGGCACTGATTTGGTTCTCAAGAAATAGTTATGATTATGTTTTTGTTTAAATAGAGAAATACTACAGATCGATTTTCTGTTCTTTATGATGACAATATTCATATTGATATTCAAAAAAAATGGCATGAAATGAATTTGTTTTCATTTTTCATTATTCTGAAAATAAGTTTAACTTTTACCTCTTTTTCACCCCTATTAAACATGAACATTTTAATTTGAATACCACGTCTCTAGATAAGAATCGTACCTAGAGCGGATGACCTGACATTGATAATATCTAAGTGATCACAATCACAACATATTATCAATATCATTATCAGTATCACCCGTCGAGTCTCTAATCTCGAAATTACATTACACAACAAAAGTTGTACCAAAATGTTGTAATAAATTTGTATAATGAATGACAATACGTTTGTATAATCTGATTCCTTTGCATAAACATCTGCACTTTCATAAAATCAAGTTTTCGTGTGTTTTTGAACCCAATTTATGTCGTGTTGTTGTCATTGTTTCCATTCTGTACGTACCCATGTGCCGGGAAGAGTTACCGTTCTTGCTGGCATGGGTGACCTTTAAAAAGACGTAATTCGTGGGTTTTCCGCAAATATTCGCACACATTTTACCATTATTCTCGTAAAAAGAACTCCAAAGTATTTAAAAAGTAGGCGTAGGTGAGCGTATATATTCGTTTATTTACTTTTTTTGCGTTTTGAAAAATTCGATTTTCGTTTATTTTTGCCAAATATATTGTATAAAAGGCCCAATGTCATATACGCTAAATTTGACATTTGACCTTTTAACCATGAAAACATTCGGATATAATAATGTCGGCTTTTTACATATAAAAGCGGAGAAAGTACCAAGTGTAATGAGGTTGACATTTTGAGAAAATGTTAATCTTGATCGGCAGTGCCCTCTAGTGGCGGTGCCTGTTGCTAGTTTTATCACGTTCTGTTTTATCGGTGAAACCACGCTCATATAGTTGCTTACAATTTACCTATAAATCGTACATATACTAGCCTCGAGCAACCACTTTTCGTGCACTTAACGTGAATTTTAACGCTTTCGTTATAATAATGTGAGAATCTATTTTTAAAAAAAACAGAGAAAGTGTTCAACTATATCTACTTCATTTAATCATCGTTAAAAAAAATTTTGGCATTCATGTACATTAGTTCAGAATTACCGTTTTTCCGAGCGTGTGTAATTTTGCTTTTTTCCGGAACTGGCAGCCATGGTTCGTGATGCTAACTAAAAAGTCATGTGGCATATGACCGGTTTGTGCCAGTTAGGTCAAGGTATGGATATTATTAGTTTATAGCGTCTCCATGTTTTTGAAATAAGAAATAATTTTTTTTTTTTTTAAATATGAACACAAAATTTCTGTTAATTCTATATACAGTTTGTGCACTTACATTACTGCTGGCTTGTTATTTACCATAAAAATATATGACTCAATAGACAGAGAGACAGACAGACAGAGGGAGAGAGAAATTTAAAATTAGATGCTGGTGAATTGATAGACATTTTATTATAATAGATTCAATGTGTTTTGATGTAGAATATATGTTTGTTATGAAATAATACTGAAACGAAAAAGTCCGTAGTGAATATACATTTTGAGTGTGAAGTTTTCTTACGTTGTATAAGAACCCCACATGATTAAAACCAAATATTAATATTGGCTATCATGTTGTATAAATTCCCAAATTTGGTTTTCCTGTTCATGATATGTAAACAAAGCCATCATGTGATCAGCAGCGCTATCTTGAGCATATAATAGAAAATTCAAGGCCAAAAGTTAGACGCAAATAAGGCATTAGTGAAAATATAGATTTTCATTATGATTTTTTCAAAATTACATGAAATTACCTTTTTGAATCTCATTTGGTCTGATTTTACTATATAATTAAATGCTATCAATCTTGAAGAATGCTGGTGACACAGGTGATGATGTCATTATCTCGAACCAAGCGCATTAGATCGCGAGAAACATGGCGCACGATGGAAGGACCCAAGCGACAACAGTTGGTTGGACGATTTATAATGCTACAAGGGAGGACACTTCTCTCCCTTCTCGGGTGACCTATTTAAGAAACAGCAGATATTTCAAGATACACTTTGTGTAGAGTAATGAATCTGGTACTGATGTTTAGCTCAGTCATTCGACTTTTTATGCCAATGCAAAGTTTGACTTACAATGGTCCCCCTCTTATAAGGCCACCCCTTCTGCAGAAGGAAAGTGAACTTATAAGAGGGGTGGCCATTCTAGAGGGGGATCACACAGTTGTGAGTAATAACTAGATATAAAGTATAAAAGGTGTAACTAATTTTTATATATTTAATATTTTCATTTAAAAATCACAGTAATATTATCTGGTTATGGACTTAATGTGATAAAACTAATATAAGTGTTTTTTGTTTTTTTTAAATATGAATAATCATCAATCATGGTGCAAAACCAAATTGTCGATAAATTCTGGGCACAAACTTTTGGTTGTAACTATCCCTGTACGTCGGTTGATTCCGTCTTCCCACTCACTGCAGTTGAATGTATATTGACGATTTTTATTTGAATCTTTCTGACATAAAAATTTCTCAGTAGTGATCAAAGGACTATCTTTTCGTTTAGTTTAATTGCTTTCACTTTTTATTCTAAACTGATAATATCTGACAACATTTTGCGACAACGTATTCTTTCGTGGGTAATAAGTAGTTATCACACAAGATGCAGTTTTTATAAAGGAAGTGAGATTATCACATGATCGACTTTTTTTTTCTTTCTCCAGTCTGGTACCTGGTTAAGTACATTTCATAATCTACTGTAGTATCATCAATTTTTGTGGTTTTCGTTGTTGCCCCAAACCACGAATTTAAATGCCCAATGAAAAATTTGCCATGTATGATGATGACAACCCCCCTCCCCCCCCCCCTTCGCTCATTTTCGTACTGTGTGTCGTTCCTAGAGATTAAGGAACCTACTAGTATTTCATAAATCAATGTCAATACTGTAATTTGGAAATAAAATATTAGCTTTTACACGTGTTTATTTTATTTTAAACCTTGAAAAAAGAATTTAAAAGCATTTTATATTGATTCAATGCACACGTGTCGATAAGATATCCGATAGCTGTAATTTCCACTCACTGCCTTAAATCGATATGCGAGATAAGTAAGGATAGAGAGAAATGAGAAAAAGCACAAGGTATTCAAACACTAATAATGTTGAAAATTAAAGAAAGAATAATAAAAAATAATAGTATATGAAAATTAAATTAAATACTTATTCAAATCGATCCTTCACTCGAGTACAACTGTTGTTGAACAATTTAAATCCTCCTGAAACCACATTTCATTTTATCCATGCATTTTTAATCCAAAAGAGAACAACAAGCCTGTAAAATACTAGAACTATTGCTTGAAGCACTATTATCAATGAAACACTATGTATATACACTAATTACAGCAGAGTATTAAAGCTTACACTTCACTGATTTTCGGACAAAGCCACTGTATCAACATCGTATCAAACAAGGCTCAATGTACACACAAATGCTTGTCAGGTAGATAATCCCCAAATTGCAGAATTAAACAAGTCCAGCTTTCTCCAAACCACTGATAATTAGGTCACATCTTTCACTCATTGTCGCGTGAGCTGCAATTATCCATTCAGCCTGAATTGGCTTGATTAATTAGGTTCCAATCAGTGATCGTCACCAGTAGCATCTTCATTTTTTTTGTGATGGCCTCCATGACCTATTTAGCATACTAGTTGTGGAAGTGTTATTTTAATTATTTTTTGTACTCTTTATTTATTGTCAGGTCTAGTGGTTGAAGTTGGTCTGTACATGAGGCAGGCAAAAACAAATGTGTGATTCCACTGTCTTTGAATTTAGTTAGCATCTTCTCACATTGATGGGCTTTAGACACATCAAATATTGCAACTGTCTGCTGATTGCATTGAGCAAAGGTCAGCTGGTCACATGTTTTGTTCCCTTTATGGATAGTGGTTTAAGTTAGAGATCATACAGGTTACTTTAATAACTGATTGACTTAGTGTTGTAGTCTGTGTCAACTTCCTTTGATGTTGAGCACAAAGACGAAAACACGGTGTAAGTGATTGACCTTGACATGTATGTTATTTGTGATCATAGAGGCGGTTGTATTGTTTTAGTGCTGTTGGCTGCGTTGGCTTCCATTGATGTTATTCACATGGACAAAAACACGGTGTCAGTATTGAACTTGTCAGGTTTTTGATTTGTGCTCATACGTGTGAAATTGTTATAAACATTCAAGTGACCGCCGTTTACGTCGGCAGAGTTTTATTCTTTATTATTCTTTATTTTGGATATTTGTAGAGGTTAAACCACGAAATTTAACACTTAGTAATATGCAAACTTTGACAGGCAAAACCATGAATTTAAGTACCCATGAAAATGTCTTTTTTTGCAAAACCACGAAAATTGAGCCCCATGAAAATAAATGATACTACAGTATGAGAGGGAAGCCACAAAGGCTAACATACCATTTTACTATCTGGTGACCAGATGTCACGCTGACTTGAGCTGAACAATACTGTGCTTCTCAGTTGTTAGCTTTTGTCACTTGATAGTTATCAGTGGTAATAATAGCCAGTAATTATCAAAGTGACAAAAGCTAACATCTAAGGAACACATGGCAGCAAGGATAATCGGATTACTTACCTCTTTGTATGGATTAAAGTTACTTTATCGGCATGTTGGAACAAATGTCAATGTATTGAGTTGGGAAATTAACAGATATTGGCGAGATTTTAGTCTGTAAACAACCATTATGTGGCCGCTCGCGAGGGGTACATTTGACAGTTTTTGCACTAAAATGCTGGCCGCTGGTTGTGTTAGAGGGGTGGCCGTCCTTGAGGGGTGCTTTTGAACACAAACTCATCGGTTCCAAGGGATTGTGGCCGTATAAAGCAGGTGGCCGCTGGTCAGGGGGGCCATTCAAGAGGGGGCCCACTGTACTATAAAGGCAAACACTTGTAAAGTTCTTGAGAAAATGTGTTGCATTGACAGGGATATTTTGTGTGGAAGTACTATACAGAGGCTGGACTAGAGGTTGTATTTTGTATAGTGCTATGTATATTTCAGCGAGTGAGAACATGTTAAGCAAAGGATTTAAAAGTGACTAGAAGAATGAAAAAAAAAAATCACAGCTCTTCTTGCATTCTTTATTTTAATAACTAAATAAATAGTTCATAGTCAATGCAGTCATGTTACATATTGCTTCAGCATCTGTTTTCTTCACGTATGAACCTGCTAATACTTGTGTGTGATGTCTTCTTGTTGGTTCAAAAGCAGAATCTCTCTCTCTCATGGTTATTAAAATCACTGTATCATTAACTTTTGTATTTTGTGAAGCATTTAAATATTCTGATAGGATTCATTGATCAGGAAATGTATCTTTTGTCTCTCGCAATTCACACATGTCAGTGCAGTTTAGAGGGTGAGTCTTTGAATATTAAATGACACTGTGTGCAATTTAAAAAGACCATTCATCACTGTCTACTGTAGCTCCATTGACAGATAAGTTACATGCAATGTAGTGGATGTCCACTTTTATATAATTATATTGCTGGGACTTTCTAATTGGGGCAGTAAAACTTAATCCATCACTACAAATCATGTTGTGGACATTCACGATGACTACTACATCTGGTCCATGATGGACAACAGCATGGATGGATTAATTTCCACCATGGAAACATGGATTTTCCATAATCAGCAATGCCTCTACTGTAGATACACTGCCTTTCAGGTCCATTTATATGTAAAGGGAGACAACTTAAATTTAGGTAAAGGATTATATCTTATAGTTCTACTCATGGTAATACATGAAACAATTGTAGGAAATACATTTAAAAGGAAATTACAATAATTTTTCAAACAATGTTGCAAATGTTATTATAAATTTTCCAGTGACATATAAATACCAACAGTTTATGACAGCAGTATGCTCATGATAGAGAAAAGGGAACATGAATAGCAATATATATGGAGGTATGTTCTTCCATCTGATCTTATGTAAATGAGTGTTATCTCAACCCCCTAAATCATCAGTACTCTCAATACTTTGATTTCAAATTTTTACTAGCAAATTAACTCATTTTTGTATTTGTACCCTTCATTGTATATTGCAGGGCTGGAGCATTTGTGGCATGTTGATACAGGTCTTTATTTTTGGATGTTATTGTTCAAGTCCATTGAACACAAGTTTTCCAGAATCCATAAGGTGAGTTTACTTCAAATTAACAAAAACAAGGATTTGTAAAGCATTGCAGCTTCTCTCGGTTATCGTTAATGGCCTGGTGAGAAGAGTTAAGAACCTGTTTAACCCTAGTATGCAACCATTGGCAACAACGGGATTTTTCATATGCAGTTGAGAAGGAAAAATATTGACTCAGTTGTGGAAAAAAATATCCAGGAGTGAATTATCAGCCCTCATGAAGCCCCCCCCCCCCCCCTTGCAAAATCTATGCAACGTAAATTTGTTTTTAGCTCACCTGGCCATAAGATGAGTTTATGGCTCTGCGTCTGTCATGCATCCATCAGGGCTTTCAAATTTTTACAAATCATGCTGATCTGCTGTCAGATATGGCTGCTATTACTAAAAATAGAAAAACTTTGAAATGACTTCTCAGAAACTCCTGCATAGAATTTGACAAAGATTAACTGAAAGCATTGTGGTTTGGAGCCTTTCATGCTTTTGCAAATGATGATGATCCACCATCAATGATATAGAAAAAGTTTTAAATGACTTTTCAAAAACCAGTTGATGGAATGGACCGAATTTGATAGAAAGCATCCTGGCATGAAGTACTTTAAAGTTTTTATAAATGATTTTGATCCACCATCAAAAATATCCACTATTACTAAAAACAAAAATACCTATAAATTACTTGTCAACAACTGCATGTCAGAATTTAACCAAATGTTTTGAAAAAGCATCTTGGCATAAAAAGATTTAAAATTGGTTCAAATGGTGTAAATCCACCAATAAATATGACCACCAATACTAAAAAAAGTAAAACCTTTAATCAACTTCTCAAAAACTGCTCAACAGAATTTGTCCCAAATTGACAGAAAATATCCAGGCAATTTTTTTATAAATGATGTGATCTGCCATCAAATATGGCCACTGTTACTAAAAATGGAAACACCTTTAAATGACTACTTCTTAAAAACCACTCAACAGAATTTGTCCAACTTTGACAAAAAACATTATAGTATAAAGGCCTTTAAATATTGGGCAAATGATGCTGATGTGCCATCAGATATGGATTAAAATACCAAATATAGAGAAACCTAGAAAAATTGTTTCATTACATATGCAGTCAAAAGCATTAAAAGAAATTACAATGGAAGCATACCTTTCTTGGCCAACTAATGCAAATATCTATTAGTCAGATGTCAGCCAGGTGATCCATCTCTTGTTAATAAAATAACTTTGACTGCAGGATGTCACAATACCAATTGATGGAACAGCTCCAAGATTTCACACTAAATCAGTTTACTGGTACTAAAACAATTAAGCCTCAGTTATCCAGCTTTTGGGAGACATGGAGTTTGTTTGGATATATGATCCTCCAGATAAAATAATATTTAAGAACAAATTATAGGACCATATGACATAACATTGGTGAGTAGATAGTCAGGATAAATGGTGTATGGATAATCAACATTTCACTGTATCATAAGTAATTTTAGTTTAACTGTATCCATATGCTTGGGTTTGTAGGCCCTAGTACTGTGTACATCTGGCCCAAGCTTCGCTAAATTCCACAAAATATTTCCTTCTATTGAGATTTTGCATTATCTTTCTTTTGACTTTTTTGATAGTACAGCAAATTTTTTGTAATAAGCAGATGCAGTAAAAGGGATGAAAAATAAACCTCTATAGTGAATTCACGTTGCAACTATGAAGTTCATGTTCAGCCATTTTGTCAAAGCATAGAATCTATGAGAGTCCAGATTATTCCTTTAAATTAGAGTGTTATCATCCATGTCTTATTGAGGTAAAAACAGCATGTATAAATCAGAAGAATGAGTCAGAAATATAAATCTGTACATAATATTATCATAATAATTTGAAAAATCTCATGTATATGTTCCCACTTTTAAAATGCATTCATTCTTTGCATACTATCATTGGATATATTTCTGGTAAGAGTAAAATCCCTTTGAATTACAATATCATTGTAAAGAAAAATATATATCAGTGCTCCAAGTTGTGACTGAAATGGTCACATTTAAAAAAAAAAATTTGAATTGGCATGTAAATATTATCAACTGGTTGCCCTCTGGTAACATTCCAAATCATAATGCAGGAACTAAAAAATGAAATCAGAATGCTATAGGTCCACGTGTATACAGTATTTTGTTTAATAAATGAAAAATATAAAAAATGTTTAAAATACGGAAAATAGTGTATAAAAAAATATTTATCATTTTTGGGAAGTGATTATGTGCAAAAAGAAAAATGATTTGAATTCGATGAGGACTTCAAAGCATCTATGTGATTGTCAGTATTAAATTCAGATGCATTTGAAGCATCATACACAAGTACAATATGTTGAATTTGCTTATATATGTGTGTATTGCATTAGATAAAAGTTTGAAAAAATGGATAACTATGACATGGACATGGGTATCCCATTATCATACCTTTATTCTTACATCTTGTGATCCTTATCAGTTTTTATATGATGGGACTTAAATCCAAATGAGTGACTGTAGTTTGTTTGTTTTTGTATAAGAGAGAGAGAGAGAGAGATCAGCCTTCTTATATGCCATTTTGCTTAATGTACCTTTAAACATCCCTGTTGAGCTGAAGCTTCTGTCAAAGAGAAAAGAGTAATAAAATAGTACAGCTCTCTGGGTATAACATGGTACTACAATGGACCCTATGACCAAAATCATACCAATGTATAACAATAAGGGTTGAAAGAAAACAAGGTTAAACTTAGTCTTATCTCTTTCCAAAAACACCATTATTTTAAAAAAAAAAGATAGTGTCTGCTATACCATGGTTTCATATATTACGCTATTCTCAATATATCTCTGTTCTGTATATATCACTGTACTCTGTATAACATGGTTTGGCACATGACGAGAGAGAGATGTAAATGAAAATTATTAAAAAATTTCATACCATACTCTTTCAGTTTCAGAGAGATATATTTTGGATTTAAATATTCACTGTACATGTATTTATGTCCATACGTACTCCCTTTACTTTAAATCCCAAGAATGACCATTTATGCTGCAAAATTAGTCACCTTAACATCGAGCAAGTTTTCCTCAGAGAGAAGGCAAGACTTATTTCAGGAGAATGAAGTAAAATATGATTGTATACAAGTCCTTGATGTTTACTTAATCTTCTATGGAAAAAAATCAGTTCCAAACCATGCAGTAAGAAAGATACTGAAAAATCTCAGTTTGAGTAAGAAAGTTTAGGATGTTTAGCAAACTGGATGCTGCTAACTTGTCCTCAGTTTTTGTTTGAATCACTTTCATATAATGTCCTCAATGAGAACTACCGTATATACTCACGTATAAGCCGATACCAACTGCATTGACCCAGATCTGGGTCTGTGCAGTTTGTAAGGACTAATCAGTAGAACAAGCAACATAGACCCTGATCTGCTAGCACATTATGTGATGGCAGATCAAGATCTATGTTGTTTGCATTTGGACCCAGATTATGTGCGAGTATATATGGTAGTTGGTATTGTTCAGCTGGTATTGATTCTTCTAATACACCATTTGGGTTTATTTATTTAATGGATTTTTTTGTTAGGAGATTTAGGTATTTGCAGATTTTTTTGCAGAAGTATTCTTCAGTGTTCCAATTAGATTCTGTAAAGAGCAGGGTGTTGCCATCCCAAAAAGGGTACAAATGTAGGGAACGGCCTGTTTTGCAATTTACAGAAAATTTTTTAATTTGGTAGATATTTCTGTTGAGAACAAAAAGAGTTTGCTCTTTAGATTTTATGTTTCTGATGTCCTTTCAGTTCTTGTCAGCAACGGGTTCACATGATGGTTCTGAACAAGCACAGATCGTGAAATTTAAATTACTTATTATTTTTGTAACTTTTAGTGCCTTTCAAAATAAGTTTGAAGAACAATAATCAACATCAGCTTGTAAATGCATTTATTTAAAAAGCAGACCTGAATTTCAATTAGCATATATACTTGCTTATAAGTCAAGTCAACTGCAAACTGTACAGACCCAAATCTGTCATCACATAATACGCTGACAGATCTATGTCTATGCAGTTAGGAGCAGTAGAACAAACAGAATATACCTGGATATGCCAGCACATTATGTGATGGTAGTTCAGAGTCTATGCTGTTTCCATTTAGACTCGACTTATAAGCAGGTATATATATGGTAATTCATCTAGTTTACATAGCTTTGCAGTGTCTAAGCACTCGCTGAATTTGTCTGCACAAGAGAAGACAAATAAGGAGAAATAATAAACAACACTTATTTTACATGTACATGTCATGCATGGCTCAATAAAGGTATGCACATAAGACTTAAAGTAGTGTTAAAATTATGTGTATCAGATGCATTTATTCCATGGATAACGTCAACATAATGTTATTTTTAGATCCACAATGATGACATTTCTTGATCAGTGGTGCATCTTGGCATGATTATTGCTAATTAGTTTATTAAGTATAAAAACATGAAAGGAAATGCACTCACCAAAATGAAGCAAATCACTCAAATGAATATAATAAAGTGGCAAGAAAGCGGATGATGAGAACTGTTTATGCAGGTGAGGACATCTGCTCCAATTAAAGCCATTTTTGGAAATAGCTTGAGTGACAAGATATTTGCATTAGAATGATTTATGCAGTAGTAAGTTTTAAATAAAGACATAAACTTATATTTATCTTTAATTAATGAAAATATTTTGAAGACCAATTTGGAAAAGTAAAATAATGTTTGTATTCTTTGTGGGAACTGGTAGGATGCCAGTAATGGACCTATTGTTTTGGAATGTTTCTCCCAGTGAGCTGCCTCATATTTGGCCCTTTTTTTATACAGGTAGACTGAAGAAATAACTTGATTTTAATTCTGTATATTTAACGCTAATTATATTCTGTAATGAAAAGCAACTCACTAAGGTGTCGAAATTGTTTCCATTATGCAAAGATCACCAGGCTAGGAGATTATAAAACTCTGACTTTGAGTCTGAGATTGAGTTTCCACTATAAGCCAATCAAAAACGAGGTTTCAAAAGTAATGCCATCTGTGATTGGTGGAAACTAGGTTTAAAAGTAATGGCATCTGTGATTGGTGGAAACAAAATCTCAAGCAGAAGAGTTTTATGATTTTCAGGCCAGGTGACAAACCCAGTGCTATCTCATGTGCTCTTTTTAAAGTTAAAAAATTAGTAAACTCTTACAATATGTTATGCTTTATTATCCAATAAAAATCTGCTTACATAGCTTCAATAAATTTCACTGGTAATAAGGAATTTACAGCGGACCATGTGGGGATCAATTAGTACTTACGTACAATAATATCCTCTTTAATTATATTCCATTAAAGAAATCTTTTTATCAGCTTTTTTTTATGTTTCAATTTATATTTAGTTTTATCAGTACAGCTGGGAAATTTTGTTCTGAACAAATTCTGCATTCACTTCCTCGTACAACCTTATTAACTTGTCTGATTCTTGATGATATTTATATCTTATTTTTTATTTTTAAGATTTTTAAAAAAATTATGGAACAGATTCATATGAAACAAAATTAAATTGCAATGGATATTTTGATTCTGTTTCAACTATTACAATAGTAAAAAATTGTTCAGAATTTTAATAAATGCTAAAACAAAGATGCACAAACAAAAATACAATACACTTTATAACAATATATTTTTATTAGTTCTACTGGTCATAGACTTGAACAGCTTATGGGATGATCTTTCATACATCATCTGTTATCTTTTGTCTGTCCGTCCATTAGCAGAAGTTTGTTATCCCTACTCCTTCTAACTACATGTACTTGCAGGATTGCCGTAAAACTTTACACACTCAATCATCCCATGGTCTAGTTGGGCCTAAATGAAAATGGTGCCGCTTGGACATCCAGTATGGATGTCACAGCAGCCACCTTGAAAATCTTCTTATTGCTACTCCTGAATGGAAAGTCATATTGAAATGGAGTTTTCACCAAAAGACTTCTTATGATGTCTGGACGGTTGTAAATGAAAATGGTGCCAATCTGACACCCAATATGGCAGCCACAATGACCATCTGGAAAAATCTTATTTATGGCTACTTCTCCTAGATGGCAGGTCGTATAAACATTGTGCTCTCACCAGAACACTTCTTATGATATCTGGTTTGTCTTAAATGGAAATGGTGCACATGTCATATCCAATATGGACACCATGGCAGCCATCTTGAAAATCATTTTATTGTTACTCTTCCAAAACCGAAAGTCATATCAACATAGGGTTTTCATCATGAAGACTTTTTATAATGTCTTGTTGGTCCTAAATTGGTGCTGTTCTGACATCTAATATGGCCACCATGGCAGCCATCTTGAAAATCTAGTTATTGCTACTCCTCTTAAATGGAAAGTCATTTTGATGTGGGGTTTTTCATCAGAAGAGTTCTTATGGTGTCTAGTTGGTCCTAAATGAAAATGATGCCAATTGACCTTCAGTATGATCAGCATGGTGGCCATCTTAGAAATATTATTTCTACTGCTCCCAAATAGATGACAATATCAACATAGGGTTTTCACCAACAGATTTCTTATGAAACCTAGTTGAAAATAGTGCCAGTTGTATATCCAGTATGGCTGCCATGATGGCTGTCGTAAAATTCTTCCTGTCACCCCAAGAAGGGATGGTCATATTGACATGGGGTTTTCACCAAGAGACTTCTAATGATGTCTAATTTGTCCTAAATGAAAATAGTGCCAGTCTGAAATCGGATATGTCCACCACAGCAGCTAATTTGAAATCTTATTATTGCTGAAGAATATCAGAGATGGTGTCAACACTTAGCAGTTAAAAGGAAGAAATGGTTTTATCTTGAATTCCAGGAAATTCTTTTCAGCCAGTAGAACATCAGTACCTTCGAGGGACTCTTGTTTTAAATGCCTTTTCTCAATATAACAAGAACAATGATGCTATTTAGGCTTAAGCCAAATTATATTTGACCAAAGAAATTTTACCCATGGTTGTAAAGAAATGCTTTAAAAGAATGATCTTAAAATTTAAAAAAAACATAATGCAAAGTACATTATGTCTTTACAGCTTATGAAATACTGCATAACAGTTATAAAATTGCCATTCTTGTGGTGACTTGCTTCATATGGCAACGGGTGCAGATTCTCTACAAAAATGTAGTTGATAGCCACATGAAAAAGTGACAACATCAGCAGCAGGTACAGAGAAGCAGTGTTGCACATTGAGCGAGTCCATGGGACAGTCTTCCACCCCAAACTGCCAGTGTCCCAATAAATTTAAGAAATCCCCATATCTTGATGATTATATGGGGACAGAGGTACCTAAAATGTCCCCTTAACAGCTCAACGAAGGTGCAGTACTGGAGAAGTGTTCAAGATCTCTCAGTTGCATTCAAAATTTGATAAAGAGTTTGTAAGCATTCGAGGTAAAGAAATAATTTTGTGAGAGAGATTAAACACTCGCTAGAGTGATAAAAGCATTCAATCATTTGAAGTCATTTTTTAACTTAATTTAATGCTTCATGACCTTGTATATGAAACTAAATATGTGAGAACTGTTTTAAGCATTTGTATGATGCTGAGCTCAATTATTGAAAGTTCTTAATTTTGTTAATCATCTTGTTTGAAATCATAAAATTTTGCAAAGTCTTGTTTTCCAAGAAAATTTTATATACATTCCATGGATGCACAAGTTGATTGAGTGACGTATATCTCCCTCCAGGACCTCGGCTGGCTGAATGGTCTTGGGTGCTCACCAATACAGATCACTCGCATCTCACCTCTGAGTTTGAGTCTCAGCTTGGCCAACATGGGTATGTGAGAAAGCTTGCCAGTAGCTTCCCATGGGTCATTGGTTCTTCCTAGGGTCTTCTCAGGTTCTTCCTCCACCAAATATACTGGCTTCCATGTATCACCTATCACATGCTTACAAATGGATTAAACCCACAAAACAAACAAACAATTATATCTCCCTCCATTGAAGTCCATTCATGTCAGTATGCAAATATATTGAATCAAATATAGTTTTGATATTGTATCATTTCCTTATAGTGCAGTATTTCAGCAAAACTATATAATTTGTCCGTTACCCCTTAAATGAAACCAGTATCAAGGAAATACACCTCCTCCACCCACCCCATCCCCACCCCAATGTGTTGCAGCCTAACTTTTGACTGCCTGAATAGCATCTTTGTGGAGCAGTCATAAAAAATACTAATAAAGAGAATAGCTTGTGGTTGCCATAGAAATATTTCAGTGGCATACTTCTCTACCTCAGCCTCTGGTTACTGTAGCTGTTCCAATAAAGGTCACTCATAAAATGTCAGGCTGCAGGTGGAGAAAATACAGATTTTGGACATATGCTCTTTTTCAGCCTTTATCTATAATGCGTGCCAATTTATAGACTCTGAAATATTGTTGTATCAGTAATAGGAGCCAAAGTCATTTCAGAGGTTTTGGTGCTGGAGGACTGGATTGCCAAATATTTTATCTGCAGGAAGATTGTACATTTTTTTGACAGGACTATTAGCATCATCTTACATTGTATATAAAAATGCTTTGGACTGACTGAAATATAATTGGCTTCATTTATTTCTTAGATGTTAGTACCAGACATTTATTTTGGCACAAGTTTATCCATGGATCTGGGGTTTACAGCATCCCTGGTTCAAGCAGCCTACCAGTAAATTACTCCCAGATATTTTGGCTGTCTGCCCAAGGTATTTGTGAATTTCTGCACACATTACTTGGAAGACAAATATGCCCATAGAACCAGTCTCTAAGGACCTCTTTATATGCTACAGTGATATGAGCAGAGAATTGAAGCATTTTAGGCAGGGAGTTACAGAATTGATTATTTTGGTGCTATTGGATTCACATCACAGGAATTCTATAATTGTGAGTATTGACAATTTGTGCAGACAGGATATTGCATGTCAACACAAAATAGCTTTCTGATAGATCAAAATGTATTATGATACCAGTTCTTTTCAGCAAAATATATTTTTCATGTAGCTGGCAGAGCTTCTAATTTGATAAAATGCTAGCTAAGCTTTGGTTTGCAGTCATGCAACATCTATGGTATAGCAAATGAGAGGGTGTCAGAGACAGGTTTTTGGTGTCATGCAACATCTATGATATAGCAAATGAGAGGGTGCCAGAGACAGGTTTTTGGTGTCATGCAACATCTATGGTATAGCAAATGAGGGTGTGCCAGAGACAGGTATTTGGTGTCATGCAACATCTATGGTATAGCAAATGAGAGGGTGCCAGAGACAGGTTTTTGGTGTCATGCAACATCCATGGTATAGCAAATGAGAGGGTGCCAGAGACAGGTTTTTGGTGTCATGCAACATCCATGGTATAGCAAATGAGAGGGTGCCAGAGACAGGTTTTTGGTGTCATGCAACATCTGTGGTATTGCAAATGAGAGGGTGTCAGAGACGGGTTTTTGGTGTCATGCAACATCTATAGTATTGCAAATGAGAGGGTGTCAGAGACAGGTTTTTGGTGCTTCCATTTTTTTAAAAACTACTCTGTTTAATATTGATGCTTCATGCAGACTTCTTTAATGCATGAAATGTCTGTCATTTTAATATTTTTGATGATGAACATTGATCAAGGTTTATTCTAGAATGTGTGATTGCAGAATTCATGCTAATTTCTACAAATCATACAGAAAAATCAACCGAATGCATGAAAGTCACATAATATTTTAAGGCCTTATGTTTATTTCTTCATTAAATCCCTCTTGAATTCAGAGAATTCCTTGTTTTTTCAAATGGAGATGGAATTTTTATCTCTTAATTTTCGGTTTTAGAATAGACCTTGAGTTAATCGTTGCCCATCACCTGCTTTTGGATGCTATACATTCTGTTGAATTTGTATGTTAAACATTAATTATAAAATACAATTCTGTGATTTATATATTAAGCTGGCAAGTTATTCTTATACAGTTAGTTTACCAGTGTGTGTGTGTATGTGTGTGTGTGTGTGTGTGTGTGTGTGTGTGTTGATCTAGCTGGGTAAATGCATGACAGTTTGTTTTCAAGTATGCACAATATGCAGCAATAATGATGTGTCACCAGATTATTAAATTTTAACATCTTGAAGATTCTGGAAATACACAATGGAATGCATACAGAAATATCATCTATACTCACTTATAAGTTGATTCTAACTACAAACAAGATAGACCCTGATCTGCCATCCCATAATGTGCCAGCAGATCAGGGTCTATGCTGTTTGTTATACTAATTACTCCTAACAAACTGCATTGACCAAGATCTTCCGGTGCATTATTTGATGGCAGATCTGGGTGTGTGCAATTTGCATTGTAGTCAACTTATAAGAAAGTATATATGGCATCCAGTACCTATAGCTATTATGAGTTTGCTTACAGTTGTCTTGTATTTCCAAACATACATGCATTTTAAAATTTGAAGGGAAAGAAATATTATGTTTAGTTAAAGTATTAATAGACATTGTCAGACATACATGGGCATGGTATTTTCACTATTATATGGTGTTACGACTCTATGGTCTAAGAAAAATGTAACAGAAAGAAAGTGAAACCAACAAATCATGTAAAAAATCAACAAGCAATTTATTACTAGATAATTAAAATGAAAAAAATCAAAAAGTCACTTACAGTAATGTGTTTTGAAATCCTAATAATCCAATAAGAATGATTGTTCTAATCACAAGTCCTAAATATAGAATGTTTAGAATTCACGGCTGTGACCTTGAATGTTATTATGTGCCAATGGTCTCCAAAGTCCTGATGTACTAGTAATCTTTGATGTGCTGATGTCAAAATGAAGTATTCCAAAATCTCTGAATAAGTTCACTTAAATTCCAAAATCATCAATTAAAAATCCAAAATCCAAAGTTTATGAGCACTGTTATAATCCAATGAATATTTAAAATAATTCCTCTCTTAGAATTTGGAATGAATTTTCACAACTGTAATAGCTCTTTACAAGACTGATGGTAATGTCAAAACTGAAAAAATGTCCACCAAACATGGTATATATAAAGATTGGTCACATGACAGAATGTTCTAGAATGTGTGTCATCTTAATGGAATTTTACTTGTAAAAAAAAATCAACCTTGACCTTCAAATTGAGAAAACATATTGATCAAAACAACCTAATTCAAGGACACTAGTTAAACATGTTTTTCCTGATAAACATTAAGATTTAAGCAAATATTAAAGTGAAGAAACATTTATAATTTCCTAAAATATTTATAATATTATATAAACATCATACATAACACCTCCCCTCATAAAGAAAAAGAAAGATTTATATAATAAAGCTTTCTTTTGAATATACATCTAATACTATAATAATCAAAATTACATAAGAACATGTTTTATGATACTGGACTTAATTACATCAAGCAATATTACATTTCTAGGCACGTGAGAGTGCATCTGCAATCACATTGTCTTTTCCCCTGATGTGTTTGATGTCAATGTTATATTCTTGCAATATCAAACTCCATCTCAACAATCTCCGATTTTTATCTTTCATTTTGTTGATGAAAGTAAGGGGCTTGTGATCACTGTACACAATAATTGGAGAAAGGGCTGAGGTAACATACACTTCAAAATGCTGTAAAGCCAATATCAAAGCTAAACATTCCTTCTCAATTGTGGAATAATTTTTCTGGTGCTTGTTTAGTCTTTTAGAAAAATAACACACAGGGTGATCCACACCACTTTTGTCTTCCTGAATCAATACTCCACCAACCCCTACATCACTTGCATCAACAGATAATTTAAATGATTGCTTGAAATTTGGTGCAGAAAGAACTGGTGCATTCTTAAGCATGGCCTTTAACTTGTCAAAAGATTCCTGACACTTGTCAGACCAATGAAATTTGGTTTTCTTACTCAATAAACTTGTCAAAGGTTCAGCAATTTTGGAAAAATTGGAACAAAATTTCCAATAATATCCAGCCATACCTAGAAATCGCATCAGTTGCTTTTTACAAATTGGAACTTGAAATTCAGAGATAGCTTTGACCTTAGCTTCTATAGGTTTAACTTGACCTTGTCCCACAATATGTCCTAAAAATGTGACACAAGCATGGCAAAACTCACTTTTGCTCAAATTAATTGTCGGATTCGCATCGCTGAGTCGATCAAAGAATTTTCGAATGGTTTCCAAATGATCTTCCCAGTTGTTGTTGTAGATAATGATGTCATCGATATAAGCGTCACAATTATCAAGACCAAATGTTATCATGTTCATCAGACGTTGAAACGTTGCAGGCGAATTTTTCATTCCAAACGGCATGACTTTATATTGATAAAGTCCATCTGGAGTTACAAATGCTGAAATTTCTTTTGCCCTTTCCGTCAGTGGAATTTGCCAGAATCCTTTTAAAAGGTCAAACTTGGTGACATATTCCGCATTTCCAATTTTATCAATGCAATCGTCCTGTCTTGGGATTGGAAATGAATCAGTTTTGGTGACACTGTTGACTTTTCTATAGTCAGTACACATACGGAATGTATTATCTGGCTTGGGAACAAGAATACATGGTGAACTCCAGTTACTTTTACTTGGTTCTATGAAATCATTCTCCAGTAAATACTGAATTTCTTTCTTCAGATAGTTCTGTTTGAGAGCATTCATCCTATAAGGATGCTGTTTCACAGGCGCAGAATCTACAATGTCAACGTCATGATAAATTTTACTTGTTCGTGTTGGAACATCAGGAAACAAGTGCTCATAGTCATGTAATAGCTGTTTTAGTTCATTTCTTTCCTGTTGTTGTAGATGTGAAAGTTTCTGGTCTAGGTTGTTCAATATTTCTGAATTCCGAAGATTGGTTATACCAGAGTCACTATAGTCTGATCGTACTCCATCGTTGATATCTTCACTGTGTGGGACAGGTACAACTAAATTAACTGAATAATTAGCTGGGCTATCTCTGTCAAAATATTCCTTTAACATATTTATATGACAAAGTTGTTTCTGTTTCCGTCTCCCAGGAGTGTTAATGATATAATTTAAGTCATTTACTTTCTTTTCAACGGTATAAGGACCATAAAATTTAGCCTGAAGAGGATTCTGAGGTATGGGAAAGAGAGCCAGAACTTTGTCACCAGGTTTAAAACTCCTTTCCTGTGAATTTCTGTCATACCTTAATTTCATTTTTGACTGGGTAGTGTGAAGATTAGTTCTTGCTACTTCACAGGCCTTTGACAACTTGTATTTGAAATCAGAGACATAATCAAGAAGAGTAATCTTTGAATCTTCATTTGAAAGAAGTTTCTCTTTCAATAATTTCAATGGTCCACGGACAGTATGACCAAAAACTAGTTCAAAGGGACTAAAACCCAACGACTCTTGAACTGATTCCCTAACAGCAAACAACAACAAATGAACACCCTCATCCCAATCCTTTTCTGTATCAAAGCAATATGATCGAATCATATTCTTCAAAGTTTGATGAAATCTTTCCAAAGCACCTTGACTTTCATGGTGATAGGCAGAAGATTTAAACTGTTGGATGCCTAATTCATGCATAACTTGTTGGAAAATTCCAGACATAAAATTTGACCCTTGATCTGACTGGACAGATTTGGGAAGGCCAACAAGTGTAAAAAACTTCACCAAAGCTTTCACAATAGTTTTAGTTTTTATATTTCTCAGAGGAATTGCCTCTGGAAATCTTGTAGATGCACACATGATGGTCAACAAGTATTGGTTGCCTGACTTGGTTTTAGGTAAAGGACCAACACAGTCTACTATTATTCTACTAAATGGTTCATCAAATGCAGGAATAGGTTGCAGATGATCCTTAGGTATCTTCTGATTGGGTTTTCCTACCATTTGACAAGTGTGACAAGATCTGCAGTATTTAGAAACATCACTGTTGAGTTTCGGCGAATAAAAATGATTCAAGATCTTGTGATAAGTCTTACGGACTCCTAAATGACCAGCCAAAGGAGTTTCATGGGCTAAATTAAGAATTTCCTGTCGATATGACTTAGGAACAACAATTTGATAGCTCACTGACCACTCGTCACCAGCGGGTACATCAGGTGGTCTCCATTTCCTCATAAGGACCCCATTTTTCACAAAGTAACACACTGGGACTTGTGTGGCTTCAGTTTCACTAATAGCCCTCTGAAACAAACAAGATATCTCGGGATCTTGTTCCTGTTCAACGACAAGGGATTGTCGTTTGTCATCCTGATTAGGACAAAGAGAATGAGTTGCCAAAAGAGGATCACTGTGATCAATACCATTTGATTGATCAATACCTGAGGAAAAAGTGACCTCATCAAAAAACTGACCAATACATGTGTCAGCTAAAGGAATAATATCCTGATCAACATCACTCTCAAGAGCTCTTTTTGCCATAGCTCTAGTAACTGCACAAGCAGGGTACAAATCAGGGATTTCAGTTTCGACAGGATCAACTTTCTGATCCAAACAAGGCTTGTCAGTTACAAGTGGATTAACCACAACCTTATCTCCAGCTAGGTCATTGCCTAGTAATAAATGAACACCCTCTATGGGTAAAGAAGTCACTGCCCCAACAGTCACATGTCCAGAAACTAAGTCTGATGCCAAATTTACACAATGAAGAGGAACATTTACAAAGCCGCACTCGACTCCCTGAACAAGAACACTTTCACTTGAAGAAGACTCCTCAGACAAAGGCAAAGTACCTGATAATAAAAGACTCTGAGAAGCTCCAGTGTCCCTTAATATTTTAATTGGGATAGATTTGGCAGAGTCACCAATAAGTGATATAGAACCTTCTGACATGAATGGTTCATAAGCCTCCAAAATAGAATTAGACTGGGGTTTGTTTGACCCAACAAATGTATTGCTTTCAATACAAGACCGTGACCTTGACCTCGTAGAAATAAGAGCATTTGGAAAAGCTCTGTCTTTACTCTGTTGCTTATTTTTCGACTTGAAGCAATCAGAAATAACGTGCCCTTTCTTTTTACAATAAGTGCACGTAGGAAGAGATAAGGATTTCTGATCAGTCTTATCAGATGTTTGATTCCTAACAGTTGTGCTGTTGTGAAATTTGGAAGTACTCGAATGAGATTGAAATGGTTTTTTACCAGAAAACTGCTGAGAGGACGACTTATTGCCAAATGAAATTTTGTGAGTCAAGGAATAATCATCAGCCATACGAGCAGCATTTTCCAAAGTTTCCACATTCTGCTCGTCAAGATAGGTTTTAACATCACTATGGATGCACCTCTTGAACTCTTCAATTAATACGAGCTGTCTGAGGTTATCATAACCTTGATCAACTTTCTTGGCTGAGCACCACCTATTATATAGTTGTTCTTTATCCCTTGCAAATTCGACATGAGTTTGTCCAGTTTCTTTTCTACAATTCCTAAACCTTTGTCGATATGCCTCTGGTACCAACTCATAAGCTTTCAAGATGTACTCCTTAACCACATCATAATCAGTGCTTTGTTGTACTGACAGTGAAGTGTAGACTTCACGAGCTTTGCCAATAAGTACACTCTGTAATAACAAAGTCCAATGCTCTCTGGGCCATTTCAAGTTTTCAGCTATTTTCTCGAAATGAAGAAAGTATTTATCTACTTCTTTTTCCTGAAAAGGGGGTACTAACCTAATATATCTAGTAACATAAAAACCTGAACTTGTGTTTAAAGGAGTGGAGTGTGCTCTGTTTGCCAGTTCTAATTCTCCTAATTTAAATTGCATTTACCTTTCTTCTCTTTGCATCTGCATTTGTATTTGCCTCTCTTCCTTCTGCATTTGTATCTGCCTCTCTTCCTTCTGCATTTGTATCTGCCTCTCTTCCTTCTGCATTTGTAGCTGCCTCTCTTCTTTCTCTCTCTCCATCTGCCTCTCTTCTTTCTCTCTCTCCATCTGTATCTGCCTCTCTTCTTTCTCTCTCTCTCTCTCTGAATCTGAAGCTTTGCCAATTCTAAATCCATCTGGTTCTTTAACTCTAATTCCCTTAATTTCCTGTCAGAACCAGATACAGGCTTTCTCTTCAAACTTAAAGCACTATTTTCAAAAATTCCCTTTCAAGTCTACATTAAAGATATCAATCTGTCATCCAGTATGGCTGCCATTACTAACAAAATTAGAGACAATTTTAAATGTCAGAAAGCATTATATTAACCCAGATTTATTGACCAGCTGCCATTGCATTTGGCTTTTAGGTACGACATGGCCAGGTGAGTGATTCCAGGCTCACTAGAGCCACTTATTCATTATGACACAACTCAACAAGTTCAAGTTCTATCTTATACTTTTTTTAGTGTCATGTCTATCTCTTATAACTAATGTCTTTTAGGAAGGGAGAATGGGGCAATTGAGATAATATTTTACTCCCCAAGTTTTGATAACAAGCTGTAAATTTACTTCAAATCTTATGGAGTTCTCTCGCAGAATATTTTTGTCAGATCTCACAAACCGGTGTCAAATCTGACAGACTGGTACTCTGAAAGTATCACAAGTTTGTACTTGTTCAATATTCTGGATAAAAATGCAGATGCAGAAGCAATTGTAATTTTAAAAAAGTAATGTTAGTTTGATCAACAGATGCTAATAACAATTAGTAGGTATGCTGCATTCCTTTGATATCATATCTAACATTTTTCCTTGTGGTTAACATTATTACTAAACAGATCATCTGCTAGACTCAGGACCTGGTGCACATGATAATAGAGGAGATTATCTCAGTAGATTCTGATAGTACACTATATGGTAGCAGGCATGTATACATACAAGATATGGAATCCATCTTTTTCCCACCACAACCTTGACCTTTATACAACATCTCCTGTTTGGAAGAACTTGTACCAAAGAGAAATATCTAATAAACTAAAAAGCCTGATTTTTATCTGGGGGTGGGTGGGGGGAGGCGGAGACAGAAGTATATGGGTCCACTGTGGTCATGGTTTTTGTTACCCGGCTGTGCAAGGCAGTTAAAATTATCCTCTTTGGTTTGTGGAAGATAAACCACCCACTAATCAGGTTTTCTCCTTTAGAAAGAAAAAAATCATGGTGATTGACAGGTTTTTTAAATAAGATATAAAATTTCTTGAAAATTGGATGAGAGATGGTGATGTTATTAAGATTTACATTGTATATGCTACATAGTACATGTACAGCCAAGAATCGGTGACCCACTTGATTCCAGACAGATTGCTTGACCCACCTCACATGGGTCGAAAAGAAATGCCATTAGGTAAACATTCATACTTAACAGGGTGATTATATTGGTCAGCAGGCCATAGGAATTTCTGATTTGTAGTACTTGACTGACAGTCACCAAGCAGGGCCAAGAGGTCACATAATCAAATTCAGCTCTGTATAACTTTGACATTTTGTATTCAATTGTCATGTAATTTTCAAAATATATTTATGAGTCTTGTTTCACTGGGAAACTTTTAAAAACATTAAATACCTGTTTTATGCAAATAAGTAGGTAGATATTTCTTCATTTTTTGAAAGGGTCATTTGTTGATTGTGTCAGTTGACCTACTTTTATATGATGTTAACCTGTGATGGACAGTCATTTAATTTAGGAGATTCTTGTATTTTTTAAGTCTCTTCATGCCATGTAAACTGTGATGAACTTTAATAGAGCCAATTATATTAACTAATCATGAATTGCAGATGGGAATTTCTACTACATTTTGGTTTTTGCGAGAAGACAATAAAATGTAAAAGACCAAAGTGTAAGAATAATTATAATTATACCAGTAATAATTTTGTCAAGAATAATTCAGAAAACTTTAGAAGTACAATAACTTCTGATCCTTTTAGTGTGTTCTGAACAGTGTTGGGTATTTGTTCATGAATCAGGTAGTATGGATGCTTGAATAACTTGGTAATTGTACTGAAGACAAACATTATCTTTTTGTTACCATTTAGTGATATCTGAGATGGAAAAAAAAACTGTTTAGATATGAGTCCTTTTGGGAAAAGCATAAACTTGCAATTTTGAAAAATAAATATGGAGGTAAAGAAGCTTCCAAAGAAAACATAAGGCAGAATTATTAATATTTAGGTATCGACCATTCGTAGCATTGTTAGCTCACGTAGCCATAAGGCTGAGATTCTTTTCTTACTACTCTAGAAGCCTTATTTTTAATTTTTACCAATTCATATTTATGAGGTGCTCTTGCATCTGATTGGCTGATTTTTTTTGCCACTCTTGAGACTGTATTTTTGATAGGATTTCAATAAAACTGGGTAAATATGCCTATATCATTAAGATCTTCTTCAATTATAATTATGAGCAAATTCACACATATCAGTGATCTTGCATCTGATTGGCTGAGCTTTTCAGTGTTATAGCAGCTATATTTCTGATCAGATTTTGATCAGACTTTAATGTTAAATAGTCCTATATTATCAAGCTGTTGCACGAGTTTGATTATGAGCAAGATCTACTTATGTTAATGAGGAATCTTGCATCTGATTGTCCAAGCTTGTAACCATTCTGGAGACAAAATTCCAATTGGATTTAGCTCCACTTGGTAAATAAGCTGATATATGTATTATCATTGTCTTGGACAGGTTCTATATAATAAGTGAGATCTGTGCATATTAATTGATCTTGTATCAGATTGACCGAGCCTGTTTCTCTTTACATCCAGAGACAATATTTCTTATCCAATTTCGATCAAACATGGTAAATAGCTTTATATGATCAAGGTTATGGATGAGTTTAGTTATGAGGAAGAAACTATGCATATTAATTATGCTTTTATCATCAGGAACAATTTTTATCAGGTTATTGTAAAAAAGGGAAAATTGAGATGATATAAAGTTTGGAAGATGGTTTACATAGGTTGTTGTTGTTACAGTACTATATAAGTCTACTTAATGAAACATCCACCTGTAAAGTTATGTAAACCAGGTGAGCAACATCAAGCCCACATGGGCCTCTTGTTTTTTTTGTTTTTTTGTTTTTTTGCAAAGTAGGGACCAGAATTTTTATTTAAAGAAAGCAAAAGTAGAAATACCAAAAATATGCATACTGTCATTTACCCAAATATCTGGAAACTAAAAATAATAACTTTTCTCTCAGTCCAGATAATTCGTGTATAAATGAAAATGATTAGTTTTCCTGAATATTGTCCAGAAAATTAATATCTTTATTGTCCCGATTGTGTATCGATGAGCCCGGCTAGTACAGTGTCCAGGTAGGAAAACCAGGTTGCATTATATCCTTGCTTGTCAATAAAGAACACTTCTGTAATAATGTTTCAATGTTCATTTACAAATAAAGAATTCTAGTTACATTTCGGTGTTTGTTTTTCTTTCTGTCTGTAAAACTATTGACAGTCTGTTCATCGCGTACATGTTCTGTCATTAGTGATAAGTCAGGTGGAAACTTTGTTTGAAAGCAAAGTTTGATGACAAGATGTGGAGCGTGTCAGCTGTTTTTTATTGCTGCCTATTGTCAACACCTTCAGTTAATCCAGGTGATAATTAGGGTAATCAGAGCAATTTCACTGCCTGAGGATTGATTATTTAATCACCATTTTTTCAGTACAGGTAAAATATTCCATAGTTTAAGTTTGAACTTGAATTTTTTTTTTTCATCGACTTTAAAAAAATAAACTTTCTTGGTGTCCAGATCATTTTTGTACTATTTAAAATTATAAAAAATTTGGAAAATATGGTGTCTGGAAAATTAGAGGGCCTGGACATTTAGATTAATTACAGTTATCTTCTCTGTATATTGGAACGCTTTGCAGTGCTGTTTTTTTTTTTTTTTCTTCAGAAGTAAACTTTTTGTATCATTCTGTCACATACAGTGTACTTTTGAGATCAAATCTTCTTGTCTTTATATTTTGACATTATCCACAACTTTGCAATTGAATAAATTGTATGTACCTTTCATATCATCTCAACACTTATGTTAACAATCCCATTAAGAGGTGTACTGAGTTATTGACATTCCAAATGTTCATGTTTTGTCTAGACTCACAGGACCACTTCAAGTCTTAATGTATATCTATAATACCTGTTGTAACACTGCACTGTTTACCATTGTCTTTTGTTGTCAGCAGTCCCTTTGTATAGATGGATTATTTTAATTTAGTCTTTAAAATAACATATATCTAATAGATCTCACAACTACAATAAGGAGTACCAAAAAAAAAACAAAAAAAAACTGACAAAGAAATCAACAAACACAGATTGAGGAGGAATAAATTACCTTGTAGCCAGGTAAGTAAATTGTAAACATCAACTTGAGAAGGGTTGTTTCTACTTCAAAAAGAATTTTTATTTGGTGAGACCTAACCAATTATTCTTTTTGAAAGCTCAACAATAAACAGGTGTAAAAATTATAGTTGTTGGTTAAATTGATGAGTCACCAAATCAGATACCATGTATACTCGCTTATAAGTCGAGTCCATCTGCAAATAACATAGATTCTGATCTGCTGATGCATAATGTGCTGGCAGATCAGGGTCCATGTTTGTTCTACTGATTACTCCTAACAAACTGCATAGACCCAGATATGCTGGTGCATTATGCGACAGCAGATCTGGGTCTATGCAGTTTGCTGTTGGACTCGACTTATAAGTGAGTTCATACAGTATAACCACAGAAGAGATACAAGATACAAAAAGCTTTATATAATGTCAATAGTCTGATTAACATTGACTAACATAAAAACATGACCTCTTTACAAACTATTTTACCAACACCTACTTATTAGCATATCATTTGCTTTAAATCAAAGATTTTCTTGTGAAACTTTTACCACTTTATTAAATAGTAATTTTTTGGTTCATAGTGAAAATTTCACTCAAATTTCAATGAAAGATAGTGAAGTTAATTCCAACTGCAAACTGCACAGACCCAGATCTGCAATCACATAATGCACCGGCAGACCAGGGTCTGTGCAGTTTGTTAGGAGTAATCAGTAGAACAAACAACATGGATCCTGATCTGCTGGCGCATAATCCATTGCAGATCAGGGTCTGTATTGTTTGCAGTTGGACTTTACTTATAATCGAATATACATGGTAGTAAAAGTGGCCAGCTTGAGGGACAGCTGGTGGTACATGTAGGTAGGTGTAACTTGGGGATTGGTCAATTAGACACTACCGGTAATCAGTAAGGAATAATTATGTGTTTATCATAATGTACGCCCAATTGTGAACAACAACATGCCTAGATCTCCCATTGCATAATTGCAAACTTTTTGGGCAGGGAATATTACTTTTTGCCATTACAATATTAAAAATATTGAATGTCTTTTACTTGTTTCATGCTAAATTATATTGTCATGATTTTATGGTCTCATAATATTTGTCTGTACTGTACTGCTAGTACTGGTATAGTTGTTCTTAGTTTGTATTTGATTTTTGTTATTATATGCTTGCTATGGATTGCTTTTGCTGACTTTAGAGTAGCAATGTACCTCAAGGGTGATTACTTGTGTATTGAATTACCCTCTTAAAATAAACAATTATTATTATTATTATTATTATTATTATTATTATTATTACTATTATTATTATGTATCATTAGATCAGTATCTATATTGCTGAGAATGCCTTAGTGCTAAGTGATGATCTTTGATTTCTTGATTTTGACATTTGGCATTTAACACAACCAAGAAACTTCACAGCTATGTCCTCCAGACATATTTTGGCATTTCATCAGTATGAAGATGTAATGATTGTGCCTTTTAGCAACTAAATAAACAGGCAAGTCAAGCTTTGTTGTCTTAGTTAGATGTATCTTGTATTCATATATCCAGTGCAGCTATGACATTTTTTCAAGGGATATAAACTTTTCTCAACTTCCTCTGCATGTCATAGATTTGCTAAGAAATAGTTGGAAACTTAAGCTGTGGAAATTGTTCTTAGTGCTTTTTATTTAAATGATTCTTTCTTATTGGAAAGTTTCAGATCTGAGTTATATGGAAGCCTAGAAAAGATAATAATGTCATGGACGTCAGCACTGACATCTAGCTTGCAAAACAAAAGGTCAGAGGTTGATGTTAGTGCTAAGATGTCCTTGGCCAGTATAGATGCTTTATGTTCCAATTACACATGGAACAACCAGTGTAGACACTGACATTGTGTCAGACCAGGGTCTCTTCTGTTCACAGATGGACTCGCATCATGCACAAGCAAGTATGTTATGTTAAATATTAGTCATCAACAAGTATTTGACAAACAGTCATCTGTTGTACATATATGTCTAATTCAGTAACAAAGTTAGACCAATTGTGGACAAATTCATTGTCACGCAGCCTGGGACAAGTTAGATATTTTGCTGGGCAAGTATTGTTCGCCATCACTTGGCCAGGATTTTATATAGAATATGAAGGAAAAATCCAGATTTGGGTTCAGTTTCATGAAAACTTTGATTCAGGGCAAGTAAACCATTTTAATTTTTGTTCCTTTCTAGAATTCAGAATATGAACATTGACAGTTTTCTGACATTCTAGGATTCCAAAATATGAACATTGACAGTTTTCTGACATTCTAAGATTCAAAATATGAATATTTACAGTTTTCTGACATTCTGTGGAGTATTTGTTTGTTTGTGGATATTATCTAACTTTTATAAAAAATGTAACTTCAAATCTTTAGGACATAATGAATTTAATGAAGTTTAGATTATGAGATTTAACTGTCTAATAATCTTAATTATATGAAACACAATTCTCATTTGTCCATCAGTGTTTACAAATTTACTTCTTGTCTTAGCTGTATGCATCAGGACTGAGTAAACTTATAACTGGTGATGTATGGTATTATTGGACAGGTTCAGTTTGGGTCTTTACAACACTTTGCATGCATAATGAGGAATCTTGTAATTGGTGATGTATGGTAATATTACACAGGTGGTAATATGTACAGTAGTCTATGAAACAACTGGGGTGTTTGGAATTTCAGCAGATTTACAGCCCCAGTTCGATTGGTTTTCTGTTGTTACAATATTTATCATTTATAGCTAATATTTGTCCTGGGTACAGTAGTTATAGTAAGTTCATCATTGGCAGCTTTCACTCTTTCTGTGTGAGTCATATTTTGTCAATCAATACAACCTCTCTCTCCATTCGGTGGTTACATATTTTCATTGGATCTCCATGTTTCCGAGGAACATTCATGCACATAAACAATTAATGTGGCTTAGGATTTAGAAGATGAAAAAAACCCAGGATTAAGCTCATGTACTTATGAGTCCTGTGGGAGTTACAGACCTTTTTGATGGAGGTAAGTCTTATTATGATTGATTCTGTTATCTACCTGTGGGAAATGTAGGTGATTTTTGTCACTAGTCTTTGTACTGGCTCGATAAGATGTACTGTGATGTTGCTGTTTGTATATGGATTTTGTGATAGGTTAAGTGGTCTTGAGAAAAACTGTACAAATAAATACAGCATGATGGAAACCTCAAGTCAAACATTTCGGTGAAGTATAGAATATAGTAACAGTTAAAGTGAATGTTTTGACATTTTTTGTAAACAGATTTTTTTTAATGCTTTTTTTTATGCTATGTCAAGAGTATTAAGTGTAGTGTATGTTTAATATCTGACATTTATCCTTCTAATTGTATCACATGTATACTGTAGGTTACCCTATTGTCTAGACGGGGGGGGGGGGGGGGGGGGGGGGGAGAACCTGTCTTGATCTAGAAGTTCCTTCACATGTATTCTTTACATATATGATGTGTGCATGTTAGAGATAGGCTATTTTTTAGAGATAGGCTAAAATGACCATGTAGAGTTCTTTTCTCCTTTCAGTCTGCATACTGTCTTACAATATACTGCATATACTCACATATAAGCTGATACCAACTGCAAACTGCATAGACCCAGATCTGCCATCGCATAATGTGCTGGCAGATCTGGGTCTATGCAGTTTGTAAGGACTAATCAGTAGAACAAACAACATAGACCCTGATCTGCCGGCGCATTATGCAATGGCAGATCAGGGTCAATGTTGTTTGCAATTGGACTCGGTTTATATGCGAGTATATATGGTACTCCATACATCACTGGAAAGCTATACATTTTCTTGTGAAAGTTTGTTTCATATTTTGTATATGACCTGTAACCATTAACAGTATAATCTAAACATGATATATATAAAAAAAATAATATTTGAAGAGAAAAAAAAAAGAGATATCAGGGTTCATATGATCTGGCAAAGTGGAGCAAAACTTCACTTTGAACCACCTGACTTCATCTTGTTTTATTGCCAGGGGCAAAAATAAAGTTGCTCTCTTTTCAGTCATCTAGGAACAATCAAGGGAGTAAATTGTGCATGTACTGGTATGCAGTGATGTGTGACAATTCCACAGCCTGTTTCAGAGACCTGCACAGTTGACATAAAAAAGGTGGCTTTATTTGCCTAATTGATTAGTTTACAATAGGACTAATTAACTGACTTAGATAGGGATATTTACTTAGATATACATAATGTGTCAAAAATATGTCACTTTTAAAATGAAAACAAAAACCTAAATTATTCTTCATCTAATTAGAGGTTGTGTTTACACTATACATTACCAGTGCATTTGTACATTCCAGGACCGTTATTCTTCTACACTAATCATATTTATCCTAAACTTGATAATATGTGTGGAGGTTGTAGTTTAACTTTTTCAAATTTGTTTATCATAGCCACTTTTGCAAACATTGCCACAACAGGGATTTACACATTTACACACAGGAAAATTTAACTTGCCCTTGTGAAATATGAACTTGCCCCAAACGTAATATCCCAACATGAGTAAAAATAAGATCAAATAAAATATGGAATATTTTAGGTAAATCCCATTATATTTATTTAACTTTTGTTTTCTTTTTATCTTTGTTGGTGCCTTAAGACCATATGCAGATAATTAAAGTTATCAAAAATATGTAAATAATACATGTAGATAAATATGGAGATCAGAAAGGGTTAGAAAGCAGATATAGTTAGAAGAGCAAAAAACAGACATTTACATGTATGTCTACAGACAGATAAATGTATAGGTAGAAAAAAGTTTGGAAATAGCTAGATTTTTAAGTAAGAGAGAGAGAGATAGAGAGAGATGTTTAGGTTAAAGGCCATGAACTGAAAATTAAACAGCCAATAACAGAACTGCAATAATTTAATTTTAAACATGTTTAAATATATAACATTTTCTTTATCTACTTGTCCACTTAAAGTTCAAATGATCATGCAGATTTCGGTATCAATCCAGTAAAAAAAACACAAGGTAAATATGAGTCCATCACTGAAATATTCCATAAATATCAATGTGCACACTCATTTTATCCATTTACTTCACAATTAACATCTAGTCACCTTGAAATCAGTGACATGCATCAAAATATTTGACATACCGACTTTTGAGATTGAGAACACTTATTTAGATCCATTTATGTTTGCCTAAGCAGTAAGTACGTATTGGTCTCCTGTACTTATCACGTAAACAACAGATCATAAACACTGCTTGTGGGTGCTGCATTTTTGGTACATCAGTCAAGCTTTGAACAAAATCCACCTGGTGGTTAATTGTTAGAGACAAGTGCCTTTTATTTCTAAACACATGTCAAGGACATGCCACGAGTTGTATTATTAACAATTAACACCTACTCACCTTAAAATCAGCAACATGTGTCAAAAAAGTCTTAGACAAGTCGATTGTTTAGAGTTGGCAAGCTCACAAACTGCTTGAGGCAAAGTTACAAATACGGATACTTACAAATATTATGATTAAAATGTAACTGATAAGTTAAAATATAAATATTTATTCCTTAGTTGTCAAAACTTGCTTTAAATAGTAAATAACCACATTATCACGTCTGTGCGAGAAAATGCGAAACTGACTTTGATATTGACTAAAAAATGGAAATGACAGACAATAGATGAAAGAAAAACTGTGGCCAGTAATGTAATAGAAGAATGCAGTACATATAAACACTAAATAAACGTGCTGATATATGTACTGTGGTGAGATTACAGGGTATAAAACTGGCCGAATATAAAGCATTACGAATGGAACATGACCTCTTTCTCCCTCTGTCAATTTTTTGAACTTGCCCGCAGGCGAGTACCTTGGAAACTTGAGCTTGCCTGAGCCAAATTTGAGCTTGTCACGGGAGTCAGGCAAGCTGATTTGTAAATCCCTGCACAAACATTCTCTTTTTTTCCAATTATGATATTTGAACCATCATCTGCCTCTGTGTCCTTGGGAAATGCACTTGGCTCCTATTTCCTCAGCATGATATAGCCAATAATGTGTTAAAAGTGCCGTTAACCCCCCCCCAAAAAAAACAAAACAAAACATATTTGCATGAACAGTGCCATTTCAGCATGTAAATTTGCTTTGTTTCTTGTAATTAAATAATCATTTGTGGTGCTCTACTTTGCCACTTGCGTTGGTCTTAGAGATTTGTCGTTTTAAAAAGTCTGTTCTGTTTTGTAAAGGTGCTGAAGATGAAATAGCTTGTGAAATGTGAACAATTTAAATCCGCATGTCGGCATTTGGAAAAGAAATTTGATATGGCTCATTGATCATACTATTTTGGTGTCATCGGATTGAATATTACATTCAGGCAAGTACAGCTACTTGAGATTTGTCATTTAAAAAATCTTCTGTTACTGTAAAGTGCTTACGATGAAATAGCTTATGAAATGTGAACGATTAAAGTCTGCATGTTGGCATTTGGAAAAGAAATTTGATATGGCTCGTTGATAATACTCTTTTGGTGCCATTGATTGGATATTACATTCAGGTAAGTACAACTACTTATATTGTTAATTATAACAAGGATTTAGGAAGTTGTTTTTATATAACAGTAATATAATGACTTTATTTTAAACTCAAGATTTCTCAAAGTTAGCTAGGTATTATGTCATTGGTTCATCCAAATAGTGCTACAAAATGAAGTCTTTTGAAAATTTGGAAAGTGAAAAGAAATTCAACATGCACATACATACATGCATATATACATACATTTACACATAAACATAGTTGAAATATAAATGCATATTGGAAATTCTTTGCCAACCCAAACCAAATCTCTCTGTGATTTTCAAACTTGCACTATGCCGTTGGAGAGAAGTGACTTGAACCTAAATTTCTTGCCTAGTTTGAACCTTGAATATGTGGAATTGCAAGATTTTTCTGCAAAGTTGACCATAACCATACCACTTCTGACTTTGTAGAAATAGTTTTATTAGAATAACCAGGTTTCTAAATCAAAAGTGCCTTTGTAGACATAAGAATGGCTGGTAGCAAATATTGCTTTTCCATGCAGCTATTTGCTCTGCAGAGACCTGGATCTGCTGGCTCATAATGTGCAGTGAAAACCGTGTCAGTGCAGTTTGCAGTTGGGCTTGACTTATAAGCGAGAATAGATGGTATACCTGTTGCAGTGGACATGACATTGCTAACCATGAAATAAACATTCATGACGTGAGACAACAGCTGAGTTCTTTTGATGTCTTGTGATACAAATCTAAAATCATGATAATGGTATAATTGTTCAAATTATGAATGAAACATACTGCTTCTAATATTAGGAAGAAGTATTTATTTGTTTTATTATTGACAGGTTGGATAGCACTTGTCAGCCTTTTTATGGGACAAATCTGAATGAATGTCTTTTAATGGTTATTTGATTGCACAACTTTTGTAGAGGTATTTTGCAGAGTGACCAATTGAGAGTCTCTCAGTCAGCATTGATAAAGTAAAAAATCCATATACCGTATATACTAGCATACAAGTTGAGTCCAACTGCAAACAACATAGACCCTGATCTACTATAACATTATGCACTGGCAGATCAGGGTCTTTGTTGTTTGTTCTACTGATTAGTCCTAACAAACTGAAGAGACACAGGTCTGTGAGCGCATTATGTGAAAGCAGGTCTGGGTCTGTGCAGTTTGCAGTTGGACTCAACTCGCAAGCGAGTCTATATGGTACCAGTAGGAGATTTGTGGGGTTACACTGCTCAGTTGACTGGCCAGTTGGTTCATCTGCAACTTCCATGCAGTTCAATGTAAAGTAATCATATTTTGTTTCTAGATCTTACTCGATACCATCTCATGTCATATCTAGATCTTGATTAATAAAATGTTCTAATTGCTATCTTCGTATCACCAATAAACTATTTGTAAGGCACTAATTAAAAGACATGAAGAACAGTTAATTAAAGCTTTGTGTTGATGTACACGCATCAAATCAGTCAGTCGAAAAGGCTGATTTGTGGTTTATATCTGCCAGATATATTATAAATAATTTTACATTTCAAAGTTTTATACATTTGGTTGAATGTTTGTTTTTTTATTTTTTTTATGGAAGTAAATTTTATTTTAACATGAGAATGTGACAGAATAATAGGTTTCATTGCACTCTGAATGCTGGTCAAATCAGTAGCAAAATCTGAACTATTTGACTAATTGCACATAGTAAATAATATTGTGGAATATTTGTTCCGATTAGTGTCTTATACCAAAATCATTTTGGATTTTAAGAAAATAAGGATTTTTTAAAACCATGAGTTCATGCAAATTATGCTACCAATAACAGATACTGTATACACTCGCTTATAAGTTGTGTCCAACTGCAAACAACATAGATCCTGATCTGCCATCACATAATGTGCCAGTAGATCAGGGTCTATTTTGTTGTATTGATTAGTTCTAACAAACTGCATAGACCCAGATTGGCCAGCACATTATGCGATGGTAGATCTGGGTCTGTGGAGTTGGATCAGACTTATAAGCGAGTATAGATGGTAACTTCAAGGGGTTTCAGTAAGAAACAAAGTAGCAGACTAAATTGGAAACTTAGCTGGTGGTTGGAGCAATGCTGGCCTCTGTGGGTCCAGGGGGCAATGCTCAAGGTAGGGAGACAGAGTGGGTGAAGCCTGTTTGAAGCTGAAATTGTGTCGTTGTATGAACTCAGTTTAATCTGTCTCTCCTTGATGGAGAAATGTGAAATTAGTTTGAAATGAATATCTTAGCTGATAAAAAAAGGCGAGGAAAGGGACAATTTTCAGGAAAAAATATTAGTTTGTTAATTATATATTTCACTTGAATATGATTACAGGCAATGAATGTCAGCGATACTGGCAAGTCATTGCATGTAATCATATTTATCATCACTCACCGCTGTCTGCGTGAGTTCTAGTCTCGGCTCGACCAATGTGGGTATATGAGAAAGCTTGCAAGTACCTTCCCATAGGTCGGTGGTTCTTCCCAGGTTCTTCCTCCACCAATATGCTGGCTGCCATGTATAGCCTATGCTGAAAAATGGCGTTAAACCTCACAAAAACCTAAAACAAAACCTCATCATCAAACTCGTATTCGTGAACATCAGACTTAGACTACAAGCTTGAGGCAAACCCATGGCCTCAGCCAAAATGCTGACTTTATCCATTTCATTTTCCACAGCTGCCATGAAGTCCACTTGTGTCTGACTGTCCGCAGTAATCACACTTGGTCTGCAGTCATCTGTGTTCCTTGTGTGCTTTTATCTGTTGTATTTTGGTCAAACTAAGCAAACTGTTTGACATGTCAAGTGTCTGCTTGCCAATCTTACTTTATCTCCGTTTCATACTGCACCCCAACCCCCAGCCCTGTACTGCATAATTTATCGAGCTATCATTCAGGGCCGTCTTAACAACATTGTAGGCTCTGGGCAAAGAATGCACTGGGGCCCCCTACCGGCCCTACCCACCCACAGGAATAAAAATTTAAAATAAAAATAAACGGTCAATAAAATTAAACATAGTTTTATTGATACTAAAAAAAAAAAATAAAAAAGAAAACAACAAAAACAACACACAAAAAAAAAAAAATCAAAATCAATAATAGTTCAAAAACATTTCAACATATAAACGATAATTAATTGGTACACCACACAGACGGAGATGAATTATTATTATTGATGGATAGAATGAATTATTTATTATAAATCAACATAATCGTTTGCGTAATTTTTTTGCAGAGAATTGATCTATAAGTGGTTTAAAGTCAATGGTCTTCAGGATGTCATTTTCCATGCACATGAGTGAAAGCCATTTCAAACGTTGCTGCCCCATTGTACTGCGAAGCTGATTCTTTATGAGCTTCAATCGTGAAAATTAACGTTCCCCTGTACAGTTGGTTATCATCATGGACATGAACACTCTGAGTGCAATTTCAACATTAGGAAATACAGATTTCAAGTTGTCTGAAATTATTTTTTTGTACAACGCAGGGAGAGTTTCACAATTTTCATCAAGAACCATGTAGTGCTTGAGGTGCTTGCATTCATTTAGAAGGTCATCATTATTAAGGTCTTTGTGATACATATTAGCTAGATCTTCACACTTTTTGTTTAGCTCATCAGAATCAATTGTTTTTAATTTAGTGAAGAATGAAAACAGATTTTCAATCCACGAATAAGCTTCTGCACGTTTTGTCAGGTCAGAGTTCAGAGAGTCCAGAATAGGGAGGAATGTTTCTACCTTGAACTTTTCACTTTTATCATTTTTATTTAGAAGTATCTCTTTTTCTGGTCCATCATATCTACTAAGACATACACTTCGCTTTCGTTCCCGTTTCTTCGCATCGCTATAATCCAATTCTGGACACCTACTCCTGGCCTTCAGTTCATAGTCACTAAATTTGTCTCTAATTTCTTGAAGATACGTTTTCAGAGACTCAAGAAGATTTATGGCTACAAGTATGTCCACATCTTTTGACTGCAGGACCTTACTTGTTTTGTTCACTCTTTCCAGAATGTCGTTCCTAAGAATTGTCAGAATGATCATTTCCAGGTTCTCCATTTTCTTGCTCAGTCCTTCTGCCTCTTGCCTCGTATTCACTTCCTGATCAGTGTCAGCTGATATAGAATCCAGCGCATCTTGAATTTTTTCGAAACCTCCATGCAGAGCATGGACGGCATCAAAATGTGACAACCATCTCGTGTCAGACAGACGCTTGACGACAACGAGAGATTTTCCTAAAGAAGATATCAGAACATTCCATCGATGTGTAGAAGCTGAGAAAAAGGAATATAGGCGCTGAACAAAGTCAAAGAATTTTCCAACCTGTAGACAACACTGCTGCTTTTACTCCCACCAAGTTCAGGCTGTGTCCAGTACAGGGGACATGCTCGGCGAACTCATTCAGTTGACGAATCCGTGCTTGCAATCCAGTGTAGCGTCCAGACATATTTGAAGCATTGTCATACGATTGACCACAGCAGTTTGATAGTGGAATTTTGTTCTCATTCAGGAAATCCACAACAGTGTCTGCTAGATCCTTTGCTCCATGAGAAAATATGGGAATGAACTTGATGAAACGCTCCACAGACTCACATCCTCGAATGTACCGGACCGTAAATGTCAGTTGATCAATGTGTGAAATATCTGGAGTGGAATCCACACTTATTGAATAATACTTTGACTCTTTTATTTCTTCCAAAATAGCACAAAGGACATGTTGCCCCATTAAATCAATAAATTCTTCACAAATATTTGCCGATAGATATGATGTGTTCCCCTTTCCAGCATTTCCATATAGTTTGAGATGCTCTTCCAAAAAAGGCTCAAATTCACTCAACAGCTCTTGAATACCTAAAAAATTTCCATTTTTTGCTGACCCAATAGTTTGATTATCTCCACGAAATGCCAAACATCTGGAGGCAAGAAAGCGAACGACAGAAACCACACGTGTCAGAACTTTATGCCAGTACTCCTGTTCTGACCGATGATGTTTGATTAATAAAGAATCTACACACCCAGTTTCTTTACGCCGAATCAAATATGCCGTCATGTTCTTGCGATGTTCTTCTCCATTTTCATGTTCTACAATAAGATTGCTATGTTTCCAGTCATTGAATCCTGATGTAGCAAAGGGAGATTCTTTCTTGGACAATAGATGGCATGCAAAGCAATACAAACAACCCTGGGATGGTGAATAGAGTAGCCATTCGCGTTTTACACACTCGCCATTCCGCAGTTCACGTTTGAACATATTCCTTGATAAATACCTTGTCTGAGTTCTTTCTCCTCTGGCTCCGGCGTACACTCTGCCTGAGTTTGAAAGGTTGCAATCATGATTCTGACACGATGCTGGCCCACTGCGAATCCAGTAATCCACTGTACTAGTATTCTTAATGTTCCATAGCCCGGGATCTGTGTCGTGAATCACACACTCGTTTTCCGTTACAGCTTTGTGTATTTCGTCTTGTGGAATTTCCCCAGCAACAGGAATAGGTAATGGTATGTCTGGAACTGGATTGCTGGATACAATAGTGGATGTAGATGGTGATACTGTATTTTGAGGAGCAGTACTAGTAACTGATATTGCACCTGGATTGAACCAAGATGTTAATTTTGCAAGTTTACTCGTTTTCCTTGTCACCTCTGAAGCTCTTTTCCTCTTCTTTGCTCCACTCATAAAAGTACGTTTCATTTCTGCTCAAAGGGTTATACACCTAGAAAAAATTTAAATATTTTTTAATTTAATTTATTACAAATATTTATATTATAATAGCGGGGATCCGCCCAACAGATAAAGTTAAAAAATAAGCCTATATCTTGAAAAAAACTGGATTTTTCTGTCCTGTCAAACTCACAAGTGCGCCGCTCAAAACAAACACTGGTAAATGATGGTTATGTTACGATTAATAAAGTAGATCTCTATTGCATTGTGCTGGTGACGAATTCCGCTAGATGTCACTATTTTTTAAAATTGGGAAACGTGCTTCCCACTGCACTTTTAAAGCAAATTAAATTGCCAAAAGATCTTTCAATATTCATTAACAATATGGGCAGCATGATGCCCCTAGAAGCATGAGGCCCTGGGCAACTGCCCAGTGTGCCCATGCCTTAAGGCGGCACTGCTATCATTATGATAATTTGTTGCAAACCATTTTTTTGTGTTTTCTTCAGCCCTTTGTCTGGTAGTGTATACTGTCCATTCTTCATTGCTGGAATATGATTACCACTCTTGATCATGATCGATTGAGTGTAAAGTAAAGACTGAACATTTATGGGTTTTTTTTATGGAGATTGAATTGTGTGTCTGGCAGACATTTCGAATAATGCCAGATAGGAAAAAGCAAGAGTCTTCTAGACTTAGAACTATCTGTATCAACCAGAAGAAGTCTCAGTGTTGCACACTGAATGCAGGCTCGTGGGTTTCCCACAATTTTGTCTTATCTTGACCCTGTTCACTCCCTTGGGCACACTTTTTGTCAGAAAATGATCGAAAAATACACCTTCTACTTTTGATTAGTCGATGTCCATCCATGTCTCTGTTGGCAATAGCAGTGGCCAAAGTTGCGAAAGGTTATAAAAACTAAGATGGCAATGAATGTCTATTTTAAAGCTATGTATCTGACCGTGAAAAAAAACATTCAAGGTTTATGGTAGTTGGCTGAGTTCCAATGTAAAGTATTTGATAGCCGTTAGTGTAAGCTATTTTCGAGGTTAAAGTCACCCCAATGGCGAGGGTGACTGATGGACTCTCCTCATTGGTCAAAATAGAATCCTTCCACTTCAACACAAAAACCCCCCATATTTTAATATTGTATATACCCACATATAAGATGTACCTAAGTGCATAATGTATAGACCCAGAACTTATTACATAAAGTGTTAGCAGGTCAGTCTTTGCTATTTTCTTGAAATCATGAGTAGAATGAATAGCGTTGACCCTAATCTTTCAGTGCAGTATTTGATGACAGATCCAGGTCCATGCTCTTTACAATTAGGAAGTACATTATACATGAGGGCATATGGTATGTGATGACAGATTCCATGCTTTTTACAATTAGGAGTACATTATACATGACGGCATATAGTATGTGATGACAGATCCAAGTCCATGCTCTTTACAATTAGGAAGTACATTATACATGAGGGCATATGGTATGTGATGACAGATCCATGCTCTTTACAGTTAGGAAGTACATTATACATGAGGGCATTTGGTATGTGATGGCAGCCGATTTTATGATCTGTACAGTTGGGAGCAGATTATACATGAGGGAATATGGTATGTGATGACAGATCTGAATCAAGGCTCTTTACAGCTAGGAGTGCAGGCCCTTTAGAGTTTATTAGTACATTAAGTCCAATCTAAGTCAAGGTTCTATATAGTTAGGAGTACATTATACATGAGGGAATATGCTATGTGATGGCAGATTCCATTCTCTATACAGTTAGGAGTACATTATATATAAGGGAACATGGATTGTGATGGCAGATTCTATGCTCCTTACAGTTGGGAACACATGCATGGGGTAATATGGTATGTGATGACAGATCTGAGTGCAGGCCCTTTACAGTTAGGTGTACATTATGCATGAGGGCTACATTATACATGAAGACATATGGTATGTGATGGCAGATTCCATGCCCTTTCCAGTTAGGGGTACATTATATATGAGGAAATATGGTATGTGATGGGCCTAGTGGCAGGTTTCATGCTCTTTACAGTTCTGAGTACATTATAAATGAAAGAATATGGTATGTAATAGCAGATTCTTAGCTCTTTACAGTTGGGAGTACATTATACATGAGAGAATATGGTATGTGATGGCAGATTTATGTTGCACCATCTGCCTTTGGAATCCCAATAATTCAAACAGAGCAGCTGAAATGTTTGCCATAAAAAATCCTCATACTACTTTTCACTGCATATTATAAACCAGTAACCCCCGCCCCTATCCATACCCATCCCCACTGCATACCCATTTCTGGTACTAACCCCAATTTGTTGTTAGTGAACTAGTGGGTTACAATGCAAAATCTGTCACATACATGATGCATTTTCATGCTTTTGTATAAATAAAGTTTGGTCAGGTGAGGTTTAAAAATTTGTACATCTGACCTCAACCCCCATGCTTTAGGGACCCAGGAGTGGGAGCCAAAGATGATACCTCTCTTGCAGATGGTACCCCAAGGACAACATAACTACAACATTTTATGATGCATCATCTATCTATACATGGTATATAATTGGCTAATGTTTCATTAACTCGTTAACCCCGGGAGATTCTTTTCATTTTCGCGTGAAATGGGGGTAGGAAATGCATTTTGGGGTTGCTTCTGAATGCAGCAAAACACATCATCCGAAGAAAGTTGTTCGTTTAGCCGGATGCTTAGGTGTATCAGAAACATTGTTTTTGGCTGGCTATTACGCTTGCGCATATGCATGAGGGCAAAAGTTGGACTTTTTTTTTGTGACCCCTTTTTACTCCAAATCTCAAATTTATGCTGCTTTTTGCAAAGGTTCATCTGTCTGTTTGCAGTTCGGACCGGTCTGCTTTAGATCTAAGGCGAAAAAGTCTAAAATCTGGACACAAACTCTGGTTCCGAAACTGCAATTTTCGACCTAAAAAAATTGGGTCTCTAAAAAATGAATTTTTTCGCTGTATTTTTTAATGCGAGTAGAAAGTCAACATTATTTGGTCTCATTGTAGAGCTACATCTATCTACTTTCCTGCAATACCATCCACTTTAGTGTATCTTAAATGATGTTGACGTTACAGAGCTCAGAAGTAGGGTACAACCTCATGATGCGTTAACATGGCGCTAGGGGTTAATGAGTTAAAATATCTTCAGTGGTTCAAAATTTATATTCCAGACAAGGATGCAAGGCACAAATTTACTTCTTTCCTAGCTGTGACCTTGACCATGAGGCAAGGGACATGGCAATGTATGCTACAGACCATCTAGTCTTGGTATATATTTGGGCAAAGGTTCATTAAAATATCTTAAGTGGTTCAAAAATTATGCATTGGAAAAGGATACAAGTCACAGAATTACTTCTGCCAAGTTGGGACCCTGGGTGGCTGAGTGGTCTAAGGCACTCACCTTTACAAATCACTCACACATCTCACCACTGTCCATGTGAGTTTGAGTCTTGGCTTGACCAACATGGGTAGGTGAGAAAGCTTGCTAGTTGCTTCTCGTGAGTCAGTGGTTCTTCCTGCAGCCTTCCCAGGTTCTTCCTATACCAAATATACTGGCCACCATGTATAGCATATCATGTGCTGAAAAATGGCATTAAACCCCACAAAACCAAACCAAACCAAACTTCTTCACATCCCATGACCTTGACCTTGAAGCAGGAAACATGGCTAGGGTATGGGACACACCATCTTGTCATATTATATACTTTATCTACAGTCAAGTTATTTTCTGGACTAGCAAGTGTAAATTGACAGACGGATGGATGGACAGTGACATAATACACATAAAGTAAGACGGGCATATAAAAAGTAGTCAAATTATTATACCCATGCTTCTTTAAAAGCGTTACATATATTGTGATATCCTCTATCTGTATGACTGTCTGGCTATCATATTTTCACCAAATAGCTGTGTGGAAATTAGTGTACCATAGCCATACCCATACTGTCGCCTGGCCCCTGCTTCAGGGTCAAGGTCACTGGATGAAAAATATAATTATGTGACCTCCATCCATATATGGATATACTTTTTGAAGCAATGAATATAATTTAAAGAAATGTTAGCCTGTTATATATCTTGACAATGTCTTGTGTATACACAGTGGTATCCTCTGCCATAGGGTCCTGGCAACGACAACAGGCGATGTTAATTGGTGGCCTGTTTCCTTATTCCAGCTGTCACTTTTTAATTTCTACAGATATTTGGATGAAACTTTACCCAGCATACTAAAGGTGGGTACATGTACCACAAAATGTTTTGCACCACAGTATACTGCAGTATTTCTCTTTTCTGTGTGTGTGTGTATATATGTACCATGGTATATCACAATTATATTATAGTAGACAAATTTGCTATGTGCATATTGTTGCATAAGTTGTCATCTAAACACTTAACTAAAGTGAGATGATTCAGCTTACACTATATCTGGACACCCTGTAAAAAGACACTGTGCTGACATTAGATAGAAACTTTGAGTGGGATGCCAACACCAGTGTCTACACCCAGGCAGATATTTATCAGAGAGGGCCAGTAGACATAAAACAAACACACTGACTCAACAAACAAGAAAATATTGTGTGTGTACTAGAAAAATTATGTAAAAATCAAACAACTGTTCACAACATCCCATTTTTGTCCACTTTGTTTGCATATGTGACATGTGTCAACCATGTAATTAGGGTTTAAAGATATAATTATTTTTTGTTATATTCTAAATTATTTTTAAACAAATTTTACTTGTGAAAACTGAAAACATGCTTTTAATATCATTAAATTTGTAACAAGCTTACTCTGGAATTTCAATACCTTCCTTAATTAAGGTAACTACCGAAGTACAGGTATAGTGGAAAAGCACCTTGTTATGTGTGAATCATGTGCCATTTTGGGCTATCTCCTTTCTTTTTACAAAAAAAGGAAACATTTTTAAGTAAAACACATAAACATTCTTACAGATGGATGTGATTTATTACAGTATATATATATATATATATATATATATATATATATATATATATATATATATATATATATATATATATATATATATATATATATATATATATATTATGCAGGCATTCATTTGGCATAAGGATATCAAAATTTGCACATTCCTGAAAATATGGTATCTGTCCATTTGACCCAACTGTTAAAAAGAGACTGTGCTTTAACATCACATGCACTGGTAGATTAGGGTCTACACATTTAATTTGTTGTGTTGCTTGGAACACAGAGACTGTCACTCTTATCTTCCAGAACATTGTGTTGCTTTTTTTTGGTTGTTCTGTTTTAATGGAACTTAACACATTATTGGCTATATCATGCAGAGGAAATGGGAGCAGTGCATTTTCCAAAGACACCATGACAGCCTACCCAGGCTGACCTAGATGGATATCGAACCCACAATGTTTGGATTATCAGTCAGATGCTCAACCAGCTGATCTATCGCAGCTCCCTGTATTATGTTGCAGTATATCTGGGTATATTCTCTGCACTCTTGGGCGTGGTTACACATGAGGAAATACAGAAGTTAGTAGTGCATCATGGGAAGATAGCTTGTAATAGACATTTTCTGGTTAGCACTTGACTGGGAATCCCCTCATGAATATCACATTACATCAGTACAGATAGTGGCCATATGTGCCATTATAATTGAAAACAGATATATAAACATGCTCAGCATGTGGTTTTTAAAAACCCTTGGGGTGGTCTGAACTTTAAAGCAATTTTTAAAAATTTAAACCCTAAGTATATAGATAAATCTTAGCAGCTGTCCGCATCATCCTTTTGTATTGACAAGCTAGTTTCTGATCTATATCTTCATTTCAAAGTTTTGCATGTAACCTCAGAATTACTTGTAGAATAAATTATTGTCTAAAATTATGTTATTTAAATAGGAAGATTTCTATATCTAAATTATGTTGTTTATATAAGAAGATTTCTATATCTAAATTATGTTGTTTATATAAGAAGATTTCTACATCTAAATTATGTTGTTTATATAGGAAGATTTCTATATCTAAATTATGTTGTTTATATAAGAAGATTTCTACATCTAAATTATGTTGTTTATATAGGAAGATTTCTACATCTAAATTATGTTATTTATATAGGAAGATTTCTATATCTAAATTATGTTGTTTATATAGGAAGATTTCTATATCTAAATTATGTTATTTATATAGGAAGATTTCTATATCTAAATTATGTTGTAAATATAGGAAGATTTCAATGTCTAAATTATGTTATTTATATAGGAAGATTTCTATATCTAAATTATGTTATTTATATAGGAAGACCTCTATATCTAAATTATGTTATTTATATAGGAAGGTCTGTATATTTTTCTTGGCATGTATAAAAGAGTCCCTAATTAAACCTATAAATTTAGTAACCAAATTGGTCGGTTTATACACTAGCATTTTCATAATTTTCATAGTAGCAATGTATGTATGTATGTATGTATGTATGTATGTATGTATGTATGTATGTATGTATGTATGTATGTAATGATGAGAAAAAGACCATATTGAGGGTTGAGGAAAATGTCTGTACCAGAATCTGAAGGAATTACACTGTTTATCAAATTATTCAGTGTTTCAGATTATACAAAGAGCATGCATTGTACATATGATATCTCCCTCATGATCAGGGATAGTCCTTGATTCAGACTCTAAAATTGGCCAAAAGAGTGAAAATAACTGGAGATCTTCTGAAACTGATAAAAAATTTCCATATGCATGCTATATAGTTTTGAAACATACTCTAAAATTGGCCAAAGGGTGAAAATAAATGGAGATCACCTGTAGTTGATCCAAAATTTCCATATGTATTGTATATAGTTTTGAAACAGACTCTAAAATTGGCCAGAGGGTGAACATAAATGGAGATCTCCTGAAGTTGATAAAAAAATTCCATATGCATTCTATATATTTTTAAAAACACCTCCTGAAAATGAAAACAAAATCTCCCTGAAGGCCTGTTCATGCATTATTTTCCTCTGGTGAGTTAATTATACTAGAAATTGTTGCAACGGATTGGCTTCAGTAGGAAGCCAAGGTCATTAGAGGGTTAGAGATTGTATCATAAAGGCACTGCTTTGTCATGTCAGTAGTACGGATATACATATCAAGATGGAAGTCTTTCATGGTTGGAAAGCATTGATTATTTTATCAACCAGTACCAGCTCTATGGTCTATTCTAGAACTGAAAATTTATGTGGCAAGTTATCTCCTCCATTTGATAATAAAAAGGATCATTTTTGGAATTTAGGAGCTATTTAATGAAGAAATAAAGGCAGGGCTTGAAAATAATATAGTGCTCGATTTTTGCACATTCAGTTCATTTTTCAGTGCAATTTATGCAAAAGTGGAAATTTATGAATTTAGCGCAAATCCCACGATTGCGCACCCTAGAATATACCCGGCAGTTTGATGGTGAGTGTCACTTTTCTGGAAAACTTGTTGAATTTGGCATCCAGGTTTCTATAAATGCTGAAAAATACCTAAGGGACAGGTTCAAAATTTTGTTGAGCAAGTCCATGTGTATCCCAGAAATTTACATAAACTATAAAGGAAATATTAGGATTTTGGTTTTGTTTTGCAATTACATGGAATTCTAGGTCTGTCCAGGTAGAAAAATTTCAGGTTTTTTTCCCCAACTTGATTGTGTCAGGTCAGTTATAGTGACTTTTCTATGAATGCAAGTTCAGTTTTTTCACTTTCCTTCATGGCAGCTTTTTCTTCCAATCTTAAATTAACCGAAAGTGAAGGCAACCCTCTGCAGGATACCAATCTACTAGATCCCAAATATACCAAGAGCACAATGAATCTCAACGGGAGTACATCAGCACTCCTGTCTAGTTCTTCTACAAAAGCACTAATTAGAAGAGATGTAGCAAATAACCAAAAAGGAAAACTGGATGAGTGGGTTAATGAATGGCAAAAAGCTAAGTGTTTGCTACTTTTTAAACACATGCACTGTACTCCCCTTTTTACAAAGAGATTAGGAAAATCCTATCCATGTATGTCAAGTTGCAGAAAGTAGCTGACTAACTCCAACAGTACAGCCACAAAGGCAGAATAGTGAGAGGTCATGAGATCAACTTGCCCCAAAGGGTCATAAAATTTCCCTGATTTTAGGTCCTCATCCAACAATTATCTTATGTGAAACATCGAAAAACTAACCAGCCTGACCTTTACCCACATGTTCAACAGAGTAGATGAGTATGAAATAACCTTTCAGAGGACTAAAAAGATCTCTTTATGTTTTGGATTGCAATATAAGTTGCACTATTGGCATTAAAATGTAAAAATCCAACATCTTTAAAGGCACTTATACAAACCTCCAAGTTAAGAGGAACATTTATTTACTTGCTTTTTGGGGGCCCCGGGTGACCAAGTGGTCTAAGGCGCTCGCCTTTACAGATCACTCACATCTCACCTCTCACTGCGTGTGTTTGAGTCTCGGCTCAGCCAACATATGCATGTGAGAAAGCTTGTCAGTAGCTTACCATAGGTCGTTGGTTCTTCCCAGGGTCTTCCCGGGTTCTTCCTCCACCAAATATACTGGCCATCATGTATATAGCCTATCATGTGCTGAAAAATGTGCTAAACCCACAAAACCAAACAAACTTACTCACCTGTTACACATGCAGCAAATTATATGTAGGTGACATCAAAAGGGAATTTCAAGTGGGAATACAAAAACACCTCCAGGACATCTGCAAGTAGAAGGATACTCCAGTATCTAATACCTTCAAACTACCTGACCACAGTGTCCAGTATCAAATAATAGAAATTATTTTGTCTGACCCAGACTTTTTAGTAGCAACATTAAGCTTAAAAATAGAGAATATTTTTAGATACACCAATAACACACTGTAAAATAGGGATAGGGATCAACATCTATATCTAATTGGGAGTCCATGCATTATATTTTAATCATTTGTTTTTATACCCTTTTAAATGTTTGTGTGGGATTTAAGGTACTTGACTAGTAAATTGTACTGCTTTAATTTAATACAAACTATATTTTTTTTTATCATGTAGTGTCTTACTGGAGTTTTTTGTGTGTGGAAAATGCAATACATTTAAGAAACAAAAATATGGCAGAGACAATAATGCCTGAATCTATATTGGTATATATTATTGTGATTCTAGATGTGACAGTACCTCACCTGTAAATATTGGTCTCTTTGTTATCAGCTGGTTGTAAAAATGTTGCCAGCTGGTTGTAAAAATGTCCAGACACTGAAATTACTTGGGTCATCAACATGTCAAGTCACGTGATTTTGACAATTTACACCTGCAATAGTTGTCTTAGAGGTCATGACCTCAAATTTTAATTGTTGGCCACAACTCTAATGTGGGTGTCACCACATTGTTAGAAACTCCTATTCTTTAATTCTACAGTCCTTGATTGACAGTTGTTTGATGTTAGTGGATAACACATTTGCAGTTAGCTTCTTAGATGGTTCAAAAAGAAGGTTAAAAGGTCCCCATATTTTCCATCCCCATATTTTCCTATCTCCTAATTTTTGGAAGAGAACCGTCTTTACTCGCATATAATCCAGGTCCAAATGCAAACAACATGAACCCTGATCTGCCGTTGCATAATGTGCTGGCAGATCAGGGTCTGTGTTGTTTGTTCTACTGATTAGTCATTACAAATTGCATAGATCCAGATCTGTCGGCACATTATGCGACTGCAGATCTAGGTCTATGCAGTTTGCAGTTGGTATTGAGTTATATGCTAGTATATACGGTAAGTAATCGGATCCAGTTTTACTTAGTTGAGAGATCTTGAATCAGACGAAAGAAATATATAATTTGTACACTCTCGTTTTTTGTTTTGTTTTTTTGTAAATAATCCAAAATAATTCAGTCTTTGAAATCTCAGTTAGATAAGATCCTGTGTCTGGCTTTATACATAAATATCTGCGAGAAGCATGCAGTGCTTTTATGTGATAGATTCTAATTTGAGATGAATATTTTGATCTTGAAGGGAAATAGTTTTTCTTATGCAGAAAAAATGAAAGGTTGAACAGCCAAGCAAGAATCTGAAATTTATTTGCCAGTTGGCAAGTAAACTTTGAAAAAAAAAAATTTGACTGAATAATATAAGATTTTTGGGATGCCCGAAAAATTGGAATGTGCATAACTATGGATGAGAGAAGATTAGATGTTAAAGACTTGCAGATTGTTTTTGGCCAGTTTTTGGGAAAGAAGAAATAAAATTCCAACCGGTTTTATTATAATTGTAACTTTGTTGATTTTGACAATCAGGCTTCTATTTTTATAAACAAGTTACATTTTATTTCATTTTATTCCTCTTATCATCTGGTGTGCATTTGAAAATCCTGACCTACATAATAGATCGAGAGAGAGAAAGAAAGAGAGAGACTTATGATATTCTTTTTTCACAATTAAGTTCTTTTGATTTGTGATGAAACCCATTTGTTCATGATTCATTTGCACAGACTTTTCAGGGTTTTAACAATTTTCAGTTGACTACTTGTACTGCATGACAAGTGACTTGGAACTTTCACTTGTTCTACATCAATTTTACTGATCCTATATAAATGATAATGAATCGGCTGAAAATGCCACTTGTCCAATTTGACAAGCATCTTTAACAAATGACTTGCTCTTCCTCAGCCACAACTTGTAAAATCAGGTGGATTGGAGTTTTCTAGTCCTGCTTATTATTTAATGCACACTGAAGCTAAGATGTGTAATATGGGCATGCAGCAATTTTGTAAATGACACATGGTTCTACAACCTTGAAAAATCCTTGAATTTCATGGGTTGCTTTGAAAACTCCGTTAATTTTGATAAAGTTGGTTTTATTCTTGAAAATTCGTTGAATCTGTTGAAAAACTCTTTTAATTTTTCTGATGGAATACAAAATGTTTAAACTGAATGAACTATATCATTTTTTAAATTCAGAATTTTTTTTATTTATGTTTTTTTTCCAAAAATAACGAATAAATCAATAATTAAAATGGAATAAAATTTGGTGGATCCAATGATGCATGATATAGGTATTTACCAAATGCAGTAGCATCCCTTTGCTGTAGTGGCACGCTAGTTAGTTAAATTGTTTTTCTTCTACTTTTTGTTCCAATTTATGCAGTGATAAACAAAGTACCGGTAATGTGCAGAAAAAGATCAATTTCCTTAGAAAAAGTACTTCTTGAAAGCTTGTGAAAGTCCTTATAAACTCCTTAAAAGTTCTTGAAAATCAGCTCTGAGTCTGTATGAACCATGTGACAGGTGATCATTTAAAATCAGCTCTCTGAGGCTGTATGAACCATGTGACCAGTGATCATTTAAAATCAGCTCTCTGAGGCTGTATGAACCATGTGACAGGTGATCATTTAAAATCAGCTCTCTGAGGCTGTATGAACTATGTGACAGGTGATCATTTAAAATCAGCTCTCTGAGGCTGTATGAACCATGTGACAGGTGATCATTTAAAATCAGCTCTCTGAGGCTGTATGAACCATGTGACCAGTGATCATTTAAAATCAGCTCTCTGAGGCTGTATGAACCATGTGACAGGTGATCATTTAAAATCAGCTCTCTGAGGCTGTATGAACCATGTGACAGGTGATCATTTAAAATCAGCTCTCTGAGGCTGTATGAACCATGTGACAGGTGATCATTTAAAATCAGCTCTCTGAGGTCAGTTTGAACCATGTGACCAGTGATCATTTAAAATCAGCTCTCTCAGGCTGTATGAACCATGTGACAGGTGATCATTTAAAATCAGCTCTCTGAGGCTGTATGAATCATGTGACAGGTGATCATTTTTGAAATCAGTTCTCGTGGTGCTGTTCAAACCATGTGACATGATCATTTAAAATCAGCTCTCTGAGGCTGTATGAACTATGTGACAGGTTATCATTTAAAATCGGCTCTCGTGGTGCTGTACAAACCATGTGACATGATCATTTAAAATCAGCTCTCTGAGGCTGTATGAACTATGTGACAGGTGATCATTTAAAATCAGCTCTCGTGGGGCTGTACAAATCATGTGACATGATCATTTAAAATCTGATCTTGTGGGACTGTATAAACCATGTGACAGATGATCATTTAAAATCAGCTCTCTGGCGCTGTACGAATCATGTGACAGATAATTATTTAAAATCAGCTCTCTGGGGCTGTACAAACCATGTAACAGATGATCATTCAAAATCAGCTCTCGTGGGACTGTACAAACTATGTGACAGATGATCATTCAAAATCATCTCTCTGTGGCTGTAGAACCATGTGGCAGATCATTTAAAGTCAGCTCTCTGGGGCTCTATGAATCATGTGACAGATGATCATTCAAAATCAGCTCTCTGGGGCTGTACGAACCATGTGACAGATGATTATTCAGAATGTACTGACTAATAATTTTCAACTATGATTCATTTATATGTATCTCTTGTCTTGCAAGAATTGACATATAAAGCAGTACCTAAGTTAGAAATACAGAATTGTATTTGTCCAATGACTAATACAGGTACACTTCACAATGACAGCTTTTTTTCTCCAAAAGGTGCAATTTTTATTCTTTAAAATTAGATATATTTCTATTTGTATATGTATATTTCTGTGATAACTTTGACCTAAAATGTGCTGCATGCATATACAAGTATATATATGGCTTAACCATTTATATCATAAACATAATGGATAAGTAATTATGACATACAACATGTGGTTTCTGTTCCAACCAGAATGCCTTGGTATATAATACAATTCTGAAACAGACCATAGGTCTAATTTTGACTCCCTCCAGACACCTAACTTTGATTGTTTTTATTACTGGTACATATTTCTGTTGGATTCAGTTGGATTTAAGCAACCAGCACTTGGGTTTGTATTGTGTTCAAGGTTGGTTCTTACTCATCTTATTTAGAGAGATTCAAGTGTTGGATTGGTTTTGTTTCATTTGTAACTACAGATCTCCAAGAATCTCTCAGCTTCTCATCTATTGGTACATGTGTGTGGAAGAATTTGGAGGATTACCAAAATTTAGATGCATCCTGTTCCTATATCTCCCTGATTCATTCATAGGTCTGAGAGAATGAGGTAAGTAACTGGAAAGAAGCAGATGTGACTGGTGTTTTTGGAATTTTGTTGTGTTGTTGTTGAGTGGGTGGAACAGTTTTAAGATATTTTTCTATCAGGAAATGGAGTTTAGTGTAAGTGGTTCTTAGGGAATCACAGTTACATTTGCTTTGGAAGGGAGTTTTCAGGCTGCTGTTGTAGAGGTGTGGAGTAAAACTGAAAATAGTTTTCGGTAAGTAAAAGATTGCCAGGTTTAAATTTATGGCTGATAAATTGACATAGTCGACACAGAAAATGCTATAACAGGGTCTATTCTAGAACTAAAGATTTAGGGTGGAAATTTTGCCCAACATTTGGGAAAAAAAAGGTAGAATTTTCTAAATATAGGAAGGATGTTTTGAAGAAATAAAGGTAGGGCTCGAAAATATAACGACACATTCAGTTGATTTTTCAGCATGTTCATTTTAAATAAATACAAATCATGAAATTGTGCTTCCTAGAATAGACCCTGGCTATAATACCTTATGCTAAAGAAGATTGAAATGAAGTTAAATTAAATATCTATAGACAGTTCATGGCTTTCTACATGCATAGCAGTACTCCAAAACAGAACTAGAGCAAAAATGTTTTAGCCAACCATCACAAATTCTCACACCTTTTACTTAATATTTCAAACCCACCCCACCTTTAGAAAAATCTTGGGTCCTGATGCAAAATTTGTCACAAATATGATATGTCTTTTTGCTATGATTGCATATATAATATTTGGTCAGAAAATTTTTGTAAATGTCATTTTAATTAAATCATTTATACATATGACCTTTGATCCTTACCGACAGACAATGGACAGATGTCCCAGCACTTTTTTAAAAAATGTTGGGATAAATAATGCTATTTATATATGATAACCTCAATATTCATGGTGTACTTTTAGAATTTATCGTTATGTGGTCAGGGAGCACACAAATTACATGCATGTATCTGCCACTTAAGTTCGGTCTTTATTCCTTATGATAAATGTTCAATAAACAGTGCAATATCTTTAGTTGGAAATAAACCATTTTACTGTGTTTTCAAAGAGTATTAAAAAAGCACATGAGAAGAGAAATAAGTGTTATTTTCACTAGAGTCAAATGCTTTCAAAAAGCCACTAAATATTTTTTTTATAACTTGTGTACATGTCAATATTTGTTTTTAATAGTTTTGACAGTTGAGAGATAATTATGTATATTGTCTGTTATTTACCCATATATGCAAGTTGGAGCTAGTTGTATGTTTTTCTCTAAGTAGTTCTAAATTATGCTGAGCATGGGGACATTTTTCTTTACATTTCTTTTCAAGATTCCACAAACAATTTGTTGTTCAGTTTTCTTTCTCTCTCATATTTCATTAAAGTTCCTATTATCTGTCAAATGTTTTTAAAAAAAAGAGTCAAAGGCTTTTCATACAGAAAATAATGAAGTAGCAGACTTGGTTACTGACTTAAAATGCTTTATAAAATGCAAATTAGTTTACATTCCAAAACTCTCGGAACCAATGGTAATCGATGGGTGTTAGGTACATGTACCAACATTAATCGATAGGTGTTAGGTTTAAGAATGATGATTTGAAGATTAGGGAGAAAAGAAAGTTAATTTTTGCAACTTACATTAAGATTTCTGACTTAAGGAAGCTTCAACTTTAGAGAGAAAAAAAACAATAGCCTTATCAATTAAGTAGTGTGATCAGATAGCAGTTTTGATTTTTGAATGAATATTCACACAGCTCACATACTTTCAAGTCCAAAGCTGGATGCACAGTAAATTAGTGGTGATAGCCATTTTGTGATTCCTTACATCACCACATCCTTAAGACTGGATGATTAGTAGCATCCTGTATCTGACAGTGAAACTATCACTAATATGGTTCATATTAACATCCAGAGATTTCTCCAGGATTTTCACACAGAGGGGGGGGGGGGGGGGGGATATTCCCCTCTGGGCTTTTTGTAAGGAGGGCAATTTTTATATGAGGACAGCATCTAGAAATAGACCCCTGATTATTATGTTAAGCAAAAGTGTGTAATAAATAACAGGGCAAGTAACATGGAACTTTTACTCATCCTGCATAAATTTTGCTTGTCATATATGCATGTATGATTTTGAAGACCGAAAGCAAGAAGTTGATATAGGATATTGTTTGATTAATTTGACATGGTGTATACATTAGGGATTTTCTAATGCCTTTTCATGCTTGCACACTGTATACGTGTTGCTAACTGTTATCATAAAATTTCAGTGATTCTTTCCTAAATGCATCCTTGAAACCTACAACTAAGGATGATTTTGAGTCCGAGATTGATATGTGCAACAAACTTGGCATTATAGCACATGAAACTCCTCATCATACTCTAGCTAATCCAATTCAGCAAACCATGCCTATTGGACATAAACATTTCTGTTACATTTTAAAAGAATCGTACTGCTGTTTCAGCAGTTTTATTTTCTCTACTCGTATTTTTAGCTCTTCTTCCTTTCATCCCCCTGCTCACCACCAAAACTTTTGAATGTCCGCTATGCCTGTTATTCATACGATCATACGTGACATTCACCATTGATATCTCTATCTAACAAATGCATGTGAAAATCACCTGTAACAGCAGAGACACTACCATCAAATACTGAAAACTGCATGTCTGCCATTGTACAACCTTGCCAAATGCAGGTGGTAAAATGCTTGTAATAACTTGATAACCAATGAAAGCATCTCATTGCTTAGTTGTAAAAGGTTACTTAGTAAACACTTGATTATGGCAGTTCATCTAGAAGTCAAACGCTTACATGATCAGATTGGGTTCTATTAACAGTGTTCAAAATTAGCGCCAGCCTGCTGTCCCAACACCGATTATTTTCTGTTTGGGTTAACAAAAATATAGAAGCAGTAAATCAGGGGCTAAACATTTTTCTTGATCTCTGAGTTCTGGACTTGTGAATCAAATTTATGCTGGTACTAGCCTTAAGGCACATGGTCCCAGTATTTTTTTGTAGTCACACCAAGCATGTAATATGGCACTACATGTGTTTTGTTCTGAGTCAGTGTAAAGAACAAGTTATATATGGCATAGGGATATGTCAAGGCCATCAGACTGAGATTTATTCATATGCCATATCAAACAAGTTCTTTCCCTTACTAAGGACAAAATTAATTACATAACACACTTTTATGCATTTCAAATGTTTTATGTAATACAGTGTGAATGGAATTCAAAAGAAATTGAGACTTGTAAAAGTTTGACTTGGTGTATTGAAGCACATCGAAGTGCAGATGTCAATGAAGACCTTTATATAGTTCCTGTTTGGGTGTGCAATACATAAAAATGGATTGAACGTCCATATCAAAACACTAGATCAACCATATAACATTATGTAGGTATTTAATATTATTTTGTGCTGTTACAATGGGAAATATATTTTCCTGCTACCAGTACATGGTTCAATATATGTATTATAATTCATTTGAGATAGAGTCCACTGGCCATTTTGGTGATAAAAATAGCTGGGTTCAGAGCTGAAAACAAAAGTGGGTTCCAGACTATTGTCTTAAGGAATTTTTGGCCCCTGGTAAATATTCTGGAGGACCAGAAACCTTTTACAGCTGCTGGTCCTTCTGGCCATAGTGAAATTTGGGGAAAGGAGGAAACACTGGTTAAGTATAGTATTTTTTTGTCAAAAATGCCCATTTTATAACTAAAGTAGATTAGGGTCAAGTGATAACTTGACGAAGTATGTGTATGTCTTGTAAACAAAATGATAATTCTCCTACTAGCATATGCTAGTACAGTATGCACCAAAAATTATCATAAACAATTTTTGTTAAGTCACTTTTCAACAACTTCTCAGAGGTTTTATGATGAGACCTGTTCTGGCTTTTGATGTGTGTGCTTGTTTTGTGATATCACACGTACTCAAACATTGGAATTTATATGCTGTTTGAGTACAGGCTTCTGCATGTCTTAAAATTCAATTTTACTGGTATTTGGTTAATAATTTAAGTATTTAGTAATAGTAAATGATGGTGATTGATCATGTTAGAATAATGCTAACACAGGTTTGCTTGTGTGCAAACGTTTGCTGTAGCACTCAGGAAAGATTTGCAACCCATGGGCTCAAACTCGTCCCTCATGCTCCACAAATGTTTGAACACAGCAAAGTGTGTATTATCTCCATATTATGTGGTGTTTGAGGTGGACGAAACTGTTGAGAACCCAAAGAAAACAACCACATACTTGTGCACATGCTTAACTGGAGGTTGAACCTGGAACAGCAGGAGTGCAAAGCAATCATTTAAGCACAGTGTTCTATCCAGGCCTGGACTTATGCCAACAATTCTTGTAGGATCTTCTACACATTTATGGGTATGGGGTGCTGGGTCTCCAGTCACCAGGCACTGGGTGCCGATCACTGAGTGTGGCGATTGGTACTGATCTCTCATTTTATGTCTCAGGTCACCAGTCCCTGAGCATCATGTGCTGGGCACTGGACTTAGGCACTGGGCACTGGACTTGGGCACTGGGCACTGATCTTCGGTATCGGGTTTTGACCAACTGAAAGGGATCTCAGGTTGTTTTTTCCCCTTCCCCCTTAATATTTCCAATAAATTCCAGTGGGGATGGGATTGGTTTGATGTCCCTCCTGTTTAGATGTTCCTGTTCAGCCCATATGTGGCTTGAGGACTCCCACCACCCAGTGGTGAGTCGGACATGTCTCTATTTCCTACCTTGACACCATGGATGACTTTTTTCAGAGGCTTGGTTGGACATCACAGATGATATGTCACTGGGCCCTTCCCACAATCAAAGAGGGTTACTGGCTTCACTTCTGGGACCCTCTGTTCCTTCAGTGACCCCCATTTGGTTCCGCCAGTCCCAGCTGGTATCTCTATGGGAAAAGGTGTACACCCTTCTTATGAAGGGCACAGTTTCTTATGAAAGAGCATTTTAAGGTGGAGACATTTGCCGCAGTCAGGAATGCCATCAGGCAGAATGGCTGAGCAGTCTTCACAGATCTCCAGGATGCCGGTCTAATCACATCTCCATCTTGCCAGCTCACAGGAAATTTCTTTGGTTTTGTCTGGTATAGGAGATCTTACAGTTTTGGGCTCTTCCTTTCGCACAAGTTTCCGCTACCAAAGTCTTCATCTGGGTGATGGTGTTATAGCAGCTCATTTAAGGACCTTAGGTGTCCCCATCCTCCAGTTCTTCAGCAACTGGTTGATGCACAATGTCCTCAGATATGCCCGTCTGTGGGAACTGTCTCTATGTTGGGAGACAGTACCTTGTTTGGGCCTAATCTCCGACCAGGAGAAATCAGGTCTGATCCTTTCTCAGAAATTTCATTTCTGTGGGGATGAAGTTTCTCACCCATCAAGGGATAGTCCTTGTTAGTCCTGACAGATTCTCACAAATACTTTCTCATATGTTAAGACTGGATGAGAAGTCTTGTCTGCTCAACTCCAGCTCTCTCTCTTGGGGACTCTGAATGCAACAACGGACTTGATTCTCCTAAGAAAACTTTATATGCTGCCTCTCCAGTTCATGCTACAGTAAAACCTGTCATGAGAGACCGCCCCTTCTGCCAGCAAAAAGTGGTCTCTCAAGACAGGTGGTCTCTCATAACAGGTTTGTACAAAAAGACCAGTTTCCAAGGTCGAAATTCAGCACTGTTTAAGAGGGAAAAATAAGCACAATCATGTACATTTATTGTATTCTTTGTTTATAGTTCTTGTTAAAATATTGCATGCATTAATCTGAAAATAATTTTAAATATTAATAAAGATATACATCTATCATTAAACAGGAATCACATTTATATTTGAAGATCACACGTACATGTACTCGTATTAGCATATGAGTTCGCTTCTAATTGACTCCTTGTCTTTTATAACACCCTAAATTTGAGTTTTACCGACGTTTTAAGTGGCTGCTATGTTGCAAACGGTCTCCCATTTTTCACTTCTTTCAATCACATTAATTCTTTCCTCCAATGTTAGAATTTGTTTCTTTTTCATTGGAGGTTCTGCCATTGTTATTAAAGTGCTAGGTGTTAATGTTATAAGGGATCAATTGTAATAACGACTGTAGCGGTTTTGATCAAGCTTTGGGGAAATATGGAATACATATACAATGTACATGTATATGTACCAATGAATGAAATAAAAAGACACAATTAATTTATCCAGAAACAGAATAAATTTATTTAGAGACAAAAGTCAAAGACTTTATTCACCGACGATACAAAGGGATTAACTCTATAAACAGGGTGTAGTCAGCGGCACTAAGGTGAGCATATGACGGTTTGGTAATCTCTGTAACAGTAAAAACACCCCAACAAACAACACAAGCCTTTCACATTGACAATCGAATCCGGAAAACGATTCTCACCTACTGGTATTAAAGACAAAGACCTCATTCACCCCAGGCATTACGGATTAACTCCAAAGAAAAATGATGTATGCGACCGCTATATTGACTTTGGCACTACAATGGCAGTTAGTGACATGTACTTTAGTCTGGTGTACAGTCCAGAACAAAGAAAACTACATGCATGACCTGCAAAAGTTAGAAAACCGGTAGCCAGTCTAATTTGTTTTTATAATTTTTTTTTTGTTAGAACAGTCTTTACTTTGGAAGTGGTCGTTGTTACAAAGGATAAAATAAACGTCAGTAGTGTTTATCTCAGTTCTCGCGATGTTCATTGCAGTATTATTTTAGAACAAGCTGCCATACGCAATTTCGCGGGAAATCCTATGGATCATACTTTTGTATCGCAGAAATAGCCGAGGTATTTCCGAATGAGCAATCGGCATGTACTCTAGTCTGGTTTACAATCTATAACATATGACACTGCATTCATGAGCTGTACACTTCAAGAAACCGGTTGCCAGCCTAATTTGTTTTTAATTTTTTGATTTTGTTTTTAACGTCTTCGCCTTTTAAGTGGTCGTGGTTACAAAGAGTTAAATAAAGGTCAGTTGTATTTATCTCTGTTTTTGTGATGCGGTCGTTCATAGCAGTGTCGAAATGCATATTTTGCCAAGAAATCGCGGTCGCTGGTCGCGTTCTGCAGGTGGTCGCTGACGACAGTGCGTTTATATAACAAAATCGATCCGTGCATTACGATTGTGGTCGCTCATGACAGGTGGTCGCTCATAGCAGAGGTCGCTCATGACAGGTTTTACTGTACTACCAAACTGGAGATCTCACAAACACCCCCTGTCTGAACTTCTGAAGTTGGTAGTATAACATCCACATATAACCTTCTTTGGTGGATAATGACTGTCCTTTCAGATTAGCTTCCCACATTGCAAGCCTGCTGTTATAAAGATTTGTGCTTATTTTGAGACTTATTTGTCAAAAGTGTCTCATGATTCCATCAAAAATAATTATTCTCAGAATGGTTAATCATAGGCAGAAAAGAATAAAAAAAATATTTTCTGCAGTTCTGCCATGTTAAGATCATTAACTTTTTATGGTGTGAATGATTTTCTTACCTGTGAACATCAAAGACATGATCAGTGATGACCAATCATTTGTCGTTATAAGTATAAAAATTTTTGAATATGGTAATTCATGTTAAATAAGTGCAACCCATTTACAGGGTTCCCATAGTCATGGAAAATCCTGGCAAAATTTGAGTCATGGAAAGTAATGGAAAAATATTTTGTCATGGAAAGTCATGGAAAAGTCAAGGAAAATGGCCAAAAATCGAAAATCTCCCTTTCTTACTTGTCAGTTTGTGGTGTTAAAGTGGTTGGATCAGGTGACTGTAAGGGGAGGACAAAAAATCTGATTATGCGGTTGTCTTTCCTATCATGCTGATCAATATTATAATTATTTCCAGTATAAAAGTACAACTTTCCTGCCTTTTTGTCATAAACATTAAAGAATTTAGCAATCGAAAATCAGAAACTTGTCATGGCAAAGTCATGCAAAAGTCACTGAAAAAAAAATCAGATTTGTGTAGGAAACCTGCAATTAGTTGTTTGAATGAAGTGTTGATATTCTTTAATTCTAGAAACAAGTCTGCATCAGAAGTCCTTGTGTTAAAAATGGGTAATATTCTACACTGCTTTATCCAAGATATTCTGTTTCTAATACAAGCAAATTATGCTTAGTAGCCACTTTTAAGTCACCACATGTTGTACATTGGAGTTGCTACCATCAAGATTAGTACCGTATATACTCGCGTATAACCCCGGTCCAAATGCAAACAACAAAGACCCTGATCTGCCGTTGCATAATGTGCCGGCAGATCAGGGTCTGTGTTATTTGTTCTACTGATTAGTCCTTACAAACTGCATTGACCCAGATCTGTTGGTGCGTTATGCGATGGCAGATCTGGGTCTATGCAGTTTGCAGTTGGTACTCACTTATATGCGAGTATATATGGTAGTACAGCTTCCAAAGGTGTGGAGTACTCAACCTGCTATTGCAGAATGCTTCCAGGTCTAAAATAAATCAAATTCTTCACTCTCCCTGATAAGTGGTTAATTGGCAAGAACGGTGTTTTTCTAAACAATAGCAAAAATTATGAATGTCTTTTTCTAAACAACAGTAACAATTATATTGCATTTTTTATGGTCTTTTGTTTAGCAAGATGAGTAACAATTCAAAGAATATTTCAAGGCTTGACTTCTGAACATTCCAGTTTTCACTAAAGATTTTCTGCAATAAAAGTATACTGGTATCGAATTAAAATGCGCAGATGTCACTTATGCAAAACAAGTATGGCCATTCATGGATCACACTATATTGGGTGCATTTTTGTTGTTGAAATTGCTGCTTGATTTATTTTAGTGAATTCTTAAAGCCTGGCTTCTTACAGGTCATTATCCTGTGAAGTGATGTAAAACATTACCATACTGTAGTTTACTACAAATGTCTACACTTTCTTTCCAGTCCATGGCATCCTTATTAGCAAGGTGGTACATGTACTGTCTTATATCTCCTGTGAACAACGCTATAAGTAGGGGAAGGGGGCAGTCATTGTGTATAGATCTTGTGTTTTAGTTTCATTGATTTAGGAGAGGTTTGAAGTAATTTTGTTTTCTTTAATTGATTCAATAAGTGATATGTTGTTCAAAATGTTAATAAGATACTGTCAGATGGTGACTGATTTATGGGCATATCTGCCTACAAATATGCCCACACTGCACACTGCAGGCAGCAATGGCTTATGTGGCATATGTGCTGCCAATATGTTGCTCATACATATTCTGTATAGTTTGTGCACTTACTCATCAGTAACAAATGCGGTGTGAATGTAAACATGTACATGTATTGAAAATCCAGAAATCTTCATTCAGGCTGCATGGGACTGTCATTTGTGGATCAGTGGTAAGGATTCAGTTGGATCTTGTATATTAATATTCTTAAAGTAGCTAATGGAATTCTCTATTTGTTATTCATTTTTATTTGTAATATTAATTTTCCATTATTTATTTATTTTATTATTTATTCATAATTGATCCAGAAGCTTTTCGCTTGTCATAAGTAGTCTTATGAAGCTTATAATCTGCATAGCATGTTTCTGATATTATTGCAAATGAACTAACCCAGAACTAGGTCACAGTGATCAAAGTAGGTTATATTAACTTTGACTTAATATGCATGAAACATATTTTCATTATATTTTGATTGCTTGCAAGTTTACTGGTAGTTTTGTGAAATATCTTGGTGTTGATGCAGAATTTATAATTTGGATTGATATCACTTAAAGCAGTTTTATGAATCATTTTTAATTAGGCAGCAGTATCATTCTCTGTACAGATCTCTCTTTATAATACGGAAGTTGGAGTCCATAACCTCCAACCATGTTGTGTACTGAACAGCGATATAAAGAGAATAGCATTATATACCATATTGTGGTATAGTGCAAATGATCAAAATTGTTTAAATAATAGTGTTTTCAAAAGGAAATAAGGATAAAACACTAAATTTTACATTGTTTTCTTTGAACCCATTTTGTTTTACATTGGTATGATTTTGTTCATTGGGTCCATAGTGGTACCATGTTATATCCAGAATCGCATTATAATGATGCATGTTATAATAGGGAGAGCTGTATGTGTATGTAATAATACTGTATTGGATCTAATAAGTACCCATAGTTCTTTGAAAATCCATTTTTGGGGTAAATTAATTATTATGCTTGATATAAAATGTTGTTGTTATATGCAAACTTCACTCCCATTCCATCTTGTTCATCAGTGTTGACAATTTTTGACAGTTGTAATGTATATAATCATCAGAAGCATTTCATGGAGAATAACGTTATTCTATTTAATCATTATCATTAGTATATAATGCTTGATAATGGTTTGGTCCACGTCAAGATCATGGTACGATATAGACTCGTTAATAAGTCAGATCCAACTGCAAACTGCATAGACCCAGATCTGCTGTTGCATAATGCTCTGGCAGTTCTGGGTCTGTGCAATTTGTTGGGAGTAATCAGTAGAACAAACAGCATAGACTGATTTGCCAGCACATTATACAATGGCAGATCATGGTCTATGGTGTATACGGTAGCTCTTCCAAAGAAAATGCAAAAAGAGGCTAAAACTTTACAATAGTATGGAAAAGATTTTAAAAATCCATATATACATGTGCTTAGTGAGATGTGATTGCAGGAAAATGAATTGATCGTAATGATACATACCAGGCCATTATTAAGTATCCACTTTATTTGAGATGACAATGGTTTACAATTGTCCACATATGTTTAATCCTTGAGCTAGTTCTTTTAATCCAAGATTTGATGGACCAACACAGTAGTCACTATTCCATTTTTTTTTCTAGATATTCAGTTGGTTGAAACTTTTCAGGTAATGCTGTACAAAATGTTGGTTTATAACATTACGAAAACTTGTGCACATCTGATAACAAGTAAATAGTGGTGAAAGTGTTTTACAGTATACACAGCTTGAAAGGCATAAGAATGTCTTTGAATTAGGTTGAACTGTCAGTCATTCTGTATCTGTTACTTAAGAGGCAGCCACTGCAAGTGCAACATCCTATCAGTGAAGCTGCCTCATTTACCTTATATTTAGGCAAAACGGTCTTGTATGAAAAACTGAGAGGGAAAACTTAAAGAAATCTATGAATAAAACCAATTTTTCACCTGAATTTTTTATGAAAAAAATGAATCCTTTGATTAAGAAATTATGTAAATATTTTCAGGAAAGGGGGTGAGAGTGCTTATAAGGGCAGAGACATTTATTATGTCAAATATGGTATGCACAAAAAGAATGATATTGTGACCCAATTAAATGATTCAATATGGTAATTTAAATTATATAAGTAAATATAAATACCTAACTGAATGCTGCATTGTGATATAATATGATACTACAATGGTTGTTCCCAAAAATGTCACTTAGTTTCCTTAGACGTAATGTATGACTATAATGTCAAGTAGAGTGATTGTCTGATAGTTACATTTTCTTTTTCTTAATGTATTTTATTGATTGATGTCAGGAACAGCTTGTGCAAAGCAATCTGCCTGATATGTTATTGTATCATAACTTTCTACCCTCTGCATTTAAGGTGAGTGATTCTGTTTTATTTTGATTTTATATACAAAAAAAATTGAACTTATGTGCAGGCAGAGTAAATAGCTATTTATAGTATCACACATTATTGCATAAAACAACATTCTTTTGTTTACATGATGGAGGAAAAGCAGTCTGAAAAAAATTGCATGAAAATCAATGTGATGACGACTCAAGTAAAAAGAAAAGGGCGAAGGAAACAAACATAACCTCAGTGCTCATCATAGCTTGCACACATTTTATCTCTCCTATGCAGCTGAAACTTTCAGTGAAATTAATAATAATAATAATAATAATAATATCCTTTATTTATCTAGGGTGACATGATTACTTACAGCTAGTTTACGTTATGGTCCTACAATTAAACTGAATATACATGTACAACAAATATATGTGTAATTGGTACAAAATCTACGAGGTTGACATCTACTGCATCAAAGAAACAAATATAACAGAAGTTAATATAAATTATACAAAGTTAATGATACTGTTATCACATAGACATATCACAGCTCCCGTGTTCAAATGTTATGCAGCAATAAAATCAGGATTGCTCATTAAAATATTTGTAGAGGTATAATCTCTTAAAAGCTGAAACATTAGGTGCTTGTTTAATATCATGCTGCTAACTATTCCATAAAACTGTACCCGTCTAAGCAAAAGATTTTTTAAAATCCTCTGTCCCAGCTTTTGGTATATCAATATAAATGTTTTGACTCGACCATGTAGTCTTTGTGCTAATATTCCTTGCAAGCTAAAAAACACTACGATACTCTGGTGCACAAATATTTAAGACCTTGAAAGTAAAAACAAGCTTTTCTAAAAAAATAATATACATGTATAGAGAATATCTATGTTTTTTTGAGTAGATATAAGGAAATATTCCAAGAGTGAAGTGGAAACATTGTATTGTCACTAGTGTGTATTTTGTCAAATTAATGAATGTTTTCATGCACAAATAAAGATATTTTTATTTTTGTTAACACATTTCTAGCGTGGATTGATACAGTGAACATTGCGAACAACATTGCTTGGGTGGAGGTACTATAGCAACATGACAGAACGCTCCAACAGGCTTCAGAGCGTAACATCATTAAACAGCATATTTCAATGATTGTGAGTTTATTTGTAAGGATTTTGGCTGCTATTTTTGTTTGTCTCTGCTTTCAGTCTATTTTGGTAAGAGATGCTGCACCCTAATTTCAGTTGTCACTTAATTTCGGTTTGCAATCGACACTAATCAGTGCCTGATTTCTCCATTGTTTTCAGACATGATTATGAGTGTGATGACAGTTAAAATCGCTACTTAAACAATTTTATTACTATATGTAATCATGAGTTTTTCTTCAAAATGTGTACCATTTGTTGTTGAGTGTAACAGGTATAAGATACTGTATGGGTGGCACAGAATATCGAATATCAACAGGTCATAGAATTTCAGTCACTAACAATTAGCATGATTCATGGGGAAAACTAATTATAAAAAGGTAATACTTGAAGCCTGCTTTTTGTTGTTTAGGGTTCATTTTTATGCATTCTTGACGGTGCCTTTTCATAAATGTATACTAGAGGATCAACAGTGTTGACACATTTTAAAATCTATTCATTCTGATGGGGGGGGGGGGGAGAGAGAGAGAAGGAAAAGAAGGAGAAAAAATAAAATAAACTTAAATATGGAATCACAGGTCTGAAGAACATACATAAGGGCAGATATACTTCCTAAGTGGAAAAAGAAAGTAGTTCCAAAAGTTATATCACCACTTTGGCAATAAAAGTGATATCGCCAGTGTAGTGATATCATTTTTCTCCCACTGATATATTTCAGTACCTCATTATGAAAAATATAATAAAATCCTTAATTGGCATCCATCTGAAAGTGTTGAAAAGAGATGATGTAGATGTTAAAATATCTTTGACATTTAAAATCACCCTGGCTGCTCTTTTATGTAAGGTTTATAGTATCTGCATGTAAGAAGAATTACATAGTTCTCCCCACACAGTATAGCAATAGATAAAATGTGGAAAAACAACTGTATTGTACACTTTTCAGATCAACTGATCCAAAATAAAACCTCTAACCCTTTTTAAAATTCCTATTTTCTTTGATACTTTTATAAAGAGTGTTTCAAAGTGGTTTGATCAGGAAAAAGTGTTATTAATAAGGATGTCTAAAAGTTTGCCACATTTAACATTCAACTTTTGTACAATTTACTTCTAAGTAAAATTTTCTACATTTGGCTGTTCATTGTGCTGAGCAGATAGGCATTAACTGGGTTTTCTGTAAATTTAAGCCAAGTTTATTGTCATACATCCATTTCATAGCACATTGTAAAACTTCATTTAGTTTGTGCTCAACAATGGTATCACTAATCTTTCGCAATGTCTCATCTACATACATGTATGTAGACACTCAAGAATGTTTCAAGCAGTTTGGAAAATAATTGTTATTAAATATGAAAGAGAGAGGGCCTAGAATTGATCCCTGTGGTACTTCAGTGGAAATTTCCTTACAATCTGAGACAGTACCTTTTCAACTCACAGTGTGTCATCTACTGTTGTGATAGGATAGTCATACATGGTCAAATGGCCGCACATGACTTAAGTTACAAAAATCATCATTATTGAGGTACGATGAAAACCATCGCAATGAGAGTTTTGCAACATTGTATACTGATAATTGATGTTGTAAAACTTTATGATTAACAGTGTCAAAAGTTTTACATACGTTTAATGCATCATGTATTACTTACTATAGAAGGCAATTTATCCTATAGAAAAATCACCACAATAACAAGATTGTTTTGATGTTTTCACACCTTTAAAACAAAACTGATAGTTAACCAACCTGTTACCATAGAGCAATTTGATTTTCGGTGTCACTTTTTCCCTTCAAGATTAAAATGACACTTTTGATTATTTATTCCCCACTGATTTAAGAAATCAGATTTGAATTGCCAACATCTTTAAACAACAAAATCCAACACCCGTTATTCCACTTTTACACTTCATTTCCTTCCCTCTTTGACATCTAACAAGCTCATGTTGTGATTAGTTAAACCATTTGGAAAAATAACAATCACCTGTGACTTTTGACTGGAACAATCAAATATTTTAACAATGCTTGTTGTTAACATTTCAATTTGTAAATGTAAAATTGTATTGTCAGCACCAGGGTTCTGGAATGTCACCTTTCTCCAGGCCAGCAGTACACATGCTCTATATTGTACCAGAATAATTAGGTTTTACATTAATGTTGAGGTACAGTACATCACATTTCTTCAGTGTGGACTTTCTTGTTTGGACCAGTAGTACATAGTTTTTCATTTTATTGTTCGGACTAACATGATCAAGGTTAGATATTTTGTATATGTAAATCTCCTTGACTTTGGTAACATGTAGAGCACACATCTCCTCCTTTTCTTCCTGCATTTCTTTCTGCCCTGCATAAAATACACTTAAAGCGCATTTGCATGTGAATTCTGTCAAAACTTCTTGATATTTGGATCAAGCCTTTAAGCAGGTAGGATAGTAATAATAATAATAGCTATATTTATTGGGGGTGACATAATTAGTTTTGTAGAACAAATCTACCTAATCTGATTTACATATTTACATGATTGCTTATAGACAGGTTAAACACCTTTCTCTCTCTGTCATATTTAGGATAATAAGGTGTTGCATCTTGTATTGTGCATGTTTTATATATTTACCTTGTTAAGATTATATTATGGTTTCCAAGTGCAGACCTTAAATTTCATGATATGCAAATCTTGAAGCATTTAACTAAATATAGGTCACTGCTTGAAGCATTTAACTAAATATAGGTCACTGCTCTACATTTTTTGCTTAAGCTACAAGTGTACTTTGAAGTTTTATGGCAAGGTTAATCATTGCCTGAAACCTCACATATGAGCATTTATCTTCAGGGCAATACATACCTGTAATAAAAAAGAAACTTGAAGTAGATCACAGTGATCTAGAACCTGTTGTTCAATGTCTAAACCAGTGGTGTCCAAACCCCGGGTCGCGACCCTAAACTGGTACTGCATTCGGGATCACAAAAGATGGTATTTAGGGTTGCGATAAAAAAAGTTTGGGAACCACTGGATTAAACCATTTACACTTTTGAAATTAATTATCTCTGTTAGGGTTAGTATCAAACACAAAGGTGCAGTTATTTGTTGAATAATACAGTAATAAGAAAGTCATTGTTGATTTGTTTTAAGTTCACTTTTAAGCAGGTCATTTATTTCTTTATTTGACTTCGTACTCAAAATTTTTTATGATAGTGGCTCATTTACTTTGAAATTTGAAAATTTCACCTCATAATACATACATGTACATAGTAATAGAGTAATAGTAAAGAGTAATTGAACCTAACAGTTAGAGCACCTGTGTTCAATATTTCATAAATTCATCAGTAGTCTTAAATTCAGATGTTATACTTACATTGAAGGGAGAAGGGCTAAAATTTACAATCTGCAATTCAGATAGTATACTTACATTGAACATTGAAGGGAGAAGGGCTACAATGTATAATCTGCAATTCAGGTGTTATACTTACATTGAACATTCAAGGGAGAAGGGCTACAATGTATAATCTGCAATTCAGATAGTATACTTACATTGAAGGGGTAAGGGCTACAATGCATAATCTGCAATTCAGATGGTATACTTACACTGAACATTGAAGGGAGAAGGGCTACAATGTATAATCTGCAATTCAGATGGTATACTTACATTGAACATTGAAGGGATAAGGGCTACAATGCATAATCTGCAATTCAGATGGTATACTTACATTGAACATTGAAGGGAGAAGGGCTACAATGTATAATCTGCAATTCAGATGGTATACTTACATTGAACATTGAAGGGAGAAGGGCTACAATGTATAATCTGCAATTCAGATGTTATACTTACATTGAAGGGATAAGGGCTACAATGCATAATCTGCAATTCAGACGTTATACTTACATTGAAACGATAAGGGTTACAATGCATAATCTGCAATTCAGATGTTATACTTACATTAAAGGGATAAGGGTTACAATGTATAATCTGCAATTCATTGTTTAGAGAATACACACAAAAAATAAATTGAACTGAAATAGAAATGAATGACATGTAGTTTAGTATTTAACATCCCCATTTGTAGCCCAGCAGTTAATTAACAGCTTAAAGTTTTATAACTGGACAATTGATAAGTGATAATTTCATTGGGAAAGGTGTCATTTATATTACATGAAGCCATCTGACTTGGAGAGTTGTATTTAACAGCCCCAATTGTAGCCCATCAGTTAACAGTGGAAGTTTGATGATTGATAATTGTCCCTAAAAACTGAATTAAATTCGTTGCTGAAATGAATAGTAATGTGTGTGTGTGTGTGGGAGGAAGGGTGCTAGACTTTCAGTAACACTCCACCTTGAATTGAACTTGCTGTAATCATCTGTCTTTGGAAATTGTCTTTCTCAAAAGAATGGGAGCATTTGGTAATTTGTATTTTCAGGTGATGTTTGGGTAATAATAAAATGTACAGCTTTTTATATTCTATTTTTTTAAAGTTGAGACTGCGTGCACCCTCTCATTTAGCCCTCTTCCTTAATCCTTCTCTTTCGCTATTTGTTTCCTTCTATGTTACTCTCACAGTTTAATGTTACATCTCTTCCCAGTTGTGGTTAATTTAAAATAAAATTCACTTTTAGCTGTAAGTCTGTATCTTTGAGTACATTTTTCAGCAACCACTCACAATATACTCTCTCTCTCCATGTTGTGACTTAAACGTATTTTAGTTTTTAAATATCCGTGTAAATGTATTAATATACATGTAGCTATGAACATCTTCGTCACCAATGGAACTTTAATATCGATGAGTCTGCTTCAGATAGACATGTTTATGAACAAAAGATGTCACTGGTTGAGAAACTTACATGAGCAAGCACCTGCCATTACAGGTCATTACACAGTACTGCATACATTAACATGCTTTACAGGATCAGTTACAATAGCCTATGGGTAGCCTCATTTCTCAATTGGTAACCTCACTAATTTGATCACATCTACTGCTGGTGTCAACTGGAAATTACATGGCCAAAACTGTAGGCATGTTTGATTAGCATGTAAATAACACAATACAAAGCCATGTGGTTCTTGCAACAATGTATATCATAATTAAAACAAGAATGAACTGTGTATTCAGAAGTATTAATTGATAATGGAATATAGTAATGCCCCTGTACACGAGTGAGATCACAATCATCAGGTAAGTCAACAATATATATTATAATCCCCCTGTAACCTCTCTCTCTCTCTCCAAAAGCTACAGGTAAAAACTGCTCTGAATGCACACGTTCTTACACACTGACATAGTGTCATTTCATCTCTCTCTCTCTCACACACACATACATACACGCATTCACTAAAAACAACAAGTCTTGATCAAATTCTTTTATTTTTTATTGTACATGTAATTTGATAATGAGGTTACTGTTGTTGTGAGAATACAAGTTGCACTTAACTTTTTTGACAACAGGGGTCCATATCGTTGTGTACAATGTACCAGTAATTAACACCTATAAATAACACATGTAAAGACCATCTTAATCATTTTTCCAATTAATCTGGAATAGCATAGTGATACCATTAATATTCATGAAACTGGAAGTTACTAGCGAAAAAGACAAAGCCAAGGTGTTGATCTGGCTTTGTCTTATACTCCACATCGAATTATATATGGATGAAGAATTGAAAATTGACAAAATTAGCAAATATGACTTATACACTACATCGACTTACAGGCCAGCAAATATGGTATATAGTTTTTTGGGAGAAAAAATGCATATATTTTGAAAATATGAGTACAGATTTTTCATCTCTTCAGCAGTTTCAAGCACAGTCTTACATCACCACTCTCTCCCATTTATACATTGCATTTTCATTTGACATTTAGCTGGTAACAAAATCTCTGGTTCATGATATTCTATTTTTCGTCATGTTGAGATGGCAAGGACATAATCTTACTGCTACATCCACCAACAACACACCTCCTTCCCATGCTGAATAATGAATGTAATCAGAAAAACTTCACACTTGACAATGGTAGGACAATGGTGATTAGCGATGCAGCGGTTCCCAGTAATGTCACACAAACTCGAGTCACGGAAACAGTCAAAGTTCCACACGACCTGGACCGAATTTATTTTAACATGTACATTTACGCTTAAATTTTCAGATATTGCATAAATCATACTGTACAATTCAGAGGTCGGTGATATGAGGGTCTATGGTCTACCTTTACAGGTGAAAACCATTACAGGGCAAATAATACCTGATGAACTCAGGATTTTAGAAGAGCTATTTTTAAAAAAAAAAGTAATGTATCCTCTAGCAGAGATGTTTTACTACTTACTGTCAATTTAAATTATTTAAACTTGAAATTTCTCTTCTACAAGTGATCTCTTCAACTCCAATGTCTGCTTTTCTTTTGTGTTAATCGCTAAACACTGTTTTTACATGATCAAAACACATCCTGTTGTGCAATGTGCACCATTCATAGTGGGATCAATTGCCACCTCAGTTTGTGGGAACCGGGTTCTCATCTTTAGGATAAACTCTGACTGGTTTATTTAGATAATGGTAGTTGATTCATCCAGGTGATTGTAATTCTGAGGTAACCAACTATGCATTACCCAAATTTTTAAAAATTTCACATGTGTTTTTTCCTGGCATTGCCTACCAAAATCTAGTCATGGTAAGGTAATTTATAGATATCTGCTGCAAAATTTGCAAAAATAAATGTAATGCGTAGTTATCTGCAGATAATGCAAATTACGTCCAGGTAATATATATATATATATATATAGATGTATATATATAGATGCTGTGCCTGGCAAATAAATATGGTTTATGTTAGGTAACTCTGTATTACCTGATTTTTTTATGAGTTTCACTTGCATTTTGATTTGCATTATCTGCCCTAAAACCTAATGTATCCAAGGTAATTCATACATACTTGCGACAAAATTCAACAAAATTCAGGGAATATACAGTTCCTTGCAGATAATGTGAACTTGTGTCAGGTAACATATATGCTGGCTGATACACAAAATTTCTCTAAAGCATTTGTATATCCAGGCCTTGAATTTAACATAAATTTCTTTGAAGCCAGAAGGATTTGTACATTGAGAAATTGACTAGTCGTGTTGAATTTTCATTCAATCTTCCCACATATGCTAACTGGCGACAACTGGAACTTTACTAGCTATTGAAATTTACTAGCCTTGGGTTAACAGACTACCACTGATTTCGAGCACCTATTTTTTGTGAATTTCACAAGCCATAATTAATAGCATTTGCATCAGGTAATGCAAATTCTCATAAAATTAGAATATATATTGATTCCAAGCATTATACAGCCGTCTCATTACCTTTTATAGTCACAGGCTGAAACTGAAAAGTAGATGGTTTTAGATACTATGTAGCTTGCAGATATGATTTTTTTGAAATATTAGAGAAATTAGATGGCTCAGCTGGAAAAGTAGACAGTAATTTAGCCAGCGGCATATTGATAACGAGAAGGCTGATATGCACATGCACTTTGTTGAATAAAAAATAAAAATATGAAAATGTAGTCAGGTTTGCTTCAGTATTACCTGAAACTAATCATCGAATTACCTGCAGATAATTAAAATTGGCAGAGTGTGTGAATTTGTTTGCTATACTCTTGAGTTAGCATAACATGTTTATTATAGAACTTTTGCAGTAGTTTTTCATATGAATTTATGTGGTCATTTTCCTACAGTTTTTGTGGCCTATTTTGTTTCACCAGTGTAAGCTGATACCAGACATATAGATATCATCTTGTAGTGTCAATAGTGTGATTGTTATCATAAAAAATGTTACGATTTTGTGTTATTTTTATGGCCCACCCATAATGCAGTAAAAGCATATATTTCACCAGGTCAAGTTTTTCTATTACCGTAGGTCAGTTTTCTGGTACTGTAATGGAGTATTCATGTTCCATGGGAATGTTTCTTTTTTTTATCTTTCTTTTTTAGTATCTATACGGTTTAGCAAGGGAATATTGTGATACCCTTGGTTTGTCCATGTATCCCTCCATCTGTCCGAAACCACATATTCTAAACTGCTGCTAGTGGTATGATTTGGGGGCCTCTACCCTGGCATCTTTGTGTGGGGATCCAAGGTCAGATACAGAAAAAAATTTTGAATATAATTTTACCAAACTGTGTACATGCATTCATATATATCAAGGATCCTGAAATTCAGATGGCTCTTCCTGGACATTGTTTCCTGAAAATTAACATGGCAGCCATATATTTGTGAAATTTAATACAAAAACATTCAAAAAAGAGATATAACAAGTTGTGGCAAAAAGAAAAGATTGATATGCCTAATTATTAAATATGCTTTAATATTATTAAATATTAAATATTAATATATCATTTTCAGTTAAGGATTTGCTGCTGCTTTAGTATTAGTACAGTATATTATCCTTCCATGATTTACTGGTTTTCTCTCAAACTTATTATTTATAAAAATCACTTTTTCTTTCAAAACACTATACTTTAGAATTTCACCCAACAACATTATTTTATTCCACTCCACTGTTTTTAAAAATTATTAATTGACAGCAAGAAGACTTACTTCCTCGAATATACCTAACATCTAATTGACTGGCATTTCCAGTAAAGCAAAGTGTTGAAGTTTTATTTGATATATCTCCAGATAGATTTTGGAGGGTGATAATAAATGTTAGTTGTTGTTGCTAGTATCTTTTTTCTTAATTTGTGCCTTGGCATCACATATTTTCTTCAGTACACAATATACTCGTAGTTAAAAAACATGGTGTGGGGGACTGATGTATAGTACAAACCCTGGGGCAATTGTTCAGTTATAGGGTTTTTGTTAAGTCCAGGAGGTAAGCTTTCACACCTCATTTGTCTTGTGCTTTGTGGCTATAGAGTGTTTAAACAATTGAGAAATCATAATGACCAAACATGATTAGTCAGCGGCACCTCTGATTATTGTCCACAAAGAAACTGTGTAAATGTGATCTAGTCACCTTCCAATTAAGCTTAGTCAGTGACACCTTGATTGATTGTCTGACAAAGAAACAATCTGTAAACTAGACCTAGTGACCTTTTAATTGTACTTCCTTAAGGTGTTTATGTTACAGTCTAATGAATAAAACAAATCAAAGACAATTTGATATAATGATATTTGAGGTATCCTATGACCGATGTCCAGTTGCTCAGAATATGTGCCGGTCAAAACTGTTGATCTGCTGGACATATCTGGCAAGTACACTGATTTCAGGATCGTGTGTGTATATATATATATATATATATATATAGAGAGAGAGAGAGAGAGAGAGAGAGAGAGAGAGAGAGAAAATTTAATAACAGCACAAATACAAGGAGTTCCCCAACATTTCGAGCTAAACATGCTCTTTGTCAGGAGAAGAAACAACTTACATCCACAAGACAAGCACTAACCACAAAGCCATGAGAAATTCTTGACTCCTAAATGTTTGAATGACAGGGGAAAATCTACAAACAAGAGATGAAAAATAGAAGAAGGAAAGAGGAAAAATTTAAAAAACAGTCATAAAATGGGTAAACTATATGTCTATTTTTTGTTGCAATCAGCCAAATGAAATTAAAATCTAAGAAGGGATTATCTTGCCTATCGTACATAGAACCAAAGTGTTTTGACCTAACTCGAGGCTGGGGACAGAAGACAGAAACTATGTGTGGCCAAAAATCAACACCATCAACATAATTTGCAATAAAAATTATATCCAGTAAAGTTATGCATGGAGGTACTAAAGGAAATATGTAAAGAGAATGCTGTAGTTGGAAAATGGACAAGTAAAATAATAATAATAATAATAATAATAATAATAATGATAATAATAATAACACAGGTAAAGAGTTATAGAATATTTACTTTGGTAAATATTATCTCAACAATTGCATGTGTCTGATAAACTGATGCCTGGCAGTAGTTTTGGTAAGATTGCATTGGGAATGTTAGACTTTTTCATTTAGACTGAACTCCACATGAGTTTTCAATTGTAGTATTCAGCATCATTCCTTACATGTGTGTTCTATATTGGTCCACCCCAGGTCAGATTCAATTGGTACCGTCTTGAGGGACTTGACTGAATGCCCAGTTGAGTTGAGGTGGTTGGCAAGTTTTGTGTTGATTTTGTTGTGAATGTGGCTCTTTTTATTACATAACTCCCTATGGGTTACAGTCTAAAGGGGGAGAGGTGGGGGTTATGTAAAAAAAGGGGGGGTATTTGCCATGGCAGGAGATCGAGATTTTAGCTCACTTGGCCTTATGGTATAGCCTTGCATCTGTCATGTGTTGTCCATTTGTCAACAATTGCTAGTTACCATTCTGAAGTCCATATTTCTTGTCTGATTTAGATCAAACTTGGAATATAGGCTTATATTGTCAAAACCTCATACAAGTTCAATATTCAACAAGCTCTACATATATTAAGGAGGCAATCTTGCATCTGATTGGCTGAGGTTGTTATTACTCTGGATGCCACATTTCTAATCCAATTTTGATCAAACTTGGAATTTTGCTTATGTCATTAAGGGCATGGATGAGGTCGATATGAGCAAGATCCATGCATATTAATGGAGTTATCTTGCATCCGATTGGCGGAGCTTGTTACCACTTTTAAAGTCATATTTCTGATCTGATTTTGATTAGACTTGGAATATTTACTTACATCATTAAGATCTTGATAATGAGTGTATCTGTGTATATTAATGAGGTTATTTTGCATTTGATTGGCTGAGCTTGTTACCACTCTGGAAACCATATTTTTGATCCCATTTTGATCAAACTTGAAATATGGGCTTATGTAATCAAGCTTTTTTGTACAGTTTTGATAATGAGCTAGATTCAACCATCTAAAAGAGGTGATCTTGCATCTGATTGGCTGTGCTTGCTACCAATCTAGTAGCCATAGTTTTGATCTGATTTTGATAAAATGTTGAATATTGTCTTTTATTATATACCTACCAATTTTCTACCCAAGAAAGAGCCAGAATTTTACCGTCATTTCCTACAAGCAGGAAAACGATACTATCGTTTTCTAAACCCGTATCACCATACTCTCAAACGAGGCTGAGGCTACTTTATCCTCGAGGTTTCCTGGGGACGATAGCAACGCCCCTAGCGATGGAATGCCAACACTAGCAGTACAAAACTCTCACAGCAACGTTAGTTAAGAAACCTTGCGTTTTATGTAAAATATCTGAAAGGTCTAAACCATGTTTTTGTCACAACAACAATAAAAAAGCATTTATTCCTTTATTTTGAAGTAGTAAAATATTGCCAAAATGTTCGTCTGAAACAAGATCATATTCAGAAATTGCGAACCAAAACATTACAGTTTTACAGTACAACCCATGTACGGAAATTCATAAATGGTAACGTTAGTGAGTTTCACGCATAATGGATGAATTTGAAATTATAAATGAGTAATATTCTCTGCAACAAATTTGTACCATCAAGTTCCAACAATTTCTCCAATCCTGTTGTAAATAACTGTCAAAATAATGTCATTCCCGTGTCAAGTTCCCATCGGAGCTTCTCACAATGTTCCGCCAGAAACAATTGAACCGCATTCAACCTGGCCTCTGAAAGAAACTTCCAGTCATTCAGCTGGTGAAAACTTTCGTGATGCAAAATTTCAGAACTGCACAATAACTGTAAATCACATATATGAGTAGTCTCCCCTCAAGTGTCAAAGAATTCGTGTTAACGACAGTGATGTTAGTCAAACTGAGCAAGCGTTGTTTCACAAACTTCTTTCATAAAACTAATATTCATGTGCATGTCAGCCTTTCAAAAAGAAATTCGGTTTATGCTTTAAGATGAAGTTCGTATTAAAGTGGTTGAAATGTTTAGCAATTTCTTGTGTTTTTCAACTACATATAGTGATTTTATTAAATTATCTGAAAATTGAAAGGTATATAACAAAAATATCATTATCACAGTAATGCGATTTTGATTGCTAAATCACGTCTCGTTGTCAGCATAAAAATTTGGATCGTGACTCGACATGATCTAGCAATCAAGATCGCGTTACTGTGATAATACTGTATATATATGAGCAAGATCTCACATGAGTTCAGTAAAATCCAGGCATATTAATAAGGTGATCTTGCATGTGACTGGCTGAGCTTGTGACCACTCTATAGACTGTATTTCTTATCCAGATTTGATCGGACTTGGTAAATAGGCATAAATCATCAAGATCTTGGATAGGTACAAATATGAGCAGGATCCACACATATGAATGAGGTAATTTTGCATTTGATTGGTTGAGCTTGTCGACACTGGCAACTCTATTTCTGATCATATTTTCTATCAAACTTGGTAAATATGCTTTTATCATCAAGATATATTATGTGTTTTACTATGAGCAGGATCTGTGAATATTAATGATATGATCTTGCATATGATTGGCTGAGCTTCTTACCACTTGAGAGACTATTTCTGACCTGATTTTTTAATCAAACTTGGTAAAAATTACGAGCAAGAACTGTGCATATTTTTGAGGTGATCTTGCATCAGATTAGCCAAGTTTTTTTTACCACCCTGGAGACTTTTTTTGTTAGGATTTGATTGACCAAGCTTTCAACACTCTTGTAACTATAGTTTTGATAAAATTTTGATAAAACTTGTTAAATAGTCTTATGTTATCCAAATGTTGGATGAGCTTGAATATGAGCAAGATCTATGCATAATAATGAGGTAATCTTGTATATGATTGGCTGAGCTTGTTACCACTATGGAGACCAAATTTCAGTCAGATTTTGCTCCACCTTGGTAAGTAAACTTTACATATATTATCATTGTCATAGACAGGTTCTATAATAAATGAGATCTGCACATATTAATGAGACACCTTGCATCTGATTGAGGTTGTTACCTCTGTTGAGGGAAAGACAATATTTCTCATCCAGTTCCTTTTAGACTTGGTAAATGTGTTTAAATCTTCAAGATCTTGGATGACTTTGATTATGAGCAAGATACTATGCATATTGATTGTGCCTTTATCTTTAGAAAGAAATTTTATCAAGATATAGTAAAAAGAAGATAAAATCAACATGATATAAAGTTTGGGAGACAGTTTACATATGCAAGTCAAGTGAGCAATGTCAGGCCTACTTGGACCTCTTGTTAATATTTCAGCAAACATTACAGTGTGGTTAGCAAGTGGGACATGATAGTATTGTTCAACAGCTCTTTTTTGTTTTAAAAAGAAAAAAACAGGAGATGCAACTTTTTAGCAAAGCTACCATGTAGCTCTGTCTTTTCCTGCAAATGAAGAACAACTATAACAGCCATATCTTTGAGAAAATATTTGAAAATTACATCATCTTAAATATCTAAATATTGTATGGCAGTTTAGAAAGTAATTTGTAATCATTCATCTTTAAAATTAAAATGCTTCAGATCCCCTAGGGGCTTATTTATATTTGTATCTAGTATGAAAAATAAATCTCTCTATGCAGCTGTTGACAGAAACAACAGGAGTGCACCTGATGAATTGCATAGACTTATTTGCCTATGTAATATACATTAGTAAAGATTCAACTAGGTAATGTATATACTTGCTTATAAGTTGAGTCCAACTTCAAACAACATAGACCCTGGCAACCCTCATCTGCCATCACAAAATGCGCCGGCAGATCAGGGTATATGTTGTTTGTTCTTCTGATTACTCCAAACAAAACTGCATAGACAGAGATCTGCTGGGACATTGTGTGACACTAGATCTAATTCTGTGCAGTTTGCAGTTGGATTGACTTAAAAGGGAGTATATATGGTACATAAATATGAAACATTCATAAAAATTGTTAGCATTAACTATGCACATGATTAATTTGTTAGTGAAAAAGTAAAATGTACTCCATAGAGGTACAGTTCTATTTTTCAATTTATTCACAGAAAAATGTGTTTTATGTTTTAAAATTTAAAAACATCTAAGTGTACTTTTTTGAGGAAATCTTTTAGCCAAAGGAAATACATTATTTGGGAATTTTTACCTCTAAGTAATTTCAAGCTAATTATTTACACTTTTCAGTAACTTCAGTGTTCCCCCTCATGTACTTTGTATCCTTGAATACCACACACCTCAAACGTTGTATGATTTCAGGTAACAGTGTATGTCCTTATCTGCTTGCATATTATAAGGGGGTGACTATTCCAGTTTGGACCTATTATCCTAGCAAAGATGATGTGGGGAAAATGGTTTCAAAATTGAATGTTGTCATTTTCAGCTAGATACAAATCGGGCTTCTAGTATGAAAAATTTCACTTGCCCATCAATGAATTTTATGTATCTGGGCTAATTTGGCTAGGAAATTGTCATCCACTGATCATGCAACAGCAACTGGATGATCAATGTTTTACTGTAGTAGGATAAAGAGGAGTAGTTAGATAAACAATACTTGACTACTGAGCTGGTAGTTAGAGTTAGATAAACAGTAATACTTGACTACTGAGCTGGTAGTTAGAGTTAGATAAACAATACTTGACTACTGAGCTGGTAGTTAGAGTTAGATAAACAATACTTGACTACTGAGCTGGTAGTTAGAGTTAGATAAACAATACCAGACTACTGTGCTGGTAGTTAAAATTAGATAAACAATACCAGACTACTGTGCTGGTAGTTAGAGTTAGATAAACAATACCAGACTACTGAGCTGGTAGTTAGAGTCAGATAAACAATACTTGACTACTGAGCTGGTAGTTAGAGTTAGATAAACAATGCTTGACTACTGAGCTGGTAGTTAGAGTTAGATAAACAATACCAGACTACTGAACTGGTAGTTAGAGTTAGATAAACAATACCAGACTACTGAGCTGGTAGTTAAAATTAGATAAACAATACCAGACTACTGAGCTGGTAGTTAGAGTTAGATAAACAATCCTAGACTACTGAGCTGGTAGTTAGAGTTAGATAAACAATACTTGACTACTGAGCTGGTAGTTAGAGTCAGATAAACAATACCAGACTACTGAGCTGGTAGTTAGAGTTAGATAAACAATACCAGACTACTGAGATGGTATTTATAGTTATATAAACAATAATTGACTGCTGAGCTGGTAGTTAGAGTCAGATAAACAATACCAGACTACTGAGCTGGTAGTTAGAGTTAGATAAACAATACCAGACTACTGAGCTGGTAGTTAGAGTCAGATAAACAATACCAGACTACTGAGCTGGTAGTTAGAGTTAGATAAACAATATCAGACTACTGAGCTGGTAGTTAGAGTTAAATAAACAATACCAGACCACTGAGCTGGTAGTTAGAGATAGATAAACAATACCAGACCACTGAGCTGGTAGTTAGAGTTAGATAAACAATACTTGACTACAGAGCTGGTAGTTAGAGTCAGATAAACAATACCAGACTACTGAACTGGTGGTTAGAGTCAGATAAACAATACCAGACTACTGAGCTGGTAGTTAGAGTTAGATAAACAATACCAGACTACTGAGCTGGTAGTTAGAGTTAGATAAACAATACCAGACTACTGAGCTGGTAGTTAGAGTTAGATAAACAATACCAGACTACTGAGCTGGTAGTTAGAGTTAGATAAACAATACCAGACTACTGAGCTGGTAGTTAGAGTCAGATAAACAATACCAGACTACTGAGCTGGTAGTTAGAGTCAGATAAACAATACCAGACTACTGAGCTGGTAGTTAGAGTTAGATAAACAATACCAGACTACTGAGCTGGTAGTTAGAGTTAGATAAACAATACCAGACTACTGAGCTGGTAGTTAGAGTTAGATAAACAATACCAGACTACTGAGCTGGTAGTTAGAGTTAGATAAACAATACCAGATTACTGAGCTGGTAGTTAAGAGTCAGATAAACAATACCAGACTACTGAGCTGGTAGTTAGAGTTAGATAAACAATACCAGACTACTGAGCTGGTAGTTAGAGTTAGATAAACAATACTTGACTACTGAGCTGGTAGTTAGAGTTAGATAAACAATACCAGACTACTGAGCTGGTACATAAGACTTAGATTTAAAAATTCTAGACTGTACTGAGCTGGTACATAAGTAAGATAAACAAGACTAGACTGTGCTGAGCTTGTACATAAGAGCTTATCTTGAAGTCATCACTAGCACATACATCATAGATGCATAATTTGTCACGCTTCAAGTGAAATTCGTGTTTATCAGTGCATGCATGTTTATTCTGTTAGAACTATGAATTTTCAATTTTCAGAAGTTAATGGGCTGTTATAAAGCCCCAGAATTATTTAAACTAACCATGCAGAGACTTTAAATGTAAAGTTATTAATGACTGATGCATCTCGGCTGCAATATATACCATAAAAGTGCCATATTGTATCCATATATGTAATTGCACTGCAAACAGCACAGAACCAGATTGGCCATTGTATGACACTTATCCGGATCTATGCTTTATGCTTGGAATCAGGTAATTAAACAGCATATTATACAGTAGTCCCTGTCAGTATCATGCTGATCATGTGAGCCATGTAATTGTACTGTGTTATAGCTGAGGTTGCCTTATACTGGGGTACATTGTGTACAAAACCTTATTCATCCACTTAGAGGGCAACCATTACCATATAACTGTGTTATATCAAGGAGCATGTTATACTGAGACACCTTATAGCGAGTGACCACTATCCTCTGATCTGATGGCACATTATACAACTGCAGATACTAGTTTAAATTATGCACAAAAAATATGTACATATGCAGATACAATCTGAAACGGAACTTTGTTTCAATTAAGTTGGCTCTTATTTTTGCAAATAATATATTTTTTCATTTATCTGGCATTATAGTGGAGCAATTCTTTTAAACTAAAATATTATGTTTCATAAAACTTTTTCCTGTAAATTTAATGTGAGATGTGTGTTTTTGATAAAGGTCTCAGGGATTTACAAATTTTATAAAAGTCAGCTTGCCCAGGGACTGGAAAATTGAACTTGCCCTTGGGAAATATGAGCTTGCCCCAAACAGTATATCCCAACACGAGTAAAAAAACAAAGATAAAATATGTGATATTTTAAGGAAATCACGTTAAATTAATTTTAACTTTTGTTTTCTTTTTATCTTTGTTGGAAAATTAAAATTAAATGCTGATAATTAAAGTTATAAAAAAAAGGTAAATAATACATGTAAATAAATATGTAGATGAGAAAGAGTTTGAATGCAGATATAGTTGTAAGAGCAAAAACAGACATGTACATGTATATAGACGGGTAAATGAATAGGTAGAAAAGAGTTTGGAAATAGCTATATTGTTAAGTAAGAAAGAGATAGAGGTAGAATAATTTAAACTGAAAATTTTAACAACCAATAACAAATTTGTTAATTTAATTTTGATCATGTTTTAATATATAACATTTTTCTTTATCTACTTAAACACTTAAGTTAAATGATCATGTAGATTTAAGTATCCATCCAGTAAACAAAAACAAGGTAAAAATTAGTCCATCACTAAAGTATTCCATAAATATCAATGATTTCACTCTGCTTTTTTTTCAGGGGTTTGTTGTGTCCACTCATGTCTGCTTCCACTTCCACATTAACAATTATCTAGTCGTGAAATCGGCGACATACATCAAAATATTTGACAGGCATACTTTTGAGAATGATTTTAGAACACTTATTTTTATCCATTAAATTTTTGTTTGCCAAGCAGTAAGTATGTATTAGTCTCATGTAATTGTCATGTAAACAACACATCATAAACACCGCTTGTGGGTGCTACATTTTCGTAACATCAATCACGCATTGAACGAAATCCTCCTGGTGGTTAATTGTTCGAGATGAGTGCCTTTTATTTCCAAACACACCTGTCAAATCTCATGAGTTATATTATAAACAGTTAACACATCATCATATTACCATCAGCTATGTGCATCAAAATAATCTTTGACAAGTCGATTGTTTAGAATCAGTAAGCTGATAAACTGCCCGAAGCTACCTTTAACATGTCTGAAGACATGAAAATTGACGAATCTCAGATACATACAGATATTACGATTAAAATGTAACTGATAAGTTAAAGTAAATATTTATTCCTTATTTGTCAAAACTTGCTTTAAATAGTAAATATTCACATTATCATGCCTGCCCCAAAATATGCTAGACTGACCTTGACATTGACTACAAGATGGAAATGACATACTATAGATCATAGAATGAAGAAATGGTGACCATTTATGTAGAAGAAGAATGCAGTACATATAAACACTAAATAAAGGTGCTGATGTATGTACTGTTGCGAGATCGCAGGGTATAAAACTTGCAGAACATAAAGCATTATGAACTGAACACGACGCCTTGTCAGTAAAATACCTTGCACAGAGCTAGTGTTATATATATTTTACCCATTCCACTGATGTTAAAAAAAATTCTTGGATCTCACTCTCTCTCAATTTTTTGGACTTGCCCGTGGGCAAGTGCCTTGCGAACTTAAGCTTGCTCAAGCGAATTTGAGCTTGTCCTGTGAGTCGGGCAAGTGGATTTGTAAATCCCTGGGTCTGTTTGATGTGATGGAGGGTCCTATTATTGTTTGATACTTGTTTACAGTTCAATATTTAACTCACCCTGTGAGACAGAAGTATTTTGATGTGAACTCGATTAGCAAACTTTATGATGATGTACCATCAGAGAAAATCTTGGCCTTTGGGGGGGGGGGGGGGGGAATGCAGTTTATATAAGAAGGTTTTGCCTTATTTTTAAAGGCTGTTATATTTTTTACCTTTATTTTTTATTTTATATACCGTTTAAAGAATTTTGACATCATTACCTTGTAACTACAGGTTTACATTTATTTGGAAGGGTGCACCTTAATGTTTGTTTACAATTCTTTATATTTACATTTTTGCAGCTTGACTTTTTTAATCACTATATAACCAGTAGATTATGCTTACATGCCATTAAACCCTCTACCTAAAGACAGACATACATACATACATACATACATACCTACCTACCTACCTACCTACCTACCTACCTCTCCATTGTTTATATTTAATGATAAGGATGTTCTGCTGAGAATTATGACGACTTTGTTCATGGAATATGCATACTTTCTCCCCAAAGTTTGTTTTCCATTTTTTATTTATCAGGCTTATACAAGCACTTTGTTCTCGCTCTTCAGTAGTAATAAATCCTTAGCAGAGGGAGAACAGATTGGTTTCAGTTTGTAATTACTTACAATTGTTGTTAGAAGGTTCACTAGAAAATGGTCTTTCACATGATTGAATTTAGGTCATTAGCACTAGAAAATGATCTTTCACATGATTGAATTTAGGTCATTAGCACTAGAAAATGATCTTTCAATTGATTGAAATTAGGTCATTAGCACTAGAAAATGATCTTTCACATGATTGAATTAAGGTCATTAGCACTAGAAAATGATCTTTCACATGATTGAATTTAGGTCATTAGCACTAGAAATCTTTCACATGATTGAATTTAGGTCATTAGCATCGTCAACTTTTTCTGTATTCTCCTTGAGTAAGACTTTATTCTGGGCAAGGAATCAGTTATAGTAATTTCTGTAGCTACTTGAGTAAGACTTTATTCTGGGCAAGGAATCAGTTATAGTAATTTCTGTAGCTACTTGAGTAAGACTTGATTCTGGGCAAGGAATCAGTTGTAGTAATTCCTATAGCTACAAGAGTAAGACTTTATTCTGGGCACGGACATACACACATACATACATGGTTTTTGACAGTTGGTGGGTATCAGTCTATTGCAGCAGTGAAATAATTTCTTTGAACCAAATCATCTTTAAAGCTGTTAGATATTTATGAGAAAATATTTTAATGGGGGACATAATTTGGGCACACACATCAAGATGCAGGACTCCTATAGTAATCCTTATTATATTAAGTCACATGCATCAAGATGCAGGACTCCTATAGTAATCCTCATTATATTAAGTCACACACATCAAGATACGGGACTCCTATAGTAATCCTCATTATATTAAGTCACACACATCAAGATGCAGGACTCCTATAGTAATCCTCATTATATTAAGTCACACACATCAAGATACGGGACTTCTATAGTAATCCTCATTATATTAAGTCACACACATCAAGATGCAGGACTCCTATAGTAATCCTCATTATATTAAGTCACACACATCAAGATGCAGGACTCCTATAGTAATCCTCATTATATTAAGTCACACACATCAAGATGCAGGATTCCTATAGTAATCCTCATTATATTAAGTCACATCAAGATGCAGGACTCCAATAGTAATCCTCATTATATTAAGTCACACACATCAAGATGCGGGACTCTATAGTAATCCTCATTATATTAAGTCACACACATCAAGATGCAGGACTCCTATAGTAATCCTCATTATATTAAGTCACACACATCAAGATGTGGGACTCCTATAGTAATCCTCATTATATTAAGTCACACACATCAAGATGCAGGACTCCTATAGTAATCCTCGTTACGTTGACCTTTACCTTGAATGAATGAGATTTACTGTATTCCACATCATCATCTGGAGGAATTATGGCCTCTGAATTCCCATTCTCCTAACTTTTTATTTCCCAACAGTTCCTCTATTTAAGGCCCTTTCAAGCAAATTGCAGTAATTACAGTCCTTTGTGATGCACCCATCACTAGTAGCTCTAATTTATCTTACAAATACAAGAAATAAGTATTCCATTAGAAAGAAAATAAAACAATTAAAGCTGTTTGTTTGTTTGTTTTTTCCCCTCAACATTATGAAGTCAAGCCTTACCATGGCACATTTCATTAGCAAGTATATTCCCACACATTTATGGTTATTCCTTAATTTGAATCTGGTATACAAATGAATATCAGCCAGGGCTTTTTTAGAGTACCATAAATCCCCTAAAGGAAGTCCATGCTCAAGGAACAGCCCATCCCCTATGTTTTTCAGCTAACTCTGATTGTATGCAGCCACCCACCCCTTCACAAAAGTTATTGTTTTCACTCCTAGGGCTTATTAAAGAATAAATATTATCTGTGGACTTGTCAATCCCAGTAGCTGAAAAAAAAATGCAGAGGGAGTTAGTGAGGGCCATAACTCCCCTCCCCCCACCTCCAAATGCTTCAGTCCAGCACTCACTTTTTTATGCAGGTGCTTTGTGTAGATAGTGGCAATGAAACTGAATAGCTTCATGTGTGAAAATGGTTGCAAAGATTGTTTACATATGCATATCTTCCGATGCTGTGGAACTTAGGATTAGATGTAAACAAAATTGGCATTTATAATCATAAATGCATGGCCATGCCCCATGTTTATAATCATAAATGCATGGCCATGCCCCATGTTTATAATCATAAATGCATGGCCATGCCCCATGTTTATAATCATAAATGCATGGCCATGACCCATGTTTATATTCATAAATGCATGGCCATGCCCCATGTTTATAATCATAAATGCATGGCCATGACCCATGTTTATAATCATAAAATGCATGGCCATGACCCATGTTTATAATCATAAATGCATGGCCATGACCCTTGTTTATATTAATTACATGCCCATAATCTAGGTATGTGCTGAGACAAGTGTTGAATTTTCCTTAATGCAAAACAGCTTGCACTGTGTCTGGGTGGTTGTCCATAGTTTCAGTCATATTTGATATCAAACAGAAATATCTTTTATTGTTGTATTTGTGTGAAAAGGGTTTAATGACACATCAGCACAATCATGGTTATTGTAAGGATTGTTTTATTGTAATTTTATGACTCAACACAAGATTTTAGTGATAGTAACGTAAGGAAATGGACAAAAATCTTCATATTGAAATGTTAAGACAGCGTGTCAGAGTAGTATTTTATAAGGCATACTGTATATACTCGTGTATAATCCGGTTCCAAATGCAAACATAGACCCTGATCTGCTGTTGCATAATGCGCCATCGGATTAAGGTCTATTTTGTTTGTTCTACTGATTAGTCCTTACAAACTGCATAGACTCAGATCTGCTGGCACATTATGCGATGGCAGATCTGGGTCTATGCAGTTTGCAGAGTATATACGGTAACATGTCATGTGACCATAAAAGCCTTCATAATTTTTACCAATAGTGAGCACTCCAGAAATGTTGAGCACATCATTATTGTAATGGGTCTTGAGCTTTTTGGAGTAAATGGTGTGTTAATGATGCGCAAAGTGATAGTCGGTCATGTATGGTGGTTAATATACTGAGGAGATAAAGTCAAAATTTAAATGCTTTGAACAACCAAAGCTGGATGCAATCATAATACCAAAACCCAAGCAGGCAATTTTCATCCATTCACAAGGCATTGTAATACCATAACCAGTAGGAATCTGTTACCATTATCAATTTCATAAAATTTCTGTAAATTTAAGGGAGTGAAATAAATAATTTTGAGTTTAACAGGAGGAAAGTAGATGGAATGCCATTGCAAAATACCTGCTTTTTGGAATGGCAATTGATCCAGATTTAAAGCAATTTGAAGTAGGGTTACTTTTATTGGATTGATATTGCAAGCCCCCACATCAGGGGTCCGGGTGGCAGAGTGGTCTAAGGCGCTCGCCTTTACAGATCACTGACATCTCACCTCTGTCCACGTGGGTTCGAGTCTCGGGCTCGGCCAATGTGGGTATGTGAGAAAGCTTGCCAGTAGCTTCCCATGGGTTGGTGGTTCTTCTGAGGTTTTCTCTGGTTCTTCCTACACCAAACATACTGGCCGCCATGTATAGCCTATCATGTGCTGAAAAATGGTGTTAAATTTATAACAAAAGCTCCGACATCTACACCCCTCACCAACAACCCCAGCCCCAACTCCCCACCCTATCCCTGGACAGTTTCACAGTGACCAGAACCCAATACTGGTTACATATATGTATAATGTGCCTTCCAGCTATGACTCCATGTGCAAAGCCTGTAGGCCTGTTCCAGCATGAGTTATGGTACTATCACAGTATATATGTATGTATGTATATATGTATGTATGTATGTATGTATGTATGTAGTGTGTTATGGCACCTCAGCACAAAAGTGGATATGTAGTGCTATCTAAAGGTTAAATTTGAAAAATGTAAAAATGAATTGCACAAAAATGTAGGAAGTTTAACCCTTCCAAAATAGGTAAAATTCAGTACAACAAGATGAAACATTAAATGTAAAGATGTTAAAATTCAGTACAATATATATAAAATAACATAAAGGCAAAACATGTAAAATCCTTTAAACATGATTAAAATTTGTTGTATACACCACATTCCCTTAAAAAGTCCAAGATTTTCTCGGGTGGTAGGTCCTCATACTGTTTCTTCAAGCAGTTCACATCAAAATACTTAAGTCTCATAAGGTGGAAATCAACACACTCGACAAGAATGTACACCACTGGCAGGGTACACATTCCGGTCGAGGTTCACCCTTCAGGAGGCATGCACAACTCGGGTATGTGTGTTCAATATGCGATCGGCACAATGACACGTCATCTTCCCGATTTGTACTATACGAGGGATACCACATACTATCAGAGTGGATTACAAGTAAACTTGTGCAATAATTCAGGAAATATAAATTAGATTATTAAATATTACTTTATACAAATTTTGTTGAAAAATGAAACAATATTTTTGAATATGATCAGTGTTATTAATATAATTTTATTTAGATAAGGCTTACAAAGCACTTAGATCTGTATTCCATATGTGTGTAAGTAGCAACAAATATCTGTCATTCTATAGAAGCAGTGTTAGATGACAAGGTGTCACATGTGTGCCATATTAATTAAAGAGCTTGTAGACCATTGGTTACTGTTGGGATCAATGTTAGGAAGGAAGTTGGACATTTTAAGTGTGGAAGTAAGTGGACAGAACTTGCCAATCATAATGGTCACACAAACTTAAATCCCCATGTGTTCAGGCTACCTGTTGGGTGTACAGCTGGTATGGGACACATATGAAGGACTTAGTTATGAAGCATAGTAACACCTCCTTCCCTAAGTTGAATTGACCAATATAAAACTTCAAATATAGCCAGAAGTCATAGCCTGTCAGTGGGTGATGTGAAATATAAAGTTAGAGCCAAAGTCATAGAGGAGCAGTTAACTAATTAACCCCGGGAGATTCTTTTCATTTTCGCCTGAAATGGGGGTAGGAAACTCATTTTGTGGGTTACTTCTGAATGCAGCAAAACACATTTGCTTAAAAAAGTTTTTCATTTAGCGGGATGCTTTGGTGTATCAGAAACATTGTTTTTGATTGGCTATTACGCTCGCGCATGTGCAAAAGGGTAAAAGTTCGAATTCATTCTTTTTTTTCTTCTTTTTTTTCATATTGGATCCCTGATTTTTGTGTCCTGGCCCCTTTTTACTCCAAATATCAAACTTATTTTACTTTTTGCAAAGGTTCATCTGTCTGTGTGCAGTTTGGATCTGTCTGCTTTAGATCAAAGGCCAAAAATTCTAAAATCCGGACACAAACTCAGGTTCCGGAACTGGCAATTTTCAACCTAAAAAAATTGGGTCTAAAAAAATGCATTTTTTCGCTGTATTTTTTAATGCGGGTAGAAAGTCGACATTATTAGGTGTCATTGTAAAGCTACATCTGTCTACTTTCCTGAAATACCATCCACTTTAGTGTATCCTAAATGATGTTCACATTACAGAGCTCGGAAGTAGGGTACAACCCCATGACGCGTAAACGTGGCGCTAGGGGTTAATGAGTTAATTTCAGTTAGTCTGCAGCTGAGAGTTAGTGTGTTTAGTTTGGATTAGAGTTACTGTGTGATGACCATGAATGAAGTCTTCACTTGTACAAGTGGATGTGAAGGAGTTCAATATGTTACAAAATGTGGACAATAGATGTGTTGACTCAGTGAAATTATATTTTGAATTTATTATGGACAGTATGAGGTGGACAGTTGATGTATCAGTACAATTATGCAGTGTCTGTGTATATATGTCATGAACTAGAATGCAGAGATGTGAGCTAATTCCCTAGCCCACAGACATCAGTGTGATAGTTGCTACAAACCCCAATTTTAAAGACTGAACAAACAGTGATCATTAACTTTTTCCCCCACAAGTTATTACTTGTTATCTCTGCTGGATTTGTTATGATTTGTTATCATTTCCTGATGAAAACATACCAGCTTGTATTTTGAAGCTTAAAACATCAATATGTAAATGCCAATTTGTGTTTTAAGAATAGAATCAGTGAAAGCACTTTATAAATATATTTTTTGAAGATTTTAACTGCCATGCTTGCATTATTTTCTTCATAAAATCAGTTTGAAACCATATTTGAATCTGTCAAGGGTTAATAATGGCAGACATCACTGTGTCTAGGAAGTATCTATTCATAAAACTGTTTGTTTTTGTAATTCATTGGGCACATAAATCAAGGAAAATATACAACAATATGACCCTTCCCAACTCCTCAAATTGAATTACTGAAGAAAATATAAATTTTCACAAAACTACTGAAATTGATAACCATGAATATAAATGTATTCACATTATTTTTAATTCATACTTATTATATAAATGTATTCACATTATTTTTAATTCATACTTATTATATAAATGTATTCACATTATTTTTAATTTATACTTATTATATAAATGTATTCATATTATTTTTAATTCATACTTATTATATAAATGTATTCATATTATTTTTAATTCATACTTATTATATAAATGTATTCATATTATTTTTAATTCATACTGATTGTACAGCTACTTCTTTGTAGGATCTTAGACAAGTACAATCAATGACTTAGCTATGTGATTGAGGTGGTCATTAAAGAAGTGAGTACCTTACTACCACCATGTACCATGTAATGATAAAACTCAACCACATGAGAATGTTGTGTGTGGTAACTGCAGGCAAATATCTTTAAATGGTAGATCTGTTGAATGAGCAGGTACATGTAGATACAATCTGCCCTTAACAAAGAGTTGACCTTGACAGGTGATTAATTTCCTTTTTGCATTTGACAATCTACAGCTTTACATTTGTACTTGTAATTATCACTACACAGAGCACCTGGCTAAGCTTAGGAACACAAGGTCAGGAATCTCTGCTGGTAGTTTGATTTGCCAATTTGCATAAGTATTTTAAACCAAACTTAGATACCCTTGAATATGTGTGTATGAATTAGGTTTTAAGGGCATTTCAGCACAACAATGGCTAGATAGTACAAATTCAAAATAAAGTTCTAAAAATGTATTGATAGAAGACTTTCAGTATTGTTGTACCTGTAAACAACTGGAAAACTTTAAAGAATCAATCCTTAATGCGCTCCCGTTCAGTGATCTATTATGATACCTTAACAATGAAAGCATGTATCATTTTGCTGCATTAGCAATGCAGCCTGGAAATCATGCTTATAAAATTTTTATTCTGTCAGAGAAACTTGAAGAGAAAAGGTTTTTCCCCGACCCATTAACATTGCAAACTATGGAAAAGGATGTCAGACAATTTCATTGCAGTTTAATGGTGGCTGGTTGTCTTTAGAAGCAGCTCCACACAAAAAATCTGCCATTGTGTATATTGAAAAATTCACAAGTCCTACTAATTAAAGTGAATTTGTGTGTCTCATCTTAATTTGCATTTGTAAAAGGTCATGAGAATCGTCATGGAAACATTAGTTTGGAAAATTATTTAGCCAATTTTTGGTTGAATCATGGTATTATATAACTCAGGACTCTGTTAAAATATATGAACAATGTTTGTGAATTATATGTCATTATTTTATTAAAAAATCTTATTTGAACCAGAATTTTGATAAATTTGATTTTTTTTATCTTCATTTTTTTCAGAATATATGTTCATCATTCGACCAGTTCCAGTATGGCATCATGATGATTTAAATTGGTAACCATGGCAATGAGAGGACCTACATCTGTCTTAGATCATAGAAAAGTAGATGATAGTGACAAAGTTGTTCGTGATAGACTGACACGGCAACGAAGTCCCGCACGCTCACACAAACGTGATAGTTATTCAGAATCAGAAGAGGAAGTTGTAGTGAATTCTAGGATATCGCAATCATATCGTACAAGTTTTTCTGCGGTTTTAGCTCCAGAACGGACAAAACGTGAACGTAGTCGTTCTATGAGCCCTTGTTCTAGTCTAAAAGGTTCAGAGCGAAGTCGATCGAAAAGCCCAGGAGGAAGACGATCTAAACCAAAGCATGTGACATATGACACACAGGTGGTAGTTCGAGAGTCAGGAACACATGATAGCATTTATACTCAACTCTCAGACAAGGATCTAAATGAATCCTCTGGACATTTTTCTCCTGATTCATCAATTTTAAGCTCAGATAATTCTACAATGTCAGAAATCACAAGTTCAGATTATTCATCTCAGTTACGTGAACTGTCTCAACAAATTGTGGAAGAATATTCTGATTTACCAAAGCCTAATGGAACTTCTCCAGCATCTAGTCATTCACAAGATTCTCGAACACCAAATGGTGATATGAAAATTGGTGATTCAGGGCCTTATGATAACAGGCCCCAAAAAACAGCTTTTACACTGAAACATGACTATGAACACGACAGGTCAATAAGTTATAGAGTGGCAATTAAGAGTCACTATTCAGACGAAATACAGAAAATGGCTGACACAATGGTTGAAGAGATTCCTCCTAGCAGGAATGATGTCAAGATTAACTCACCAAACAGTAGTGAGACTTGTCCACAGATTGATCGGAGAAGCTCGCTGCAAATAAAAAGTCATGAAGACAGTGGCAGACTGACTCCGTCAAAACGCTCTGTCAGCAAGAGTATCTCAAATTTCTTCAGAAGACTTTCTCCAAAACTGGTTAGAAAACCCAAGGGCAATTTGTCCAATGCAAGTTCACAAAGTGAAGACATTTCAGATAGTCTTGATCATCCAAATGACCATGAGTTTTCTAGAGGAAAGATACGACGTTCATTCATGAAATTCATTGGAAAATCTCCTTCAAAATCGAAACGTAAAACCATGACAGGTAGCACTCCTGTGCTTACCACTAAAGAACAAGAGGATACATTAAATAGGCCTGATATGAAGAAGGATGTTAATGATAAAGGAAGACAGATGCCACCAGCCACAAGTAAATACCTGAAATCCATTGAACAGGACTCGAAATCTGATAAAGAGGTTTACCAAAAATTCAAGGAGAAACAGTCACCTGGTAGGAAAGGGGAGAGCAACCTTGCAGCCAACAAGCCCAATGCAGTGAAATCCGAAGGAGTTACCTCCCCTCCACCAGACATTGCCCCAAGTGTCCATACAGAAGTAAAACACCTGAAGGCTGAGCCCCCAGCTTCACTTGATATTAGAATGGTGCCAAAATCTGTCAGAGCTCTTCAGGCTTCAGTCATTAGCGCAATATCTGCAGATGAATCAATTGGTGAATGCTCTCTGGATGATCATTTGACAGGTAAGTGACTTCAATTTGCTTTGAGTGCTATCTCAAATATTAAAGGAATTTGTCCATTTATTGTTATGGACAAATGACTAAAAACTGCAGATAGTTTTCAGAATTATCCATAATGAGCTTTGCATGCTTCACATTTATTTGAACCTATACGAAAGCGCAAGATAGATGTACTGTATTTGATGCAGTACCCTCATATGCCTCACTAAGCATACAACCCTCTTTTTGGTAAAAACAAATCCCATAGTGAGCGCATAAGTGTCTATCTCAGCTTGCCTTTTTAGAGGAAACAGCAGCTAAAACACACCTAGAACATCCTCATTTTCTAGGAATTTGCCACTAATATGGACACCATGCATGTGTAATGTCTCATTACCACACAACTGTTTTTTTGTCGCAAAAACAAATCTGACATATACTTTAATGCAGTGTGACTGTATTTAGTGATAGTGCACCTCCATAGTGGAGAGCTTCCAACAGAGACAAAGGGAACTAACTCTTCTAGTATGTACATACATGTAACGAGGACATTGTGTATTATTTCATTGGTGTGCACTTATTATGATGAGCTTCAATACTATTTGTAAGCACACAGTGTGGGCATTATGTCCCATATGGTATTTCAAGTGGATTAGGCATGATATGCAGTGTTCATTCCAGAAATGAAAAAAAGTAGAGCCCAGTGACCCCTACCAGGTCAGAAAATGGGATCATTTAGAAAATAATGGGGATTGCAAATACCCATACCAGTTTCTTGTTTATTGAAGAAACTGAAACACATATTGTTATCACAGGCACTTGTGTCATTGATTTATTGATTTCTGTAATAAATATTCAATTTTCCAGGATTACAGTATTTTCCACCCTATAAGTCAATGTGGAATATAAGTTGAATTCGCTAATTTATTTTGTACATTTGTCATCCTTTATCCATATATAAGTCAATGTGGAGTATAAGACACAGCCAGATCAACACCTTGGAGTCGTCTTTTTCACTATTAACTTCCGGTTTCATGAATATTAATAGTATCACCGTATGCTATTCCAGATTAATTGGGAAATTGCAGTCACTGATGCCAACATAGTTTTACCACATTTCGTTTTGGAGAGAGAGAGAGCGAGAGAGAGGGAGGTTTCAGGGTGATTGTAATCAGTATTGTTCAGTTACCTGATGATTGAGATCTTCCGCATGTACAAATGTACTACTATATTCCATTATCAATTGACACCTCTGAATAAACAGTTCACTCTTGCTTTAATTACACTATCCATTGTCCCAACAACCACATGGCTTTGTAGTGTTATTTACATGATAATTAAATATGCTTTGAGCTTTAGCCAGGTTATTCCAGTTGACACCTGTTTGAGGGCAAGATTCGACAGATGAGATCAAATTAGTGAGGCAACCAATGGGGAATTGAGGCTATTCGTAAGGAAATGAGAAATGTAAAGAAAATTAATGATATAGACAGAAATACAGAAAAGTCAGGTAAGAAGAATGAATAAAAGTCATGAAAATGTACCGGTATTACAACAATGAAAACAGTATCCTTAGCTAACATTCATTACTTACGTACAGAAAAGAGAGAGGGCATCATTTCTTGTGGTTCTCAATCCACTTGAGATTGTAAACCGGTACCGTAATTGATGTGGATTAATGATAGAGAACAAAAGGGTATCAGCATTGCCTATTATCGGTACCCAAAGCCAATATCAGAGTTTAAACAGTTACAGTAACTGGCTTGCATTGTTGTCAGAAACCAAAGACCAATCCATCAATTACTGGTACAATCAAAGAGAGACGCCAAAACAACATCTTATTAAGAATGAATACAAGTAATGTGTCAACATTACAATTTGCTTTAAGCTGAAATACAAAACTAAAAATGAATCGTTGATCATCAATAAGAAGTCCGTCTCTTCTGAACTTTAACATATGGGCATTCTTTAGTGAATATATGACAGTATCATGAATATATGATAGTTATGTGCTTAATCTATGGTATTTTATAAATATTCATCGAACATTTATGTCGTTAATATGGATTACATCCTTTTGTAGGATCAATTATATCAATGAAAAAGATGTACTGGTAATCACTTGAGTGCATCAAATAAAATACCGGTAAATCAAATATCAGTGGACCTATGGTGAAAATGTGATGAGGAAGAATGAGGTAAAAAAAAAAAATGAATAAAGAAAAATCCATTCATATTTATTTGTTTGTTAGGAACAAATGATATGCTTTGCATAAGTACAGTACACTTTAGAGTATAGACCGTATGTACCACATGGTGCATGAATTGTGAACTCTTTAATTGTTTTCTTTTATTTAATGTTAGAGAAATCAGAAAATACAAGCACATACAAATGCATACAAAGTACCATATATACTTGCATATAAGCTGGGTCCAAATTCAAACAACATATACCCTGATCTGCCGGCGCATAATTCGCCAGAATTTCAGAGCCTATGTTGTTTGTTATACTGATTAGTCCATATAAACTGCATCGACCTAGATCTGCTGGCGCATTATGCAACGGCAGATCTGGTCTATGCAGTTTGCTGTTGGTATCGGCTTATACGCGAGTATATACACTAATGATAAAAATTTTAATATAAAATATATTACCGGTAGTTTATAACAATTTATTGACATGGTAAATGAACAAGTATTGGTACAGCTATGTGACCTGTTTTTCGATTTTGGTGATTACATCTCAAAATCATGGTATTACTGGTAATTGAAGCAATTTCAGTGACATAATCTATATATAAGTTGATTATGAGTATAAGATGAAGACCGGACTTTCAGGTCAGAGAGTATCAACTTATAGATGGGAAAATATGATATATGCTTTGAATCAGTCATTGTGGAGATGGACCAGCAGTTTTCTACAATTTCCTTGTCCACTAAAATGACCATGTCCACTGTTCATGACACAGTTATTTTAGTTGACAAAGAAATTGTAGCAAGTCGTGCTGTAGTCTGACACAACAATGACTGATTCAAAGTATATATGCTGAAAAAGTGAATATTTATCGCAGAACTTAATAAATCAATGATCCGAGCACCTGTGTTCATTATCACCCTCCCCGTGTCGCGAGCCATTCCCCTCAAGAATTCATTCTGGTCATTTGAGTCTACATTTTTTCCTCCCTGACACTGCGTGGGAAATAAATGCAGCACTGTTTTGCTTTAGATTTTATCTTCTCTTATGTTCATTTTCTATCAGTGATCCACCATGTGCACTCACTTGGTGCCCAAGCTAATCAGAATCAGCAAGACATTTCTGTCAGCCAATGAAATTGATTGTCTTATGATTCTATGGCAATGATTCATTAAGTATGGGATGTACTTAATTCAGTTCAAAGTCAACTGTAACAATCTTGTTTTGATCTTTATTTTCTTGGATCTTCTTTTATGCATCCTATGGTACCATGGAGGAAACTTTCATGTAACAAAGATGAAAAATAAGTTTCATTGGCACATGGGCACAATGAGTCGTGCATATTCTACAAAGAGATTAAATTAACAGATAAATCTGTTCAGCCTATAACAGTGATGGTTTTCTTCCATTAAAAGGAAAGAAATAAAAATATGTTACAAGCACAGTAATGAAGCAGCTAAAGACATCACATGTTTTTCAGAAGACATGATGTTCTCACCAGAGTCAAATCAAATTCTTTTAGGTGAGTAGCAATGGTAACCCATTTAACCCAGAATTCTGGTAGTTCCATGTCTCAGGGCACAAGATTTGTTGGACTGTCAGCTTGCATTACTCTTCACATTCAGTTCCATTATCAGACGGTGCTTGATCTATCGCAAAGTCTTGCAATAGATAGATTGCATTGAAAGGCCTAACAAGTACAGTATGTCTGGGCTGTGGACTGATACTGTAGCTAAGTTTAAAGATATATTGTACTTCTTGGACCACAGTTTATAACTCTTGTGCCTTAGAAATGCTATTGGTATTGCACAGTGCAGGGACAATTGTGTGTATCTAACAAGTCTGACTGGAAGCAGGTAAAGTTAAATGTTGTGAAAGGTGATTTCTGTCAGCATGAACAGTATATAATATATATGTTAGTCCTGTATATCAGGGACTGTGGCAGAATATATATGTTAGTCCTGTATATCAGGGATTGTGGCAGAATATATATGTTAGTCCTGTATATCGGGGACTGTGGCAGAATATCATCCTTTATCTGTTGTTCATCTGTCATCTTTTTGTCTTTTGAACAGTTTTTGGTTAACTTGAAATGGATAATATTTTCTTGTCCAAAATGTATGAAATTTGAAAAATTATTATTTCCACATGTACCGAGGGTGTATCTCTCTCACTCTGTCTATATATCCGACTGATTGTGCTGACAATCCTATTTTATTCACTGTGGTTTTGATGTAGATATATGCACAGCAATCCATTTGTATTTAGTTACACCATATGTCAACTATGTCAAAAAGGGTGTGCACCTCTTCCCTCAATTTCACCAGATTGGACTGGGGAAAGAGAATGTGGGTCCTTGATAGCAGGGGTTGTTCTCGAAACTAGAGTCGATAACCCTCATTCACGATGGAGAGGACCCACCCATTGTCCATGATAATTGACCAAGCCTCTGAAAAAAGGCCTAGGCGAACACCTACAGAGACATTTGGGAGGGGGATGCTCAGCAGGAGAGGGGTTGGATCTCTAGGGCTGTCCCCTCCCCTTTCTTCCAGTGGGAAAGGAAGGAGGATTATATAACTTCCTCTTTTGGGGTCCTGCGTGACTGGTATTAACATGCTTCCTGGCCAATTGCGAAGGACCAGGAGTGGATGTGAAGGATTGGGACATACAAAGTTACCTCGTGTATCTCACCCATGGGGGTTAAGTTACACCCATCATTTTTTCAAAATACAATTGCTTACAGGTAAGTCCTGTATGTTTAGTTATAATGCAACATAGGCCCTACAGCAGTTAATAGGAATTCGTAATTTCTTTAATTAAATAACTGATTAAACATCAATTCAGTTTTTTTATACTATTTCACCATTGTATTTTAATACAATTTGCATGACTCGTCACATTGTTAAATCGGCTGAGGATGAGGTATTCTCTGATTATCACTCAGCGGCCTAACTGTACAGAGATAGGGTATGGACCGAGTTCCCCCCTTTCCTTCCTCTACCGTCCCATTCTGTATAGTATTGGGAGTTTGCCTACCGGGCTCAGTCTAGGGAAGGGGATCGGATCAGTATCCACCCTTTCCCTATTATCCCAACAAATCCTTATGGGATATGAGGCCGTCCACTTTAGGCTAACTGGTCCCTTATGCTCCCTATGGCTACTGGACCCTGGGCCCAGAGTAGAGGTGATGCCATGGCTCGTGTTTCACCATCACCTCCTCGTTAGGTGGCATTCACCAGAAAGGCTGGAGGCATAGCATCATCCAGGAAAGACAAGTGGTTGTGTCTTCATCCTGGAACTTCTAGAACACATAGAACCCCTACTCACCATGACAAACAAGTACGGGAATTGGCACAGAGTGCTCCTATGTCATTTGCACTGAAGGACATAGTGATGCCCAGCCACACTTTTGCTTGGAGTGTTCAAGATGATGATGTCTTATCAATCTTCGTCAACTCCATGCAGCTAGACACAGCTTAGTGCTGCTGGGGCATAGCAGCAGTGATACTGATAACAGTGCTGGGGCTGAATGAGTTAAGACAGTTGAACCATGAAACAGAAGCCTGGTTACCGGTACTTGTCACCATGGCTTCTCATGCTGACCTCTTTTCATCTACATCATTTAGTATGCTGAGAGAGGCCAATGAATCCAGCCACCTTAAAACATGTGTGGCCAAGACGTCCCGGCATGCACTTCTGCCACAATGGAGTTACTGGCGGAATTCTGCACATCCACCGTGACGTTTCGTTGAACTCCACAAGGGTCTAACTTAACAATGTAGAGACCTTCTAAGGGCTGCTCCATTGGAAGCTGAGACCCTCTTCAGATGACTTGTCCCTACTGTGGTTTATCAAGACTTGCAGGATCATCAGCAATGGTCCTTCACAACAGCCCCTGGTCCATTGCAATCAGCCAGGAAGCATGTAAATGTGAATCGCCTTTGGGGCTATCTGCAGCCTTAGTCCAATCTGCAACCTCAAACTAGACCTCGTCCTCGTCAGTTGGGTTCACAGCGCAAAATCACAGCAGAGCCCCAAGGAGGAAGTTCTCTAACCCTCCTTTGTTTCCTACCAAAGGGGGGAAGGACAGCCCTAGGGACTCAAACCCACTCCTGCTGTGCATTCCTCTCCCAAACATCCCTGTAGGTGCTCACCAAGGCCTCTTTTCAGACATTTCATCAAGCATCCTGGACGATGGGTGGGTCCCTTCCACTGTAAGTGAGGGTTACTGACTCCATTTTTGGCCACAACCCCTCTATCAAGCACCCCATATTCTTTCACCAGCCCAGTCTGGTGAAATTGAGGGAGGAGGTGCACACCCTTTTGCAGAAAGGGTTGTCGAGAGGGTCCTGAATGATCAGTCTCCCACATTATATTCCTGAATCTTCCTGGTCACCAAGAAAGGTGGAAAGTTTTGCATCATATTCGATCTATCCCCTTTAAACCAGTTATTCGGAGGAATCTTTCAAGATGGAGAACACCTCCTCAATCCGGAACACATTTAGTCCGTCAGATTGGGCATTCTCCATTGACCTTCAGGATGCCTACTTGCATATCCTGACATTTTCTCCACACCGCAAATACCTTGAACCAGGAAGTTTTTAAATTCCAGGTTCTGCCATTCAGAATCACTTCCACGCCAAGAATACTCACCTGACTTGGGAGTAGTAGCGTATTACCTCCAATTACTGGCAATCCCGATTCTCCAGTACTTTGACGACTGGCTGATCCACAATGTTCAGGTTCAGTCACTCCATCAGGATCTGTTCCATTGTTGGTCAGCTTTAACTTGGTTGGGTCTCTTACCCAACCTTGGAAAGTCAGAGCTCATTCCATCTCATGACTTAGTTTACATGGGAATGAACTTTCTCATGAACCAGAACTTAGTCTGGGTCCCACAGGATCACATAGACCAAATTCTGGCACTTCTAGAGGTGCTACTAGCATGAACATCGTTGTCTTCTCGCCTTTACCTATTCCTGGGAACCTTGAATGCTGCTTGCCGATCTGGTTCCCTTAGGACGTCTCCATATGTGCCCTCTACAGTTCTCCTTGTTGCAAGGTGGAAACCACACTGAGATTCTCTATCAGCTATGATTCCACTAGGACCAGATTTCATCACCAATTGCACTGGTCTGAATTAGGACAGACCCCTGACTGGGGTCCCTATGCCTGCACCCGACCCCCACTCCTCTCTGTTTTCACCGATGCATCAGATTTTGGTTGGGATGCTCATTAGAGCCGAAGGGCATAATTCTTCAGGGTCATTGGACTCGGGACAAATCGTACCTCCACATCAACAATCTAGAAATGAAAGCTGTATTTCTAGCTTTGCAAGGGTGCATCAACAGAGTAAGGGGCCGTTCTGCCATGGCCTCTGCTGACAACACATCCGTCATAGCGTATTAGACATCAAGGAGGCCCACATGTTTCTTCTCATTGCATGGAGTTGCAACCTCTTTTGCTGGGTGTCTTGGAAGACATAACCCTCTGAGCCAGCCACATTCCTCATAAAGTGCCACAAGAACGTATTAGCGTATAGTCTGTCCAGGTCAGGCAAACAGTCCTCACGGAATGGTCTCTTCACCGCTATGTAACAGAGTCCCTTTTCTCTCTATGGGAAGCCTCTGGTGGACTTGTGTGTGACTAGGTTCAACAACAGACCTCTCTTTTACATTTCTCCATTCCCGGACCAGAGAGTGTGGGCAGTGGGCACATTTAGTTTCCAGTGGGATCATCTGTTTGCATATGCCTTCCCACCGTTCTGACTACTACCCCAAAGTTCTGCTAAAACAGAACTACCACTGCCCATTTCATTTTCATAGCCCCACTGTGGCACCATGGTTAAGTGATCTTCTACACCTGATGATAGATCAACCCAGGTCTGTACCTCACAGGAGGGATCTTCTGTCACAACACAGGGGCTCACTTCTACACAACAGCCCACACATTCTCCACCTTCACGCTTGACTCATTTCAAGCGATCTATCCACCAGAACAAGTTTTCAGGCTGGGTTGCCAGTTGCATCATTCAGGCCAGGAGAGTTTCTACATCAAAGGACTATGATGCCAGGTGGAGGATCTTCTGTGATTGGTGCAGTAGGAAATATGTTGATCCTATCTGCCACTCTGTAACTTCTGTTGCTGATTTCCTTTTGTTCCTGTTTTAGAACAAAAGATGTTCAGTATCCACTATCAAGGGCTATAGAGCTGCCATTTCCAACACATTTAAATTCTCTTAGGGCATGGCAATTGGTTTAGATTCATCTCTTGTCTCCCACTCTCTTATGCCCAGATGGAATCTTTCTTGTGTTTTATGGTCTTTAACCAAAACCCCCAATGAACCAATAAGTGAGGCCTTCTCTCAGGATCTCACACTCAAGACTCGCCCTAGCATCTGTGAGAAGATGAAGCAAGATTAATGCCTCGTCTTTCGACACTGGCTGTCTCCAGTTTAATGTCAATTACAATTCCATTTCTCTCTTTTGTCAACCGGGATTTTTAGCTAAAAATCACTTACCTTCGGTAGCTCCACTGCCTATCCAGATTCCCAGTCTCAGTCGAATATGTGCTGGGGATGATCAAGATAAACTCTTGTGCCCAGTGAGGGCCCTCTGTTTCTATCTTAATGCCTCCAAAGGAAAAAGAAAGGGTAGGAAAAGTCACTCCTCCTTGGAGAACATCATGAAGGCAGCATTTTGGCATTTTCATACTACCTTCTCCTTATACATCTGCTCTTTAGACAACAAGCACAGGCATTTTTTCTCTGGGACTCATCTTTGCAGCACAACATGTGGCCCAGAGAGACACCAACATTCTATAACATGGACCTCTCCCTCAAGGTGCGTACATTCCATTTTCTCTGTTTTTGTTTAGTTTAATGAGAGCATCAGCCAGCCCACCTTGCTGACAAATTCACCTGTGCATTAGCGATGGGATAAGTTATTGCTGCTATTAAAATGTAGTTTTTTGGGGGGGGGGATAAAACTAATTTTAATTATGCAGTACTCACCCATCACTATTGCCGAATGTCCTCCTCCCACCCCGCTCTGATGTACTGGCGTAATTGTTGTCTGTGAAAAAGATTATCCTTCTACGCATGTATCATGCTCGGTGCATGAGTGGATTGCATCATATGGACAATTCTAAACCCTGTGGGAGGATGCATTCATATCAAATGGACTGTGGTTTTTCGGCACAAAAGAAGTATAGCTATGCAGTAGTGGTGAGTAAGTACTACATAATTAAAATTGTGGAAAAAAATCACAGGACAGCATTTTTTTTCAAATCTGCTGCTCCAGGATGAGCTTACAACAGGTAAGAATTTAATACAGGACATGAATTCACCCTATTTAAAAGCATGCCAGTGTATTTGACATGACCGGGATCAAAATTAGCAGTACATGTAGTTCACTAGCCCGAGGGTAGTAAATTTCCTGTTGGACTAGTATTTTTCATAATTTCAAAAGTTTGATGGCTAGTAAAGTTGCAGTTTTTGCCAGCTAGTGTTTTGGGGGAAGGACTAGTGAAGATTCAGCAGGACTAAATGTCTCAATCTACTAGTCCTTTTGGATACAAGGAAATTTATGTTAAATTCTAGGCCTGCACACATTTGAGGATGAAAAGGTCCAGTATTGAGCAGTTTTCAGCGCAAAAACAAAACATCATGCAGATGACATTTGTGTGCGGTAGTAATTGTGGAAACTGTGGAGTGTAACCTTAAGGACCTAAGGTCACTTAAAATAAAACAATTTTCCCACTTTAGGTCACCTTGTTTTGTATGTTTTTGTTATACAGGGTAAAATGTGAGAAAATCACATGAAAACTGGAAGTATTAAAAAAAATTGGGGGAAGGACTAGTGAAGATTCAGCAGGATTAGTATATTTCTTAATCTACTAGTCCTTTTGGCTACAAAGAAATTTATGTTAAATTCTAGGCCTGGATGAGTGTAAGATGCATGATGTAGCACTTTAACACCTTTCTTCAAATGCACATGAAGCCATTTCATGGCTTAGGTTTACCAAGAATCAAGAACCAATGTTAATGATTTCATTCTAAATTTGTGATGGTACCTGTCAGGTTCTATAACTGCACTTGGGATTATTGGTTTGGTGTTTTAGGGAACAGCAACATAAGTAGGTTATTTAGTGCTGAGGCAATTGGAGTAAATTGCCTTGCCCATGAACACACCATGGTAGTTGACCCTGGTTGATCTGAAGGTACTTATGTTTAACAGAACAGGTGTAGATTACAAGTGAGATGATAATATAGGGGTTGGACAGGAACAGAAACTCAACATATTACCATATATATATACTCATGTATAAATTGAATTGATGCGCAAACTGCATATACTGAGATCTGCCATTGCATAATGTGCCAGCAGATCCGGGTCTGTGCAGTTTGTTTAGCCTAATTAATAGAACAAGCAATATTGACCCTGATCTGCTGATGCATTATGCAACGGCAGATCATGGTCTACGTTGCTTGCAGTTGGACCCTACTTTTGCACTGTTATATATAGTACATACAAGTGATAGGATGGTTATTGATTTGAAATATCTTTGTATAGGGTCAGAGTCAATTTTCTTGTACCTTAAGCAGGTGATGAAAAACTTTCTGCCCACCTGCTTACTCATCCTTTATCATAGAAATGTAATCTATTATAAAATCTCTACATAGTCTCTATGCACTTACTTGTGAAAAATGTTTTCTTTCAATCTTAATTGATGTTATTCTTTCTGAGTCAGCCATGCAAATGGTATCTAACAGTTGAGAAAGAATTCAGTGGGACAATGTGTATCGCCAACTACGGTAACAGTGACATGACATAATAAGTTTCAAAAACTTGAACACAAAATTGCAGATAGACAGGGCAACAATATATGCCCTACTACTGTCCTGGTGAGACATACCCCCCCCCCCCAAAAAAAAAACCAGAAGACAAAACTGATATTAAAAGACTGCTGTATGCTTAGGAGTTTAAAATGCTCTTGTAGTGTGTCAGTTTATACAATTTATACTGCCAATTCATTTTGAGTTGAGTGACGTCTGCTCTGTATCAGGCAAGTGGTTGTTTTGAACAAACATGTATTTATTGACTAAATACCACAAAAGAATCTAATCAGCCAGACTGAGAGCTTGTTCTAGGACTGAGAGAGGTAAAAACTAAATGACCTTAACTACTTCCATACTCAATCCTAATATTTGTGGTCACAGACTGCTGTAAATTTCAGGGACAAGCTGAACAGAAGTGAAATTGAAACAGGATGTTTGTGATATACATCAGCATGTAATTCTATGCCAATTTAAAAAGGAGTATATTTGCATTATTATTAAAATGTTTTAACAGTGTAGGCTTGGATAAGATTGATTGGTGTTTAATTGCACATCAGCCCACAATGACTGTTTAAGCCAACATTTTAGCACAAAAGTGCCCTTCCTAAAGGAACACCATGACAACCATTCCAGGCAGGTCTTGACAGGAATTGAACCTCCAACCCATTGATTGTGAGTCATACATGCCACCCACTGAACCACAGCTCTGTAAATTTCAGGGACAAGCTTATAGGGTGGGGATCTCAATAGTTTCCATCTTATGATAGAGATAACTCACTGAGGACAAGATTAGACCCAGGAGTCAGTTGCTTATCTGAATTTGTCTTTTCACACCCAGTAAGTGGAGATATAGTTATAGGGTAGGGATCTCTGTGGTTTCCAGGGGCTACAACTGTATGCCCTCATGGCCATGACACAGGGATCTCATTTTAACCTTCTGTCTGATATGTGTTTACACTCGAGTCGGTGATCACACCCACAAATTCTCAGATATGTTGGTCTCTAATTTGGGGTTTATTTAAAATTTATGCAAAACCACCTCCATTCCCTAGTCTCACCCCCAATCATATCCCAATGTTTGAAGTCACTATCTTGAACCATGTACACTTGTAATAGTAATTGTGTGTCATTACAAATGTACAGACACTTTTCGCCAAAAAGCATGGGGATAATAAGAGTACAAATCTTGGAGATGTTTGTCAGACCTGTCTTGGGATAAGCTAGACATAGCAGTCACATTGGTATCCATGTGCATGACCATACATCCAGATGTCCATCCACACCCCAGATTAAAGTCAATATTAAAGTTTCTTATATGACCTCCATAAAGTGAAGCATATTATGTTATGATGTCTGTCTGTCTCTCTGTGTTACCAGTGTAGTTTCTGCACAATAATTATAGTTGCCCAGAATCTTCAGTTACCAAACATTGTGGATGGCTTGCACTTGGAATATGGAAGAAACTTATAGCTTTAAGGGTCAAAGGTCAAGGTTATTGTGACTGAAAGAAGAAAAATGGTTTCTGCACAATAACTTTTGTTCTCCACAATCTGTGGTCACCAAACTTTGACTTGGGGTAAGGAAGAACCATATTGATTTTGGGGACCAAAGGTCAGGGTCACTGTGACTGAAAGAAGAATAAAAGTTTCCATACAACAACTCAAGTTCACCATCAACAGTTACCAAACTTTGTGGATGGCTTGCACTTGGGGTAGGAAAGAACTCTTATTGGTTTTGGGGGTCAAAAGGTCAAAGGCCAAGTTCAATCTGGCTGAAAGAAGTAAGATGGTTTCCACATAATAACACAAGTTCCCCACCATTTACAGTTACCAAACTTTGTGGGTGATTTACACCTGAGGTAAGGAAGAAGCCTAATGATTTTGGGGTCAAATGTTCAAAGTTCAAGGTCACTGACTGAAAGTAGAAAAATGGTTTCTGCACAATAACATTAATTCTACATCTCATACCTGGACCAAATTTGGTGGATGGCTTGCATTTGTGGGTAAGGAAGAAGCCTTTCAATGTTGGGGTACAAAGGTTACGATCAATTTGACAGAAAGAAGAAAAAGGGTTTCTGTAGAATAACATTAGTTCTCTATCACAGACCTGGATCAAGCATTGTGGATGACTCACACTTAGGGTAAAGAAGAAACCTGTTGATTTTGGGGTCAAAAGGTGAAAGGTCACTGGAACTGAAAGAAGAAATACAGTTTCAGCACAAAAATTTCAGTTTTCAAGTATGTAACCTTATTAAAGTTTGTGGATGACACAGACACGGGTAAGAAGAAGCTTATTGATTTGGGTGTCAAAAGGTCAGAAGTCAAGGTCACTGTAACTGAAAAAAGAAATGCTTTTTGTATAATAACTTTAGTTCTAGTCCACGTACTTTGACCAAAGTTTGTGGAGGGCACTCAAGGTATGGAAGAGGTCTATTGATTCTGATGCCAAAAGTCATGGTCAATGTAAATCAAACAAAAATGGGTTTTGCAGAATAACTTTTGTTTTAGAGCAAGTTCCTTGACCAGACTTAGCAGATGGCTTGCACTTTGGTAATAAAGAAACCAATAGATTCTGAGATCTAAAGGTCAGAGGTCCAAGTCATAGTTAATCTAATAAGAAAATAATAATTTCTGCACATTTAAGTTTAGTTCAAAACCTCATACCTTGACCAAGCATCCAGGTCACTGACACTGATTAATCAGTAATCTCCCAAGTCAACCATGTCCTTCTGGTGACTACAATAGAGAACTATGAAACACAGGGTGAGTGTATAATATGTTTTTCACAGTACTCTTGTTTTTTAAATGAGAAGTCCAAACTAATAAAATAAAAAATTTCAAAATAAATGAAAAATGTGTTAAAAATCAAGTATCTTAGATCATATGCTAATTGAAGTTTTCATATCAATAATGAGATGTTCAAGTATTTAATTTAGAAATACTTGGTTTAAAAATTTATTTTATGTTTAAAATTTTATTTTATCATAGGAATCATTTATTGCCATAATCTTCAAAACTTGTTCTTATATTATTATATTGTGGTAAATAATATTGGTTGTACAATTAAAGAAATATAGACAGTCTCTATCAATTGTGGCAAACAGTGAAGAATTTGAAGGGAAAGACTTCAACATTAATTTGAAGAACAAAGTCTCAAGATAAATACCATTTAATGAATAAGTTTGAAATGTTTGTCTCAGTCAAAAAAAATCGTACTTAGTACACCTTGAACGAATACAATTTTATTTTCATAATATCATGAAATTTGAAGAAAATTCAGATAATGAATTTTTACCATTGTAACTTAACAACAGCAACAGTAATTATAATTATCATTATCATCATCATAATCACTTAAAGTTGGTGGTTAAATTGAAATTCATGGCTTTACAAATTCCAATAATTATTATACAGTAATAATGAATATTATTTATAAAATATGATATAGTCATATTTATGAAGACTATCATAGAATGATCAAAAAATTAAATTATTCATTTATTTATTGATTTTATTTATTGTTCGTAAGTTCTGTACACATGTGAGAAGTTTGCCAAGAAAGACACCATTCAGTTGTTTTTAGGACCCTGTTGTAATGAAATTCATGTAAAAAAGGAAAGACAAATGAAAGATATGTCCCATGATTTATATTGAAAAACCTTGTCTCTATTTGTCTCAAAAGTTTATATGAAACATATTTTATCACTGGATGTTATTGACAGAAAAGAATTTTCTTTGTAAGGAAAACAACTGAAACAAAGACAGACATATACTAAAACGCATTATACGAGATTTTTTGTTGGTCCCAGTTTTCTGGTGGTAATACTGATTGGATTGAGGGGAAAGTGAGACTTTGCTCACCCAATAAAGAAAAACCCCGATTCTCCCTCACTTGATATTTCAACAGATTTAGGTCTTTTTACATTGTAGTTACTTGCATATAAAAGCTAAAATAATTGTGCACCAACCCCAACTATTTTTGTGCCATTCATACACGTCTTTCAGCACATGAATCTTGGAAGGAGTCACAAGGGATGAAATTGAGCTGGAAGCATAATTAGAACTCATGCCAAATCATGCACCTTTTCTCCATGGATAAAGTAAGCAATTTACTCCTGCAATTTTAATTCCCGAGTGTGAAACATTTTGCTCTAAGTGATAAACCACATGGCCCTACTCACAAAAAACCCCTCAGATTGATTTGCTCCTTCATGCTCATAGATTGGGGTTTATTTTCTTGACTAAGGTAAAATAAAAGACCCCAATCTCACAATTTGTTGCTGAGCATGCAGTTTAAGTTTGGTATTCTCAAGTCACACCTTAAAAAAAAACTACCCAGATCTCACCATTGAGCAGTTGCAGTTCAGAGTTGCCCGAAAGTCACACCCATTCATGGACTTGCCTAAATGTACCATAAGTTATGTATACGTACTATCATAGCCTCCTAGCTCCCTGATCTTGATTCATATTGCAGTGTTAGCTAGTGTATTAGTAGGCAGCCAGTCAATCAAAATAGAACCTCTCAAGAAATGAGAAATACTGTGTACTATACTCCTGTGTACATGTGATGCATACATATCTGGTGGTGTGTTAGTTGTCACTCTCACAACTGAGGGACCATGTGTTTACCTTGTGCTTAATTTCTCAGATATCAGGGATATTTACACAGTTTTTATGGTAAGAAAGTTTATATACTGTCAAGAAAAGTAACATAAAAATCAAAAACAATTTGCTGAATTGCAATTTTGTAAGTTTTGTCACATGTAAAGAAATACAGAGGCAAGCTTTGTTGAATATCAATGTAGTGTTTGTAGCCAATGTTTGCTTTATATATTGTATCTTGGCAAAATTGACTAGCTTATAAGTTTTCTCTTTTCATAATATTCTGAAACTGTTAACAATAGGACAAAAAGTAATTTTCCGATTGTTCTTGTTTTTTTACATATATGTATGTATGTATGTATGTATGTATGTATGTATGTATGTATGTATGAGGTTTAAAGGCACATCTGCACAGTCCTGGCTATATAAGTGCTGAGTAAGTTTAGATATTTAGGTATCCACCAAAATAGCATACAAAATAAAGATAAAGTCAAAAAAAGGGTAAAATCCTTCAAATACAAAGTCATTTTTCATACAGGCCACATAAAATGTCCAAGATCTCAGCCGGAGCATCATCAAGGGACATTTGGTAGGGTCCAATGTATGTATGTATGTATGTATGTATGTATGTATGTATGTATGTATGTATGTATGCAAATATGTATGTATGTATGTATGTATGTATGTATGTATGTATGTATGTATGTATGTATGTATGCAAATATGTATGTATGTATGTATGTATGTATGTATGTATGTATGTATGTATGTATGTATGTATGCAAATATGTATGTATGTATGTATGTATGCAAATATGTATGTATGTATGTATGTATGTATGCAAATATGTATGTATGTATGTATGCAAATATGTATGTATGCATGTATGTATGTATGTATGCAAATATGTATGTATGTATGTTTGTATGTATGTATGCAAATATGTATGTATGTATGTATGTATGCAAATAGAAATGCATGTATGTATGTATCTATGTATGTATGTATGTATGTATGTATGTATGTATGTATGTATGTGTGTGTGTATGTATGTATATATGTATGTATGTATGTATAGGGTTTAGCTGCATGTTAGTACAATACTGGCTGTATGATGCGGATTAAAAGTTAAGTTCTAAATATGTCAAGATAAGAATTGCTCAAACAAATTTTTTGGGGGAAACAACCGTTTGAAAAAATGTAAACATATAGTACTTGAAGATACAAGATTAAATTAAAAATGTTGAAATTCTGTAAAAGGTATATAAAATAAAAGATAAATGTAAAAATTATAAAATCTTTAAAATATATGGTCAAAATTTGTTTGATAAACTGCATTCCCTCAAAAAGTCCAAGATTTTATCTGTTGGTACATCACCATAAAGTTTCTTAACTGAGTTCACATAATTTTTTTACAAAAAAACATGTCTCAGAGTGAAAGTTGATACACTCGACAAGAATGTGCTCCACTGTCAATGAACACTGGGATGGTATGCACTATGATCAAGGTTCACTCTTCAGGAGGTATGCATGAGTAAGGTACATGTCCAATACGGGTACTAGCTACAATTGGGAATTGTAATATCAATGTTGATTATAGCAAGTAACCACTGTGACTGTGCCTGCTAAAAATGAACGATTTTAGGTTCATGAAAATTTTTATCAATGATGTATCGTTTTCAAGAAGTTGATCTCATATAATAAGATTTACTGACTGATATATAAAAGTATGAGAACTTTACATTAAGTTGTAGTGTCGTCCTTTGTAGAGGGTCATCTCTTTTTTATTTGTATTTGTATGTATTTTGCCTTCTTGAGCTTTAGCAACCACGGTAGTCATCATTTGCATTTTGGTCAGTGTGTCAGAAAGAGAGAGTAAGAGCGACTAATAGATATCATATGGAAACATGTTCAGACACACCAGGCAACTATTACCACAACATTTCAGATAAATTTCAACTACTGTTACTTTCACTTGAGGTGATTAAGGCACACAATACACATTTTGGATCTCGCTGATCCATGACCTATGTTTGTATAACTATTAACTACAATACAAGTAGGAGCAATTTAATGGATGTCAGGTGTTTAACCCGCAGTCCATTTTATCCAGGGCTTTTTTAAAGCACAGTCTAAGTCTAGATGGTAATACCATGTAAATCTTGCTTTTGTCAGCAACTTATTCCAGAGACAAGTGTTGTATCTAGGATCCCTTGAGCAAGGAACACTTTCCCCCTGTCCCACGCCTCTGGAAGGCACACAAAATTTGAGAGGGGCAAATCATTGTTTTCATTATAAATAATGGACAAAGAAGTGCACCCAAGGTATCGAATCCACAACCCTTGGATTAGGAGTCTGATGCTCTTCCAACTGAGCTACCACAGCTCCCTCACAAAATGCATACAAACCTTATTTATTGTTTATTACCATCAGGTGATATTAATTAAGTTATGCATTGAGTCCATTCCCCAAAATTCCTCTCAAGAGCAGCCACCTGTAGTGAGATACCACCTCATCCTGAAAATATAATTGCATTTTCTCGCTACTGTGAATGTATTGGGGACATACAGTGTTACCAGTGTTCATCGATCGGTCTGATCTGTCTGTCCAGTTAAGCTTTGTGTGTCAATTAACATCATTTTTGAGATGCTGTTGTGGATCATTTGTGTTCCATTAACACATTTCTAGATACCATTGTGTTCTCGTACCTCTCATCCGGTCAGCTTTTTATTCTAAAAATGCTGGCCTTGCAGAGAGTGACCAGTATACCTTAAGTTTTATTAAGCTGTTTATTTTTATCTCCTATGATTTGTATCAGTAGATCCAGGAACATGCAAGATTGTGGGTCAAAGGTCAGAGGTCAATGTGACAACTTAAGATTAGGCACCCTTTGAAGCATCACTGTACTACTTAAGTTCCTTATACATTTCCTTCAAAAAGTATCTGGATTAACCAGTTGCTCAACTTTCTGAGTTTGAAAGACATTCGGCTTATGTGAGAAGCTTGTGATGAATAGGGAATGAAAAGAACCCTTATGTGGCTATTGTTTGTAACACATGAATTGAAACTTCACCTGCCCTATATATACAGACAAGGTTTTTCAATATTGAATGACCCCTGAACCCAATGAAAAGAGATGTATCTCGTATCTCTCCTCAAAGATTACCCTTGGTCATCAGAGGTAACTTTAATTTACAGGCAAATAAACAAAGATTTTGAACTATGCATGTCACACTAGCACAAAAGGCGACTTCCATTTCCCACAGTCCAAGAAATTAATTGCTTTGACCCTCTCCCCAATGATAAAAATGGCCTTGCTGTCCGAATTTGACATACTGACACCTTTGAGTTACACTGACAATGTGACTGGAGTACAGTGAGTACAAGCGAGATAAGAAATGTTTACACATCAATTCACATTATATACCTTATCTAAACAATGCCTTGAAGCAAAAGTTTAGTTTGCATACACTGAATGGTCACTGACGATACACTTCAGTGACCACTCAAAGCAGTAAGAAACCATTATTTACTAAGGAAATACCTAGCCGTTGACCGCAGAATTTCTTATACAGAGGTCAGGTATATAATGGTCACCTGATGGTGACCATTATATACCTGACCTCTGTATAAGAAATTTGCCAGGGGAAATTAGACAGGCCATTGAGAACAGGCTATATAAAGGTGACTGTTTGAACAGGTTTGACTGTATCTGGATATATAAATGACTCTTTTCTCCTATGATTATATATCCTCCATGATATTCACCTTCATTTTCTCGCTTTTATATGTTTTGTAATTGTATAGCCAATATACATTTTGTGACATTTTCATTTATTTACCTCTTTGTTTTTAATTTGATTTTAAAACTCTGTGACACTATGTGACTTCCATTAACAACATCTAAAAAGCATTACACAGTAAAGCATGGTTATTACAAACAGATACAATAAATTTATAATTAGTACAAAGTGAATTCATGTGCATATAGAAGTTGATATATACATAATAATATGAATATAATGAATTATGGAACAGAGTTCTACACACTGTAAATTTGTTTATTTTCATGGGTATCGGTTAGCATGGTTTTGTGATAAATTACCTTTTCATCAATACTTAGATTTGGAGATTGGGGAAGGAGTTCCAATTTGTGGATTAGGAAAGAGTCCCAGTTTGTGGATTGGGGAAAGAGTCCCAATTTGTGGAGTGGGGAAGGAGTCCCATTGTTTCCACAGAGGGAACATTATTAATTTGTTTGTGGCAGTGATGAAATCCAAGAAAATTGGTACCCTACAAAAAATAATTAATTCTGAGTAAGCAGCATACTTGCGTATTTTATGCTATAAAAATGATTAAAAGGCATAAAGAAGTTTTGAAAGCACAGAAAGTATGCAAAACAGTTTAATTTTCAGCACAATTTTGCCAGTACATTTGTCAATATTTTATTATGGCACATTTGATTAAACTAAACTATATAATCAGGAAAAGTTCTGGATGTTCCATGCCTGTTTGCAATGACAGTACTCAATAATGAAAGCAGTGATCAAACAGAGCCATGTAATTGAGTACATCCTGCGTTTGTCTTTGTTACTAAGCCGTATGATGATTTCTCAAGTGCATGATAAACTTCTTGATGATTAAGAGTCCATCCAGTATCAGGACATAAATTGGTTTTTTATGGTATTTACAAAAAAACCTATAAATGTTTTACAAAAATGTAATTAGTTACAAACTAAATACTAGTAATTGAAATCTTAACTTGAGTTCTGATGGATATTACAGTAATTTTAAGGGGTCTCCAGAGGTTGGTTATAAATGTTTTACTATGCATGCATCATGCTGGAGTTTATCTTTTTCAAGTTCAGTCAAATAATCATATGCCACATCAAAGATTTTACATTGACTGCCATCCAAATGAATTTTCCAGCATATTTTTTTATAAAACCAAATAGTAGGAGCATGTTTAAAATTGTTAAAAGGAAGTGAACAATATTATTGTATGAACAGGAAACCCTTTCATATCATTGTATTTAGAAATGTTCCATTATCCTTATTGTTTATCATATACTCATTTAATGCTTGAAGGGTAATGATTTCTGCATCAGATCAATAAAGATTTAAAAATACAGCGATTTTATCAGGGGAAAAAATATTATGTAGTCAAGAAAGATTAATCAAGCTGACACGAAGCATTCATTCCCATGATAAGATTTTCAAGATGGCAGCCATTTGGACATGACCTCCAATGACATTCTTTCAAATCCTATTAAAGACTTTAACAGCATAGATCAGCATTTTAATAGGATCAGACATACAGACAAAGGCAATCACAGTATCCCCTTACTAAAATGTAGGGATTAATCAGATTTGGATGACAGTTTACGACTAGAACTGCTTCCCTGACAAATCACCACACTTTAATTATATTCTCTCTCTTCCCCACCCCACCCCACCCAATTTTCAGACCCTGCAGTTTTTGTATTTTTTATCCTCGACCCTTCCCAGGTTGTGGGATACTTGGGGAGGAACCAAAGATTTGTACCCCTCACACAGATGGTTACTGCATGGGCAACCTATGCATTAAGTTTGGTGAATTTTCACCCAGCAGTTTTATTATTAGATGTGCTTATGGACAGACAGATGAACAGACATACAGACAAAGGCAATCACAGTATTCCCTTACTTACATGTAGGGATAATAAATTGTAGTATCTTGATGTCATGAATACTTTAGAGATGAAATTTAAAGTAACAAGATACTACTGGATTTGGATCACAACATTTTAACCACAGAATAGAAGTGTGTTACTTCGAGAGAAAATAAAAAGTTGCTTATCCTGGATTTCTAAGTTTCCAGTTCTTTGTTCATGGAGGCATGTCTAGGTGAAGCTTGTACAGATGTTTTTCTTGATCATCAGTAACGAGATATAAAAAAATTTAGAAGACTTGCAGAGTACTCCAGGTTGCTCAAATAGAAGATAAGGTTCTCACATGTATGTGCGTATATATCATTTATTTGTACAGTGACAAATAGCCATAAAATTAGTTCATAGGGTTTGTTTTAAGGAGAGAAAAACACAGAACAAAACAGGAATTATTTCTTGTCTTGTGTCGAGATCTAAAAGAAGGTAAGATACTGGTCACTTAGTCACAATCATTTATGTTGGTGTCACACCTGTGATGGTTCTGTTTGCTTTTTTGTAAACTTGTGATGGTTCTGTTTGCTTTTTTGTAAACCTGTGATGGTTCTGTGACAGTCCTCAAAATAGATAGAACATCACATTCATTATAATTTTGCTACTTGAGAAGAAAGAGAAATGAAGGAATAAGCGATATGACAAATTCTCTTTATGATAAACTCTTTAACCTTGAAATGAACTTCTTTTCCTCAATGAAAATACAAATGGACATGAAAAAAGTATTATATGTTTTTTCAGTTAAATATCACAATTGACCAAATGTCTTTTTAAAAATTGTCATGCAAGATTCCTTTAACTGGTGATAGATGGTGTTTACTTGAGCAGTGATTAAATCTGAACAAAAGGATTTAATTAATGGTAATTTGAAGAGAAATAGCTGAAATACAGTGCAAATTTCAGGTCAGTATTTGCTTCAGGGTCTTTGATTTACTGAAAATAATCGCATAAAGCCGATACCAACTGCAAACTGCATAGACCCAGATCTGCCGTTGCATAATACGCTGGCAGATCTGGGTCTATGCAGTTTGTAAGGACTAATCAGTAGAACAAAAAACATAGACCCTGATCTGCTGGCGCATTATGATATGGCAGATCAGGGTTTATGTTGTTTGCATTTGGACCAGAATTATATGCGAGTATATATGGTATATGCAGTGTTGTGAAGTAAGATTTTAAAGAGATTGAGATGAGAGAGAGAGAGTGAGACTTTAATCATATGGTAACTTTATGTAAGAATTCATGTATGCATTTACTATTCCTTCAGGTTCTTATTGACCACTATGCCAGATATTGGATTAATTTCATCGATGAATACACTTGGGTATAATGAAATACAATTAGCTAATCTCCATTCACATTTATAGGAAAATTCTACACCAGCTGTCAATCCTCACTGGTTTTTCCTCCCATTTTTTGGGGTTTTTTGTTGCACAATATCAAATCAAGTGGCCATTGGGGAGGAGGCTGTACTGTGTAAACTCTTTTAGTGACGATGAGGATGACCATTGCAGAGGAGGCTGTACTGTGTTAACTTTTGTCATGCCAGTGAGTATGGTCATTGTTGAGGAATCATGTTACTGTGTTAACTCTTGTAGTGCAAATGAGGATGGCCATTGTTGAGGAGGCTGTACTGTATTAACTCTTGTAGTGCAAATGAGCATGGCCATTGTTGAGAAGGCTGTACTGTGTTTACTCTTGTAGTGCAAATGAGCATGGCCATTGGGGATGAGGCTGTACTGTGTTAACTTTTGTAGTGCCAGTGGGTATGGTTATTGTTAGGGAGGCTGTACAGTGTTAACTCTTGTAGTGCAAATGAACATGGCCATTGTGGAGAAGGCTGTACTGTGTTAACTTTTGCAATGCCAATGAGCATGACCATTGTTGAGGAGGCTGTACTGTATTAACTCTTGTAGTGCCAATGAGCATGGCCATTGTGGAGAAGGCTGTACTTTGTTAACTCTTGTAGTGCCAATGAGCATGGCCATTGGGGAGGAGACTGTACTGTGTTAACTCATGTAGTGTAAATGAACATGGATGTTGGTGATGAGGCTGTACTATTTGAACTCTTGTCATGCCAATGAGCATGGCTGTTGGTGAGTAGGCTGTACTGTGTTAACTCTTGTAGTGCCAGTGAGCAATGCCATTGGGAAGAGGCTGTACTGTGTTAACTTGTGTAGTTCTATTGATTTGTTGGGGAGTAGGCTGTATTATGTTAACTCATGTAGTACAAGTGAACATAGCCATTGGGAAGGAGACTGGATTGTGTTAACTCTTATTGTACCAATGAGAATGGCTGCTGGCGAGGAGACTGTACTTTGTTAACTCTTGTAGTGCCAATGATCAGTTGCTTTTATAAAGTTTTTAAAAGCATTTTGTCAGCTGTAGTTAGCGAGGTTGTACAATGGCAGACATGCAGTATTTGGTATTCAGTTGTAATGTCTCTGCTGTCATTGTCATAACACTTGATTGCTGCCAGTGCCATTAATGAAGACAAACAACTGTAATGTCTATGCTATTACATGCAGTTCCAGTGCATACGATATAGTGTCATTGTCATAACACTCGATCACTGCCTCTGTTCCAGTAATGAAGATAAACAACTGCAATTTCTTTGCAGTTGCATGTAGTTCTAAAAATGCATATGACACAGTACCATTGCTATAATACACAATTTCTGTTGCTGTATGGATAATGAAGATAACATTTTTAAGTTTCATCTTTATTTATTTCAAGTTATTTGACACACACAATTTTTTAAACATAATAATAAGGGGTCTATTCACAGATGATGTTCTCATAAAAACTGCTCCCCTTAAAAATTGAGCCCACCCACCCACTCACCCCTTTTGTAAAAAGACCAGTGGGCAGAGAGGGAATTGGCTAGAGGAAGAATTCCACTCTGAGTGAAAATCATGGAGAAATCACTGTACATGTTGTACAAACGTTGCCATACTGGAAATCAAGTTGTATGTCTTGGCAAAAGTTAATTTATTTGGGGAATTGACAGAGAAAATGTAATAAATTGTAGCTGCTGAGGAATGAAAAGACTGCAATGGACATTAAATAAGACTGCAATGCACATTAAATAAGACTGTAATGGACATTAAATAAGAATGCAATGGACATTAAATAAGACTGTAATGGACATTAAATAAGACTGTAATGGACATTAAAAAAGACTGCTATGGACATTAAATAAGACTGTAATGGACATTAAATAAGAATCCAATGGACATTAAATAAGACTGCAATGGACATTAAATAAGACTGTAATGAACATTAAAAAAGACTGCAATGGACATTAAATAAGACTGTAATGGACATTAAATAAGATTGTAATGGACATTAAATAAGACTGTAATGGACATTAAATAAGTAAGACTGTAAAGGACATTAAATAAGACTGTAATGGACATTAAATAAGACTGCAATGGACATTAAATAAGACTGCAATGCACATTAAATAAGACTGTAATGGACATTAAATAAGACTGTAATGGACATTAAATAAGACAATAAATAAGACTGTAATGGACATTAAATAAGACTGTAATGGACATTAAATAAGACAATAAATAAGACTGCAGTGGACATTAAATAAGACTAATGGACATTAAATAAGACTGTAATGGTCATTAAATAACAGTTAGGAGACTCCTTTGTATGTCAAATAGTAAGGCTAGTTTTACATCATACACGAATTTGTATAAACAAATAGATAACATCTCTACTTTCTCTAATCAGTGACATCAATATGTTGTTAACTTCAGGAAAAAAAATTTAATTAAGGGAACAGGATTTTCTACAGGATTTTCACTCATAGGTAGAAATTCCCACTTTAACATTTTTAAGGGGGGGGGGGGCAATTTTTCAGGGCGGGGCAGGCAGTTTTTATACAAGAATAGTATTTATGACTAGACCCCCCCCTCCCCCAATATTGAATGTTTGAACAAAAGTGTGTGATAAATAACTTTTAATGAACAAAGATAAAACTTAATTCTCATGTGTTCTGACAATCAAACCATGCCATATGGATAAAACTTAATTCTCATGTGTTCTGACAATCAAACAATGCCATATGCATAAAACTTAATTCTCATGTGTTCTGACAATCAAACCATGTCATATGCATACATGTAAAATGTAATTCTCATGTGTTCTGATAATCAAACCATGTCATATGCATGAAACTTAATTTTTATGTGTTCTGACAATCAAACCATGTCATATGCATAAAACTTAATTCTTATGTGTTCTGACAATCAAACCATGCCATATGGATAAAACTTAATTCTCATGTGTTCTGACAATCAAACAATGCCATATGCATAAAACTTAATTCTCATGTGTTGTGACAATCAAACCATGTCATATGCATACATGTAAAATGTAATTCTCATGTGTTCTGATAATCAAACCATGTCATATGCATGAAACTTAATTTTTATGTGTTCTGACAATCAAACCATGTCATATGCATAAAACTTAATTCTTATGTGTTCTGACAATCAAACCATGTCATATGCATAAAACTTAATTCTTATGTGTTCTGACAATCAAACCATGCCATATGCATAAAACTGAATTCTTATGTGTTCTGACAATCAAACCATGTCATATGCATAAAACTTAGTTCTCATGTGTTCTGACAATCAAACCATGCCATATGCATAAAACTTAATTCTCATGTGTTCTGACAATCAAACCATGCCATATGCATACAACTTAATTCTCGTTTTCTGACAATTAAACCATTCCATATGCATACAGCTTAATTCTCATGTGTTCTGACAATCAAACCATGCCATATGCATACAACTTAATTCTCGTGTGTTCTGACAATCAAACCATGCCATATGCATACAACTTAATTCTCATATGTTCCGACAATCAAACCATGCCGTATGCATACAACTTAATTCTCATGTGTTCTGACAATCAAACCATGCCAAATGCATAAAATGTCATTCTCATGTGTTCTGACAATCAAACCATGCCATATGCATAAAACTTAATTCTCTTGTGTTCTGACGATCAAACCATGTCATAAGCATTAGAACTGCATGTAAAAGCAGAGACATAACCACCAAAGACCAAAAACTGCACGTCCACCATTGTACAACTTTGTAAAGTACAGTTAGTGAAATGCTTTTAATATCTATATAATCAATGAAAGCATCTCATTGCTTAATTGCAAAAAGTCATTTTATAAGTGTTTGATTATGGCAGTTGATCTAGAAGTCAAGCACTTACATGACCAGAGTGAGTTTTATTAATATTAATGAAAGTTACAATTTTTGTGCATTTGCTCATTTTGAAAGGGGGGGGGGGGATTTGTGAAATCGTGCAACCTGGAGAAAACATGGGAACTACCGGTAATGTTAAAATAAATGCCAACAAGTATATAGTGGTATTTATTCAAATAGGAAGGGATAATACCTATGAATGTTATGTGTGTGGATTGAATAGATTTATATTGTACTAATATAGTTTCACAATCACTGAATAATCAAGGTAATGCTGGTTCCTTCATTATCTCAATAATCCAAAGTGAGGCTTAGGATGTATAGCTCATGTCAGTAAACCAAAGATACTTACAGCTTATTGCAGCCAGTGAAGAGTGGAGTACATAGTATCTGTATTTCCATCCATCCATCCATCCACCTTTCCACAATATAACTTTCAAGCCATTTGAGATTTAGGAATAAAACTTTGTATACTTATACATTATAATTTGAAGGTGTGTTGAATACCAGATGGGTTCCATTCTTCAAGGTCAAGGCCACTGCTTAGTATTTTTTTGTTTTCCCTCACAGTTTCCTTTCCGCTCTTTAACTTTCAAGTCGTTTGATATTAAGGGATGAAACTTGGTATATTTATACATCATCATTAGAAGATGTGTTGCAAACCACATTGGGGGTCCATGTCTTCAAGGTTAAGGCCACAGCTCAGTATTTTAACTTTTCCCTTACACTTTTCATTTTACTTTAAAACTTTATAGCTGTTGGAGATTAAGGGATGAAACTTGGTATATATCATCAGTGGAAGGTGTGTTATGTACTACATTGGTAGTCATATCTTTACGGTCATGGTCAGAGGGTCAGTATTTAAGTTTTCCATCACACTTTCTGCTCCACTTTATACCTTTAGAGCCCTTTCAGCTTTAGGGATGAAACTTGGTATACTTAAACATTATGATTAGAAGGTGTCTCCTATACTACATTGGGGGTTTTACCTTCAATCCCATGGTCATGTTTCACCAAATTAAGTTTTCCACCACACTTTTCTTTTCTCTCTATAATTTAAGACCCGTTTGAAATTAAGAGAAGAAATTTGGTATACTTATACATCATCATTACAGGGTCAACTTAACACAAATTTTCCGTTGGCCAGCAAGGCTAGCTTACATGGGAATCAACGGCACTCCAAATCAAATAAAAATAATTTCATTAACTTGTTAAAATGCAGTATTCTGAAGAAGAAAAAAATCTTTGACAATAGAGTGGAATGTATTTGGCATCAGAAAATAGTGTCAGATTAAACTTTATTAGAATTTAATAACAACTCCAGAAAAATTAACTTGCCCTCGTGTCTGCGGCTGTCAATATTAACTGGCCCTCCTCAAAACCCACAGGCCGGTGTGCCAGTGGCTAAAGTGACACCTGTCATTAGCAGATGTGTTGAATATCACAAATGGGCTCCTATCATTAGAGTCAAGGTCATGGGTCAGTATTTTTAGTTTTCCTTCATACTTTCCTTTCCATTTTATGAAATTAAAGCCATTTGAGATTAAGGGATGAAACTTGCTGTAGGAGTCCTATCTTCAAGTTTAAGGTTACAAGTCAGTATTTTAGCTTTCAGTAGCATTTTCCTTTCTGCTCTATAACTTATAAACTATTCTGGATAAATGAATGGAATTTGGTACACTTGTATATCATCACTAGAGGATGTGTTGCATTCCACATTGGGGGTCCTTTCTTCAAGGTCAAAGGTGACAGTTATATATGTTATGGCTTTTATTTCTGTATGATATCTAAAGAGCTGTTTGATGTCAAGGAATGAACCATGGAAAACTTATATTTCTTTATTTGATGGCATCTCATTTATCAAAGTCGAAGTTTTATCTTCAAGGTCAAGTCACTTATCAATTTCTTCCCTATTTGTGCACTTTTAGTCTTGGACTAATGCCCTTTGAGATAGAGACATGAAACATGGTTTCTGTCCACGTCCATCTAATAATATATACTTTCATTGACTTCACCACAGTAGGCAGGAGACAAAAAATTCACGGAATTTGCCGTCATAAATAATTAGATTTGCCTTTTTTTTTTACATGGGTAAGGATTTAACAACATCTATCCACAAGTTTCATCTTGTATAATTCACAGGGCCAACAATTATTAACAAAATATATTCTATCATGTTGGATGGAGCATTCTGTTCTTAATTAATCTGGCTATGGAGTTTGCATGTGAAATGCTATACAGCATCCCAGGTTGTAAGCCTACTGACACAAACTAATAAAACAAATAAATTCTCAAAAAAGTGTAAATAGTATTTGTGTATTTTTAATGTATAAAAAAACTTGATCAATTTCTCAATTTCTAAATTTTTATCTGTCGCCGATTTGATTGAGAAATGTGGATTGTCCTCTTCCAGTTTTCAGTAAATTATTATTTTAAGATGAACTGGTTTACAGCTTATAAAAATAAAGAATCTCTTTATGCATAAATATTTGTAATATTTATTATTGCCATTTTAATAAATATATGTGTGCAAAGTATTAGAAGTTGCAAAAATGTAGAAGCAATCTACGGAATGTAGACTGATATCAATTACGTGTACACCCCAATCATAAATTAACATCGAAATGTGCTGGAGTGACATAACTGGAAGATAAAGGGAGTTAATTCAGTTCAGCACATAGTACCTGGATAGAGCAAACATGGCACAGTCCTGTGATAACTAAATTTTGTCCTTTATTTTAATCTCATTTGCAAAATTTTTGAAAATTAATACAATAGGTTAGAATTAAGTGCTAATTATTATGATAACAATTTTGAATTCCATATTTTCCCTTAAAGTAGCGTATCACTGTATAATAACCCAGCCTTTGTCTAATATACATTCTCTATTGTATCTATATTAATGCAGTTAGTACGTGTGGCACCATTCCAGTGACAATCAAACACAATCAGTATTGAATACTTGAGTGTTTTACTCTTTCATGAATGAAGTTTCGTTTTCTGTTCCTCATGAATGACTTGTCCTTTTGAGGTTCTGCCAATACACACGGTGTCTGTTGATATGTGATAGTGTTACCTGTCAAGACTTGCATGTGACCCACTTGTTATGTTTATGTTGCCAAATTGGATTGAACAAAAAAATGTTTTACAATACACACTGTTCTTCAGAGGTACAGGTATAGGGAGTTATCATAATCATGTAAGTTGTGGTGGATGAATTTCAAACAAATTGATAGACAGTAAAAATCTCAGTAACTTGAACCTCCTGGTGAAACAGTGTAAGAGAAAGATAGTTTGTTGAGTCAGCAAGGTTATAATGCAACTATAAACAGTATTGGAAACTAGTTTTTGTAATCCATGCCATTCATATTTCAGCCATCAAGATTTGAGTCTAAATGTCAGTCCCTCAGTTCATGAAAGCCTTCAGTAATTTTAACACCATTATTGACCTAAGTGACTTTGCAGTTAAACCATTAATCAAATTACTGTCTATACTTGCGTATAATCCTAGTCCAAATGCAAACAACATAGACCCTGATCTGCTGTCGCATAATGCGTCGGCAGATCAGGGTCTGTGTTGTTTGTTCTACTGACTAGTCCTTGCAAACTGCATACCCAGATCTGCTGGCGCATTATGCTATGGCAGATCTGGGTCTATGCAGTGGTATCGGCTTCTACTTGAGTATATACGGTATATTATGATTAGGGTGTAGTTAACTTAATAAATAGACACCATGAAGCATGCACTATGCACACAGGAGGCAAGAAATCTGATATTGACCATACTAGTGTGGTACATGGGATGCATGGAAAGCTGTCTCAGAATTATACTTTTTTTTTTCTTCCAAAAGAGAGTATAGTTACATGAAAGTTTAGTAGCCCCTGTATCATAGTAATGGGATTGGGGGGGGGGGCCCCGCGTGCCAGAGGTCTTGGGGCACCAAAACAGCTGATACAAATTTGGGCCTTGTATTCTGGCCCTTTAGACCATCATCGTCGCCCTGGGCGCCATTTATCCTTAGTGTAACGCCACTGAATAGAGCCCTACATTGATCTCTAGTTATCACCTATTGGTTTGTGGATGTAGATTAGACCTGATGCGCCCTCCTGCAAGTGCATGTCATAAGAGGCAATTAATGGAGGCAGGAGCCACTGTGGCTCAGTGGTTAGCATGCTGGTCTCACATCTGAAAGGGTGCAGGTTTGAATCCTGACATTGGGTCAGCCCGGGTCAGCTACCATTGTGTCCTTCGGTAAGGCACTTTACTCCAATTGCCTCTGCACCAAATAACCTACTTCTCTTGCTGTACCGTATAATACAAAACCAAACCAAACCAGGCAAGTTGGGCTTAGAAATAGTCATTCCCAATATATATATGCATTCTAGTACACTTAAGGTTAGAGTGGATATTGTCCTAAGGCCCAAAAAGAAAATATGTATGTTTCCAGTCGGCCAACCATTCCTGTTTCTCATTGCTGACCCTAGCACTTTTTCCCCACCCCCACTCCCACCCCCCAAATTTTTTTTTTTTTATAACAAAAAATCACATTGCCGAAATGGATTTGTGCATCTAATTGAGCCGTTTTTGCCCAGTACTTTGAAGCACTTGAAATATTATTTGATTTACATATAATGTTATAAAAAAAGAAAAAAAAAAAAAAAGAAGATACCTGCCTACCAAAATTTTAAAACAAGTGCAATACACACATATTTTTTTTTTGCCCAATAAATATTTTATTGAAAGGTCAAAGCTGCCAGGTCAATGTTGTTTAGGCATGATCGCTTTATAGTGCAAATTTAATATTTTCTAAAATTAACACACATTTTCCTTTTAATAATTTGCCATATAACTTTTAGACCCAAAATATGAAATATTTAGGATGTAATTTTTACAGAGAGATAAGAATGTATTCACAGTGACTCAGCCAATGTTTTCCTAGCTGTTGAAATTCTATTCCATGTAATGTGTGCTCATTGACCAATTGCCTGCCTTTATCAATTCATATATTACTAATACCTATCTGCATGCTATTATTCAGGTCTGATTGTGATAGTGTTGACAGGTGTATGTATATACATAGATATAACATTATACTGTTTAACCTGGACTAAACCTGGATAAAGCTAAATCAGCACACAGCCTTGGATAAAACCCTTGCTGATACAAAAATGACTACTCTTGTCTATTTTATTGTGAGTGCTGAAAGTTCGGAATGGAATAGAATGGATGTTTTTGTGAATACTGGAGATCACCATGGCATAATTGAACACTGTGGATTGTCAGTAATATAAATTATCTGTATTCTCAAGGCACTTAGAGTTATTGAATGACCTTTAGTGCAATCATCAGAATTTTCATCTCTGAGGCCAACTGTTGAGATCAGTCTATCAGTTATGAAGGAATGTAAGGTTTATTTAGGAACTTACTTATGGATTAGCTCTACACATGTTTATATAAGATGTAGATTTTGTGTTTGATATTACAAATTCTTGGAACTAACTTATGCAATACTGACAAGGAGCGATCACATCCAGTCTTCTTTGTCTGCACAAAATATTGCTACATCCTGCTGAATATTAACCAGTCTTGAAATCTTAGTCATATAGTGGTTTACCAACAAATGAGTTGCACAGTTTTAGAAGACAGGAGTAACGTACCATCACCATCAAATATGGTCATTGCTGAAGGTTAGTACATTATATTAAGACATTTATGAAGAAAAATAAGTAAGCTTGTGTTCGAAGTTAAGTTTTAAAATTGTTTTGATGCCATGTTTGATAAATCAAAACTATAGGACAATATAAACATTCTACACATTGGTGTTGTTTTATATATAAAAAAACAGCCATCATATGTTCTCTTGAAATTCATTTTGAAAATAAGCAATTGTCCTTTGTATACGAGAAAGAAATTATATATGTATGTGTGTATATGTATGTATAGGGTTTAAGGGCATGTCAGAACAATGTTGGCAATATGTCAATAAAGTAAATTCTGAAACTGTAAAGTTACAGAATTGCAAAAAAAGACTCTACATGGTTTATCTTCAGGCCATGGTGCTTAGGAAGATAAACCCTTTCAGATAAATGGTTATATCTAGTACAGCAGAATATAATTATAAATGTTAAATTCTGTAAAAGGTATATATATAATAAAAGTTGAAGGTAAAAAATATAAAACCCTAAAAATGTAGAAAGAAATTATTTTGCCATACATGATAGTATGCTGTAAAAGGTCATAACAAATTTGTAAATGACACTGTCATTACCTTTTTAACCTGAAAACATTTATTAATGTAATACCAATAGGAAATACAAAATAAACTTCATTATGTACCATATACACTAATGTACAAATCAGATCCATCTGCAAATTGTATAGATCCAGATCTGCCATCACATAATGCACCGGCAGATCTGGGTCTTTGCAGTTTGTTAGGATTAATAAGTAGAACAAATGACATTAATCCTGGTCTGCTGGCAGATTATGTGATGGCAGATCAGGGTCTATATTTTATGCAGTTGGACCCAGCTTATACATGAGTGTTTACATTAAGTGTTCCCCATCTTCAAGTCTTTTCAATGCACACTCTGAGTATGGTAATGATGTTTTAATGCATCTGTCCAAATATTCAAATATGGTTATCTCCATGGCCTGAATTAACACATCACTGACACTGATTAAAAATGTCACATTTAAGCTAATTTCTCATGCACTTTTCATGGATGAGTAATGAAACTTGATTAGGAGATGCATTTCCATAGAAAGCACCATGGAGTCAAATTTGAATTATCGTGACCTAAATTTGACAACTTGAGTGGCCTTATTTTACTTTTAAGTTAATATCTTTGATACTATTCATGGTATCATTATGAAAGTTGGTGGAGTGTATCTCCCAGAAGACTGGATTGGTACAAGAAGTTGGTCACTATTACTTATATTTATGTTTCACTGACTTTGTCAAACTGTAGTTATTCAGCTATTTAAAAGGCAGCTCTCAGTTGTAATTTTTCAAATCTGGTTTGATCTTGTGTAGTGTATCTCCCAGAAGACTATGGCTTGCTACAAGAAGTAGGTCACTGTTACTTATATTTATGTTTCACCGACTTTGTCCATCTGTAGTTTTTCAAAATAGTTAAAAGGCAGCTCTCAGTTGCAATTTTTCAAATCTGTTGTGATCTTGTGAATGATTGATTTATTTCGTAGAGTTATGCTGGTGAAGTAAAATCTAATGAACAAGTACCATATATACTCACGTATAATACGGGTCCCAATGCAAACAACATAGACCCTGATCAGGCAGATCAGGGTCTATGTTGTTTGTTCTATTGATTAATCCTTACAAACAGCATAGACAAAGATTTACCGGTGCACTATGCGACGGCAGATCTGGATCTATGCAGTTTTGCAGTTGGTATCGGCTTATACGCGAGTACATACGGTATATTGTCTGTGCTGGCAGGGACTTTTCATGGTAGACCTTCACTACTTTATGCTTTATATGTTAGACCCACCAATGATTATGAAACAGTGAAGATATGTTTAGGTTCTATTCGAAAACGCATGATTGTGGGATGTACAATAATTTCTATAAAAAATAACGCAGAAAAATAAACTAAATGCATGAAAATCGCACGTCATATTTTCAGGCCCTACCAAACCAAACCAATTGCCTTGGGATTATATAAATCACTGACCTCTATCCATGTGCATGTATAACTTTTGAACCAATAAAGAAATTTGAATGAAACTTTAGACTGTTATTGTGCAGAACCTAGTTCCCACTGCCTGTTTCCTTATCCAGGCTGTAACTTTTTAACCCCTACAGATAATATGATGAAACATTACCTAGGTCCACACATTATCATACACAGTCTTGCACATTGAACATGGGGTCGCGGGTTTCCACAAAATTTTTTGTCTTATGTCCCTCAAATCAATCTTGACCCTATGCACTCAAGCTTGGGCGTGCTTTTTTGTTGGAAAAATATTCATCCATGTCTCTAATGGCATAAGCAATGGCCAAAGTCGTGAAAGGTTATAAAAACTGTAAGATGGCGATGAATATCTGTTTTAAAACAATGTATCTGGAAATGAAAACATTCAAGGTTTGTGGTAGTTGGCTAAGTTCCAATGTAAAGTATTTGATGGCCATTAGTGTAATGTATTTTTGAGGTTAAGTCACCCCTATGGTGAGGAAAATTTAATTAATTTTCAGGTTGAAATAATGATTAAAGAGACTTAACTCATGCAAACACACAATTTGTCATTTAATTAATGATTTGTTAGTTTTAAAAGAAAAGTAATTCAGAAAACACATGTATTTATTATAATAATATGCTGGTAGATAATGAGTGTACACTAAAGTTAAATGAGAGCAAGACCTGGAACAGAAAATTTCATGGTGCAGCTTATTTCAGGTTAACCAGATATTGAAATATACTAATGTTTTCATGAGTTACTTGAGCACATGATAAAACTTTTATTGTGATAATGTAAATGTCCAAGGAAAATATGATAGCACAGTGCAGATGACAAAGTTAAGGTGGCAAAACTGTTGATGCAAGTAAGGTTATCTCATTTTTATAGCACTATTAGTGCATTATGTATTATTATTTTCCATTGTCCCGCTAAAATGTTGTGTGTCCCCCATATTTGGAGGGTGGGGGACACTGTCCCCAGCCCTTGGAATCCTATCAGCAACACTGATACAGTAGTAAAGTCCCTAAGTCAAAGGTCAAGGTCATTAGCAAGGAAAAGGTCACAACACTGGTGTATAATGTGCATTTGTGGTACTCTTGTCAGTTAATTAATACTAAGCTTCTCCAGCATATCCACAAAGTAATATTTTTAACATGAATATACATAGCAAGAAGAATTCTGTAATTGTGATAAAATTGCAAGTTCATCAGGTTTTCAAAGCATTATTTCCTTTTTTGTTTTCTGCCTTTTTTTGTTCTTCTTGAGAAATGTGAGACATAGTAATGCTGATGTCAGCAGCAGCAGTGATGGCAACTCATTATTAAAGTTTTGTGCAAGCCAACGGTAAAGGTTTTGTGCTAGCCAATGGTAAAGGTTTTGTGCAAGTCCATAACTCCCAAAAAGGCGTGACATTATGTTCTGCGGCACCCTTTTAAGACACAAAGATTCATGCTAAATCTTTTACTAAAATACCAGTATGTGGAGCAGATGTGGCATATACCTGGTAAATATGGTAATTTTGTCTAGAGTAAAGTGCATGTGGCATGTGAAACAAGGTCCCTTTATGCATTCTTAAAATGGCTAAATCAGCAGTTTGTATAAATCAGTAATGGATGTGAATTCACTTAATTTGTGGGATAACAATTTTCATTTCATTCTGATGGGAAGGGGCCAGGGAGTGTACTAACGAATGCCAGTCCATATTCATATCATAGAAGCCACATTAGGAGGACAGGCTATCAGTGGTCTATCAGCGGGATATAAGTCCTGTAAATTATGTCATGGGATGCTAGAAGTTGTAATTGTTTTAGGTCTTATCATTATAAAGCTGCATAAAAAATTTGGTTAAAATCCAACTATTCCCTGTAAAGTTATATTGCAGAAACCAAAGCTAGGAGGTGGAACAGGTTATGGTCCAGCTTTTGGAAGAGATGGGAATAATTTTCATCCAATTTCAAGAATATGTACATGTATATTCAAAAGAATCAAGATTTTACATCAGCTGTTTTTCAAGAAAATGCAAAGACAAGAATACACTATTCAATTTCCTTCCCAGTGAATACTCATTAAAGCTGAGTCATCCATACCTTGCTTTAGTCATGCAAGTTGTATGTGTTTATGTGGTCACTTGACAGAATTTTGCCATAAATATAAGCTGGTGACTGATTTAGAACATTACAGGTACTTAAAATTACACAGGAGAAACTGTATATGCTAAATCTGTGACACTTAGCTTCAGGCATGTTGTTCTCAGGTAATCTGTCACCAAGTAATCTGTAAAGCCACTGTGAACTGTATAATCAATACCTGTACCAGCAATACACATTTTATTCAGTACACATTCAGGTCAGCTAGCAAGATAAGAATCTCAGGTGTGTGTATCAGGTGAGTCATTGGCAAATCATTACCTGAAATCTCCTACAGTTGTGTTTAACACATGTAAAACATGTCATTATACCTTTGGGAGTGATCATCCATTTAATTTCCAGGGGGGTGGGGGGTGGGGTGCCAGGCATTTAATTTTTGTTATAAAAATTTTTGGCCTTCAGATAGCTTGAATACAATATTCTTGCTCTGATTTGTTGGGTAAAAAATTTGTTGCATTCATTATATTAGTTGAACGAAACAATCCCAGTGCTGTCCCTCTCCCCCCCCCCCCCCCCAGGAGAAAAAGATCATTGTGGAATTGTACAGTTTGGTAATTTGGTGTGGCGCAACTAAATACAGTCGCAATATTAGAGTATGGTCACATTGGTCAACTTTGTAGCCAACATGTTGACCTTTAGAGTTACGAAGATTTTAAGATTTTCTCTTTAAAGCTTATTGGACTTTGTGCATTAGAGCTCATTATTAACTCGTTTATTGCTCTGTATCAGGGTTTTAAATGATACTGAGAAAAACATCAATATTGCTGAAGAAGCCATCAGAATTAATTAACATAATAATTAAATCAAATGAATGATTCATTGCATTAGAATATTTAAAATGCTTTATTTCCTTCCCAATTCCAAGTTTACTTCCTCTTTTACAACAGCAGTGGTCACTGACTTGCGAAACCATTGAGGTTCTCCTTATTACCATTGGATCTGGACAGCAAAAATTACCCTGCTAAGTATGGAAGATTTTTGAACACTACAATTACCATATACTAGATGAATATGGAAGGCTATATTCCAAGTGTTTCTACCATTCTTTCAGCTAGACTGGTTGTTAGCTATTGTTGAATAATCTTTAAAAGGGGATGTTTATCTCATATTCCCAGTCTGCAATAACTTGCCTTCATCCACTCCACAGAATTGATTTTTATCTGTCTGTTTGCTGTCAAAATGCACACATAGGACAAGAAATATTCATTTTCAGTACGAGTTGGCTGCTCCATTTTCATGTTTGGTACGTCTTGTGTTATATATTTTAGATGTGCACTGACTCAGTGAGTTCTGGCCACCATTTTGTTAGGGTCTGTACTTGAAGCATACAGACAGCCATGTGGATAAAATAATTTGTGTAACAGATGAAGGGATGTATAATAGAGAAGGAAAAGGTTTGCTGGATTTATAGGGTTGCTGTTGAAGTGAGATGATACCCATTATAGGAAGTTAAACTGTAATAAGAATGATGTCCAGAATAATTTGTTTCTTTAACCTTTCCAGTCATCTTTAAATTCCCAGGTTTTACTTCATTCATTGTAGTTGAATACTCATCTCAAATTGCTAGAGATACACTTTTTTAAAATAAAAGTTACTGTTATCCTTCTTATGTTATTAGACATATGTAACTTTACGAATTTTAAATATTACTTTACTGATATTTGGTCAAATTTGTCGACTCCCATGATTCAAAGTTGCAGGGAACACAACTAACATAATAGTTGTCATCATAAATATGGTGTTTTCCTGAAAGGAAATAATGAACAGTTGTGCATGATGTCAAGCCAAAATCAAGAATATTTAGCAATAAATTATTGGCTGCAATATGAAGTGCATTATTAGTGGATGTGATTACTGTTTCATTCATTACTGAGGATGCAATACATATACACATAATACATGTCATGTTGGAGGACTGTTCTTGTTTTTACTTTGCCAGAATAACTTTGTTTGCAGATAGCTGTAATCTTTCTCTCTCTCTCTCTCTCTCTCTCTCTCTCTCTCTCTCTCTCTCTCTCTCTCTCTCTCTCTCTCTCTCTCTGTTTCTCTGTCTGTCTGTCTCTCTCTCTCAAAGTGTAGGTGGAGAGATCATTTTCTTTCTCTTAGCAATCAGCTAGTCCCAGGCTACCAAACAGGATATTTCAATCCCAGACAATGTAAAGGCACACAATCAACTAGTCCAAGGTTACCGAACAGGATTTTTAAATCCAAGACAATTATAGACGTATAATTGTAAAAGTTGTTCAGGTTCACATATTTGCTTTTTAAGCACTGTCCAGATAATTTTTATACTTAACTTTTGGCAATTAATTATTTCTTTTATTTAAAAAAAAATGGTACAAAAAATGTATTCAATAAAGTTTGATGAGCACTAGTACTGTCAAGCTCACAATAAAATTTGATGAGGACTAGTACTGTCAACCTCACAATAAAGTTTGATGAGGACTGGTACTCTCAAGCTCACAAAAATTTGATTAGGACTAGTACTGTCATCCTCAATAAAATTTGATTAGGACTAGTACTATCAACCTCACAATAAAGTTTGATTAGGACTAGTCCTGTCAACCTCACAAAAATTTGATTAGGACTAGTACTGTCAACCTCAATAAAATTTGATTAGGACTAGTACTGTCAACCTCACTATAAAGTTTGAATAGGACTTGTACTGTCAAGCTCTCAATAAAATTTGATGAGGACTAGTACTGTCAAGCTCACAATAAAGTTTAATTAGGACTAATACTGTCAACCTCACAATAAAATTTGATGAGGACTAGTACTGTCAACCTCACAGAAATGTCGTCAATACAATTTGACGAGGACTAGTAGTCTACCTCACAGAAATGTCTTCAATAAAATTTGATGAGGACTAGTAGTCAACCTCACAGAAATGTCTTCAATACAATTTGATGAGGACTAGTAGTCAACTCACAGAAATGTCAATACAATTTGACGAGGACTAGTAGTCAACCTCACAGAAATGTCTTTAATACAATTTGATGAGGACTAGTAGTCAACCTCACAGCAATGTCTTGTCTTTATACAGTGTCAAGTAACACCAATGATAAGGAAAAATTTACTTTTTGACAGCAGAGCAGGGTTCTGTGTTGTTTGCAGTTGGAGTCTACATATAAGCAAGTACATACGGTACTCCTCAATGGAGTGCATACCTAACAGGGTCAGCACATCACAAGGCACACCAGATGTTGGATTCAGGTGTTCCACACAAAAAAAGCATGTTGTAACCAGAGCAGTCAGATGCAGTAAAGTCAGTTAATGAAGAGCCAATTTCTTCTCTGCTTAATGAGGAGCCAATTTCTTCTCTGCTTAATGAGGAGCCAATTTCGTCTGCTTAATGAGGAGCCAATTTCTTCTCTATTTAATGAGGAGCCAAATTCTTCTCTATTTAATGAGGAGCCAATTTCTTCTCTGCTTAATGAGGAGTCAATTTCTTCTCTATTTAATGAGGAGTCAATTTCTTCTCTATTTAATGAGGAGCCAATTTCTTCTCTGCTTAATGAGGAGTCAATTTCTTCTCTATTTAATGAGGAGTCAATTTCTTCTCTATTTAATGAGGAGCCAATTTCTTCTCTGCTTCATGAGGAGTCAGTTTCTTGTCTGCCTAATGAGGAGCCAATTTCTTCTCTATTTAATGAGGAGCCAATTTCTTCTCTATTTAATGAGGAGTCAATTTCTTCTCTATTTAATGAGGAGCCAATTTCTTCTCTGCTTCATGAGGAGTCAGTTTCTTGTCTGCCTAATGAGGAGCCAATTTCGTCTGCTTAATGAGGAGCCAATTTCTTCTCTGCTTCATGAGGAGCCAATTTCTTCTCTGCTTAATGAGGAGCCAATTTCGTCTGCTTAATGAGGAGCCAGTTTCTTCTCTGCTTAATGAGGAGTCAATTTCTTCTCTGCTTCATGAGGAGCCAATTTCTTCTCTGCTTAATGAGGAGTCAATTTCTTCTCTATTTAATGAGGAGTCAATTTCTTCTCTGCTTCATGAGGAGTCAGTTTCTTGTCTGCCTAATGAGGAGCCAATTTCTTCTCTGCTTCATGAGGAGCCAATTTCTTCTCTGCTTAATGAGGAGCCAATTTCTTCTCTATTTAATGAGGAGTCAATTTCTTCTCTATTTAATGAGGAGCCAATTTCTTCTCTGCTTCATGAGGAGCCAATTTCTTCTCTGCTTAATGAGGAGCCAATTTCTTCTCTGCTTCATGAGGAGCCAATTTCTTCTCTGCTTAATGAGGAGTCAATTTCTTCTCTATTTAATGAGGAGCCAATTTCTTCTCTGCTTAATGAGGAGCCAATTTCTTCTCTATTTAATGAGGAGTCAATTTCTTCTCTATTTAATGAGGAGCCAATTTCTTCTCTGCTTCAGGAGGAGCCAGTTTTTTTTCTCTATTAATGTTAAGCATGTATTTAAGTCTCTCAGTTCGGGCTGTTATGAAAATATCTTTTAATGGATATAGCATCTGCAGTCTACTTGAATTTGTTCAGCATTTTGTATGTTGTATACAGTGACATATACATACATGTAGTTATGTTAACTGCATGTGCACTTTAAGCTCAACTTTATATATATATATATATATATATATATATATATATATATATATATATATATATATATATACTATTGATTTGGTTATCTGAAGGATTTCAGCATTCATTTTGCACATTGTAAAACAACTGTGTTATACTTGTGTTGTGTTTTCTTAGCAGTTCTAGGCTACATGCATATAAAACAGCAGAATTTTTGGTTAAATGAAGCCCATTTTGCATCTACTTGTAACCATAGATCTAATGGAGCTACCCGTACACAAGAAAGAAAACGGTCATGTGAAGACAATGCCTGTCATTATTTCCCACAACAAAAGCTCTAACACAAACACTTACAAGCATACCCATACCAAAGTGCCCAATTCATGCATGACATTCGATTAATAAAATTTTGTCGATCCATCGTGAAAATAAAATATTCCAGTGATAGGAATTGTGTTGTGGCATAGAATAATTTGTGTTCCACATGCACATCTGTATATCCTGGCACTGTCAGGTACAAATCTGTGAGAACAAATTCAAGAGTCATCATAAACCTAATACTGTACCTTCACACAAGTGATCGCTTGGTAGCTTACTCCCTGCGATAAAATAATTTCTGTCTATTTCATAAACTCAAAACATGAGAAATCATGATTCTTTCCTGTCCTAGGGTAGTTTTATAAACAAAATATTTATATTACTCGAAGGTAATCCTAGTGATATTTTCCCAAATTTGTACATCTGTTAGGATGAGTCAAGAATAGATCCTTAAAAAATGATAGGTTTTGAAAATGACACTCGATGATGTTTCAACCATCAATGAAATATCTGTAATTTTACTTTTTTTTATGTTACTCCTGTGACTTGTTAATGAAAAAAAATTAAAGAAATCATTTGGTTTCAGTAGCCTCAAACTATGCCAGAGGCGTAGCTATGATATTTTGCGCCCGGGGACGAACTATAAAATTGGCGTCCCAGCCCCCTCCCCGTTTAATCACATTTTTCTATTACATTGAATAAACAAAAACAATTTAAATTTTAATAAAACATTGTATTTAAAGAAGCAAATTTATAGAAATTATAGTACATGACCCACTCAGTCACTGTCATAGACTGGTTTACATAGTCTACAAAAGATTTATTTTTCTTGATTTCACTGTCGCAAACTGGTCAATTACGCAATCAAAATCTGTTTTTTCCAATGTTTCTCTTTCAACGCTAAGAAGAGCAAGATCGCTGAGACGATCCTGTCTCATTGACGCACGCAAATGCGACAAAATAAGTTTCAATTTGCTGAACGACCGCTCACAGCTTGCAATTGAAACTGCTATTGTTAATAAAATTTGCAGTGAAATTCGCAGATTCGGAAATTTGTCATCTCCATAAAACACAATAAAACCAAGAAGATCCAAAGGAGTTTCTGGTAGAACTTCATTCCGGTTACTGAGCAGCATTCTGCAATCTCCAATTTCTGTGAAAAGTTCGTGGCCATTGATGTCCGTGTCATAGAAATTTTCAAAATCTGTGCAATTTAGACGAATTGCATCGACATCTGTGTCGGATAGAAGAGTCTTAACGTCCAGCAGAAACCCAAATTTTGTGTTCAGGTCTTTTAGTCGTAAAGAACGTGTTGACATCTCCTGTTGAAGTCGATCAAATACGCTCTTCATAACGCGCACAATTTCTTCTTCTGATGAAAGTCCTGCATCTCTTGCCAGTTCTCCAGGCATCTTCCGACGTCGTTTAATTCTTCTGTCCATCTCAATCCCCCAGGCTGTGCATTTTATTTTGGCGTTTTCGACAGCAAATTGGCTCAAATCATTACGAAGCCTGACAAATTCTTGCTCCAAAGATTCAATATCAGTTGCTGCTTCCTTGAAATTTATAGTAGGATCCTGTAAGCGCTTCTGTACACGATCGATTTTTCCAAGAATGACATTCCAGAAATGTAATAAAACTATGAAGTTAAAATTCAATACGCACGTCTGTAACTGTTCTGCACCACTTCTGGTTTCAGGCGTCATAGTTGAGTCCTCCGATAATTTTTCTAGCAGTCCTACTAGTTCATCCAGTCCTTCATGGATAGCTTTAACAGCTTCTGATCGTGCACTCCAGCGTGTTTCAGACTCCCATTTTACTGTGATAGGCACAGCTTTTTTTAACTCTTCCCAACGAATTGTTGAATGAGAGAAAAATGAATATATACTTTCAAGTGTTCCAAAAAATGTGACAACAAGTGGATCCTGCTTAGCTGAGTGTACTCCTGCTAAGTTTAAGCTGTGGTTATCACAGTTGACAAACAATGCTCTGTGATTTCTGTCACATATTCGTTGTTGAAGGCCAGATATATGCCCAGTCATCACAGCAGCATTGTCATAACATTGTGCCGGACAGTCGGCTAGAGGTATGCCGTCAGATTTCAGTCTCTCGACGATGACTCTCTCTAGGCTTGCTGCATCTTTTGAATGTATCTCGATATAACCTAAAAATGATTCTTTGATAGTTACTTTTTTAGTTTGAAAATCCACATCCACAAATCTTATGACCTGAGAAAGCTGTTCCCGATGTCCTAGACCAGGAGTTGAGTCAAGTAAGATACCATAATACTTGTTTTTCCTGATATCACTCAACAATTGGTTCTTTACAGCCGACGCAAGTATGTGAATAAATTCATTCTGGATTTCCGGTGACAAATAAGAAACTGATTTCGAATTTTCTTCTGCGTGTTGGATGTGTTTTGCCAACAGTGGGTCATACTGAGCAGCGAGTTTGATCAGCGCGAGAAAGTTTCCAACATTTTTATCATCATCCGCATTCAAATTTTCCTCATGGCCACGTAGTGCCAAATTTTGTGAAACCAGAAACTTAATACAGGTGAGTATTCTTTGCAATATATCTGGCCAACGTTGTTTTTCCAAATGAATCTGAGCTTGAACCACTGCGTCAATTCCAGTACCATCAACTAACCTTCGTTCGGCTTCCTTCCATGTTGTAAAAGCTATGCGGTGGCTAGGATTGTTTTCATGAGACTTTAGTTTTTCTGGCTTTCTCCACTTGTTGAAACCGTTTTTTAACTCAAACGAAGCTCGTGAGTTTGAAGTCGATGATGTAAATAATAGACAACAGAAACAGTAAGCAGCTTTATTGATTGGTGAATATAATAGCCATGAACGATTTACTTCCTCTCCATTCGCTAGTCGGCGTTTAAACCATGCTGATGTAATTGAACGTTCTCCACATACTGATGATAGATTGTCTGTGTGCTGAAAAGGTAAGGATCCGAGAGTAATCATTTCATTGCGAAGAGACTGTGATACTTTCGATAGCTTTGTCGTTTTGTCAAATTCTAAGTAACCAACATCGTGAAACCTTAGTACAGCAGGAACCACATCATAATGAGTATTTTCAGCTTCTCTATCAGAAAGTTCTTCTGTCTCATCTTCCCCGTTACTGTCAACAAGTTCATCATTATGTTGGACCTGTTTAATGACGACATCCTGGTCATCAGTATTTTCGGAGTTTTTTTCAGCATATACAGCAACATCTGTCTGAATCATGTTTTTCTCTGAGTCCTCAATGTTTTCAACATTATCGTCTACATGCTCTGAAATAGGTGGTTGATAGCCGTCATCTTCTGATTCTGAAGAATTGGAGTTTGCAGCTTCAGCTTCTTTCTTCTTGGCTTTCTTTAAAAAGCTAGCAAGTAATGTACTTGACTTTTTTGATGCTATTTCAGCTTCCTTTTTTCTTTTGCGACATTGGGCCCCACTTCTTTTTCTTCCTGACATGGCTGACAAAAATTATAAATATATTATTATATTACTGAGTGCACTGAAGTGAAAAAATAAGTGTAGGCCTAAACAATATCATAGTGGCACTGGTATAGTGCTACTACAATAAATAATTATCATTATAATTATGCTATACATCAGATTAAAGTGTACAATTTATACACCTAAAGGCAGATTATGCTCCAGATATTTAAAAATATCGATATAAAAAATTTTATTCTATATGCAAAAAAACATTACAAATAAACCTTGTTAGCCCGCCACCGTTAGTCCTGCTTTTAAGTATGGCTAGAGGCGAGTATGGTGGGCTAACAAATACAGCCCACCCGGTCACGGAACAGAAGCACTGCCGTGTCCATGTTGTTATCATAGCACGACAACAGACATTACCCAGCAGTTATGGACAGCTTTATACTAGAACAAATACTACTAATTTAATAAACACTTTATGTACACAACATACAGCCTACATTTACCTTAATAGAGTTTAAGCTATCTTTGTTTTCTGCCACAATATCAAGTGCCTCACATATGCTGCTTTTTATCAACGCTCAACACGTCACGTGCAGACGGAACCAGCTGTACGCAGAATCCGTATCTCAGCTGGCTGCAGTGGTTGGCAGGCAGCATCATCACTGTGGATGGCAGACGTATCAGATGACACGTCTGCTGAGCCGCTGCAGCGATCTTGTGACCGATTTATTACCCTTGTTTACTTATTATAATGTAATGTTGTAAGCCTCATTTTGGCGCCCCTGTACCTTGGCGCCCGGGGACATATGTACCCCCCTGCCCCCCCCTAGCTACGCCTCTGAACTATGCTGCTATTAGTGATGACAAATCATTGAGCCACTGACTTTAGCGAAGTTATTATGGCATTATACCAACCATGGACTTGAGGGCAGTTGAAAATGGCCACTATTTACATCTGAGGTCTTTTACAAGAATCTGATGGCATAGGTTGAGGATCCTCTAAGTAGGAGTACTGTACAGGGCTCTCAACAGAATTTCAGGATGAGGAGTCCTGGATTCTTCACTCATGGAACTCGGGAGTCCCCAGCCTATTTCTTAGAGTCCCTGGAATAAACTCAGGAGTCCCACATTTTCACAAGGATAGAAAGGAAAATGAAATAGTACATTATCATTATTTTAATACATACATGTATCAGGATTTAATTCTTAGCCATTTATAATATCACACTAAAAAGAAAATATTCAGTAAATAGAATGTTAGGTTTAAACATTATTCATGTAAATTTTAAATTTGTACCCCTACAGCAACACTAAAAACAAAAGATAAACCGCAACAATAAAATCATCAATAATTTCAATTCCAAGAATGATCGTTTAGAATGCTGTGCAGTTTTCTCTGCAAGTAAAATAGCATCTCCATTTACACATGAGAAACTTACATGAGTAAACACCTGGCATTACACTGTACTGTATATATAAATATAAATTACCATCATTAAATGAAACAAAGAAGGAAAGAAAAATTATACCAAGCAGCATATGTGCAAAAAACTAGTTGAAAATAAATACATTAATTAGTAAATAGTGTTAAATGCATTGATTAGTAAATAGTGTTAAATGCATTAATAGTTACCCCTAAGGATTAAGGGTGGGATCATCCATGGGCTCTGTAGAAAAGATGAATTAATCTTGGTACATGTAAGGTACCTAAATAGCTTGAGATGTGAACTGTTGTCAAGATGAATTCAAAGAAGCTTTAGCTACTGATACTCAGATATCACCAGTCAAATGGAACTTTCACGTATCTTTTTGCCTTTTGTTGGCATTAGTGTCATTCTCATCACAAGTCCATTTTCCGAAAAATGAAAACAGATTTTGCCGACTCATTTTTACGAGTCAACATACTTTTCTGTACTCTTTTAAAAAGTCGCTGCTGATACTGTAGTGCCTTAGTACAAATCACACATACTTAAATAGCAGTTATTATTATTATGGTATATCGATGATTTGACATTATTGTCCAAATCAAACTCTGAGAAAGCTTTGATTACTTTCATGATTTATATTAGCGTCATCACCAATTTAAACTCCATTACAACAGAATAGGGCATTGGTTATTTGCCGAACAATCGCAGGTGCTTACATACACACTCAATAGAACATTGATTTCTTTGAAGTATGTCAGAGCAGCCTTCAGAGGGTCAGTCCATTTCACAATATAATACAGTGATAAGGATTAACTGTTAATTAGTCCCACTAGCTTCATTCCTGTTTACTTAAGTCCTGCCTTTAGCTGTTCTGCAGATTGGCCATGGCTGACCAAAATATTAAACGGGGAAGCATCCCGGCGGAAAATGAGGCATGTCACGGGGATGTGTTACAGGGAGAAAGGATGCATCCTTTGAGAATTTCATGCAAATTTGACCCGGAAGCTCGGGTCCCTGAGAGCTCTAACTGTATTACTTATAAAGAACCAGTGAACTGATCCTTGTTCGTGCAGTTTGGTACTGAAACTTCTATAAGACAAATTGCAAATGTAATCACATTCCAATACTTATAAATTCAGAACAATACATAAAGCACAAAACAAATAAGGGTCTGTTTTGTTCTTGGTTACTATAAGGCCAAGTGAGCTTATGGTATGGTCTTGCGTCTTTTGTCCATCCATCCATCGTCCGTCTGTCAACAATTTCTTGTTACTGCATTGGGGGCCATATCTCATTGACTGAGCTTGTTACCACTCTGGAGGCCATATTTCTGATTCAGTTTTGATCAAACTTGGAATATAGGTGTATATAATCAAGATCTCGGAGGAGTTTAGTAATGAACAGCAAGATCTATGTATATTAATGAGGTGATCTTGCATCTTATTGGCTGAGCTTGTTACCACTGGGGAGGCGAAATGTTTTATCCGATTTTTTTCATGTTGTGATTATATGCTGATATATTCAAGATCTCGGAGGAGTTTGATAAAGAGTGAGATTCATGCCTATGAATGAGGTGGTCTTGCATCTTATTGGCTGAGCTTGTTACCACTCCGGAGGCCATATTTCTGATCTGATTTTGATCAAACTTGGAGTAGAGGCTTATAGCCTCAAGCTCTTGTACAAGTTCAGTAATAAGCAAGATCCACACATATTAATGAGGTGATCTTGTACCTAATTGGCTGAGTTTGTTAGCACTCTGGAAGTCATATTTCTGATATGATTTTGATCAAACTTGAAATAGAGGCTTATATTAGCAAGATCTTGCAGAAGGTTGATAATGAGTGGATTCATGCATATTAATATAGTGATCTTGCATCTTATTTTTTGAGCTTGTTACCGCTTTTTAGACTGTATTTCTGAGTCAGTTCCGCACATTCTTTGTACATAAGTTTATATTATCATGATTTTGGATGAGTACAGCAAGATCCTTGCATATTAATAAGATGACCTTGCGTATTGGCTGATCTTGATCCCATTGGCTGGAGCTTGTCAACACTTTAGCAACTTTGTTTCTATCTGGTTTTGATCAAGATGTCAGATGAGCATAATTGTGAGCAAGTTATATGCATATTAATGAGGTGATCATGCTTCTGATTGGCTGAGCTTCTTGCCTTGCCACTTGAGAGAAATTATTTCTGCCCTTATTTTAATCAGACTTGGTAAATAGGGTAATATGCATCAAAATGTTGTACAAGTTTTACAATGAGCGAGACCCATGCATATTATTGAGGTAATCTTGTATCTGATTTGCAGAGTTTTGTACCACTATTAAGACTGTATTTTTGATAGGATTTTGATTAAACTTGATAAACAGCCTTGCATCATCAAAATATTGGATGTATTTGAATATGAGCAAGATCTATGCATATTTATGAAGTAATCTTGTATCTGATTAGCTTAGTTTGTTACTACTCTGGAGACCAAATTCAGATTGGATTTTGCTAGTTTGGTAAGTAAGCTTGTATCATCATGGTCTTAGACAGGTTCTGTATAAGTAAGATCTGTACATATTGATGAGGTGATCTGCATCTGATTGGCTGGGCTTGTTACCTGTCTAGAGACTATTTCTCATCCAGTTTCCATAAAACTTGGTAATTAGGTTGAACTTAAATAAGTTCAATTTTGAATGAGATCTATGCATATTAATTATGCCTTTATCTTTGAGAAGAATTTTTATCACAGACTACAGTAAAATAATCAATATAATATAAAGGTAGGGACATAGTTTACATATGGTTGTGTTCTTACAATGCTACATAAGCCTGTGTAGTGAAATGTTCAACTATTAGATAAGTAAGCCTGGTGAGTGATATCAGACCCACTTTGGTCTCTTGTTTAAAAAAATTATTATAGACTCCTAGATACACAATAGGTATATGACCAGGTGCAAGTTTTTATATTGTCCACAATAGTTGGTAAACAAGATTTTGAAATGAAGGTTTTGACTTCAATGGTTGTTACAATTGCAACTTTTCCTCCACAGATACCGATAAGTAATATTGTTATAACCATATTTTACTTACCTTTGTTTTAAGAACAAATAGTATTTGTTATATCAGTGGCATTAACATAATAATAAAGCATAGTTCTTGCAATTTTGACAAATTGACTCTTGCTGAGGCTATTTCCTATGATAAGCAAGCCGTTCCAATACTTTCTGAAAATGATATTAGTTTGTCTCTCGTGTGATTGGAGAACTACATTTATGTTTACAAACATAACTACCAGAATATCATTATTTGAAAATGAAGTCCAAAATTTACAGGGCATAAAAAGAATATTTTGGTCAAAAATTGTGGTTTTCGAAAACAGTGTCCAAAACAAATAGAGAACCTGGCAGGCCTCATATGAACACCCAGATTTTTACTGCCTGTACTGTTTATTTTCATTGCTCAGTTACATGTAGAAATATTCAGTACAGTTTTTTACTACCTGTACTGTTTATTTTCATTGCACAGTTACATGTAGAAATATTCAGTACAGTTTTTTACTGCCAGTACTGTTAATTTTCATTGTTCAGTTACATGTAGAAATATTCAGTACAGTTTTTTTGGGTGCCTCTGTACTAAAGATGTTGTGTTTAAGGAAATGTATTAGAAATACTGCGTTATTGAAAAGTGGGCAGATAATTTGTCCGATTTGAAACAACCGATAAATAACTTAATGTAACTTTAAATCCTGTAATAAAATCCTAATATGCAGTAAATGTCATGATGCCAATATGGACCAAATATTGCACCTATTGAAACAAATACTCTCAGTTTGCCTGTTCTGGCAAGCCCCATGCTGCTGCCAGGCACACACACACACACACAAACACACACACACACGCATGCACGCACACACACATGCATGCACACACGCATGAAGAAAAAGGGATGCAGATTCCAGAAATCATTGAAACCGTGAAAATTGAAACGGGTCATTTATAAGTGCATTTAATAAACCCTATCATATTTCGTTTCTGTAGTTGGATTGGTTGTTACATAACTGTGTTAACAAGATAGACAATGACATAATTACAGGGTAAAATACCATATATACTTGTGTATAAGTCAGATCTTACTGTAAACTGCATAGACCCAGATTTGTCATTGCATAATGTGCTGGCAGATCTAGGTCTATGCAGTTTGTTAGGATTATTAACTAGAACAAAAAGCATAGACCCTGATCTGCTGGCACAATATGTGACAGCAGGTCAGATTGTCTGTTCTTTGCAGTTGGACCTGACTTATACCTGAGTATATATCATATATATCCCACCTGCATGTATAGTAGTTCAAAATTAAATGGAAGGTGTTTCTTAGTGGTATCATGCAAACAAAGAAAATTTGAACAGAGGCCAGACAAGTGAAGTATCTTTCTTTAATCACCTCAACATGTAAATCGATCTGTTTGAGCCATCTATCAAGATACCCGGTTTAATTGTCGTCTACTCTCCAAACTTGTCATGTTAAGTCGCTCATCTACTCTCCAAACTCATCATGTTAAATCACTCGTATTTACTTACCATTGGTTTGGAACACCATTCCACAACCTCACAAAAAGTAGAAACATATTTTCAAATATGGAGTTTCACCATTGGTAAGTTTATCTTGTGTCAAGTAACTTTATGTAAATCTTCCTGTTTCAGGATAATATTGTTAATTTTATCAAATGTATCCATTGGAATGTTTCAAAGGTCAGGTCACTGACTGAAAAAAGAGAAAAAGGTTTTTCACACAGTAACAAGAGTTCTACATCACATAATGTGGACCAAACTTTGTGGATAGCTTGTACTTGTTGTTAGGAAGAAGCCTATTGATTTGGGATCGAAAGGTCAAAGGTCAAGATCAATAGCTGAAACAAGATAAATGGTCTGCAAAATAACATTAGTTCTACATTACAAACCTTGACCAAACTTTGTGGATGGCTTGCAGTTAGGTAAAGAAGTAGATGAATTGATGGCCAAAAGTCAAGGTCACTGTGATTTAAAGAAGAAAAATGCTTTCTGCACAAAAATTTCAGTTGTCGAAAATTTATCTTCACCAAAGTTTGTGGATGCCTTGCAGTACAGTTGCGTAAGCCTATTGATTTTTAGCTGAATAGATCAGAGATCAAGGTCACTTTGAAACAATAAAAACGTTTTTGCACAATAACTTTGCTTCTAGACTAAGTACCATGATCAAAGTTTGTGTAGAGCTTGTACTTAAGGTATGGAAGAGGCCTATACAATTTGGAGTAAAAAAAGTTGATTTGAAACTATATTTTTTCTGAGAACTCCACTGCTGCATTCATATATACTTTAATTCAGCATCCCAATACTCCATACAGCACTCAAAGAAAAGTACTGATCCTAGTCATTTATGTAAAAGCAGGGGGCAACTTAACACACAGTTTTCCATTGGCCAGCAGGGCTAGCTCACATGGAAATCAACTAGCCCTGTAGAAAATCAGCTGGTTCTCCCAATTAAAAAAAATAATGACTTTGAAATTTTTTTACCCCTGCTGCTGTCAGTATTAACTGGCTCTCCTCAAAACCCACAGGCCATGAGCTGGAAAGCCAGCAGTCAAATTGACCCCTGAAAAGTCACACTTAAAGCAGACGGTACTGTGCCCCCCCCCCTTCCTTTCAATAGTAGTTTAGCAGCAACAGCCAATATCCATACATTCTTCAGTTATATTTGTAATACACACATGATTTGTTGTACTCAGTGGTGGTCTTAGAGAATTATGCTCTCTCTCTCTTCTCTCTCTCTCTCTCTCTCTCTCTCTCTCTCTTTCTCTCTCTCTAAAGTCAGTAGCAATGGTTGTCGGTAGTTGAACATTACTGTATATACTCGCATATAAGCCAATACCAGCTGCAAACTGCATAGACCCAGATCTGCCGTCGCAGATTAGCGCTGGCAGATCTGGCTCTATGCAGTTTGTAATCAGTAGAATAAACAACATAGACCCTGATCTGCTGGCGCATTATGCGTCGGCAGATCAGGGTCCATGTTGTTTGCATTTGGACCTGGAATCTACGCGAGTATATACGGTAAATGTTTGTCAAGGGCACCTGATGCTATGTTTAGTCCAACTATCATGCATTAGAACCAACAAGATGTCCTTGAACTCCTGACATTGAGACCTTGGTCAGTACAGTTGGAGAATATTAGAGGTTTTATTGGGACTTAAAACCATTCATATAATTGCTTAAAGGTTCATAGCATGAAAGGTTCAAGGTTCTGAATCCTGATGGCATTTGTTTCTCTAAATCCTGATGGCATCAGAATCCTAATAGCATTTGTTTCTCTGAATCCTGATGGCAGTTGTTTCTCTGAATCCTGATGGCATCAGAATCCTAATAGCATTTGTTTCTCTGAATCCTGATGGCAGTTGTTTTTCTGAATCCTGATGGTATTTGTTTCTCACCTTTTCTTTTTGTGTGGATCTTTTAATTTTTTTTTTTATTGTGGTTATTATTGTCAAGACCTTTATCAGGTTAGTATTGGGATATTTGTATGATTAATTTTAATCATGATGCCCTAAACAAAATTTATTTACTTTTAATTTGTACAAAGACTGGATTGGAGAAGCAACTTATGCTTTTTCAACCCAGTCCCAAGATATTAGTGCCTAAGCTTGTGTGTGTGGGTAGAGTGGGTTTGAATGTGTGGGTAGAGTGGGTTTGAATGTGTGAGTAGAGTTGGTTTGAATGTGTGGGTAGAGTGGGTTTGAATGTGTGGGTAGAGTGGGTTTGAATGTCAGTATAGACTAGCACAAGCCAAGGTTAATCACTCAATATGTATTAGCATTCCAAAAAGCTTGAATGTGTGGGTAGAGTGGGTTTGAATGTGTGGGTAGAGTGGGTTTGAATGTGTGGGTAGAGTTGGTTTGAATGTGTGGGTAGAGTGGGTTTGAATGTGTGGGTAGAGTTGGTTTGAATGTGTGGGTAGAGTTGGTTTGAATGTGTGGGTTTGAATGTGTGGGTAGAGTTGGTTTGAATGTGTGGGTAGAGTGGGTTTGAATGTGTGGGTAGAGTGGGTTTGAATGTGTGGGTAGAGTTGGTTTGAATGTGTGGGTAGAGTGGGTTTGAATGTCAGTATAGACTAGCACAAGCCAAGCTTAATCACTCAATATGTATTAGCATTCCAAAAAGCTTGAAGGCTTCCATATATTTGATTCATTGTTTTGTATGGAGAGGAAGACATTTTTTAAAAATTGAAGTGGCAAGGGACAGGTTTGTGGTTTTATGGCTTTAATGCCATTTTTCAGCGCATGATAGGCTATACATGATGGCCAGTATATCTGGTGGAGGAAAACTTGGGAAAACCTAGAGAAAACTACTGACCCCTGGGAAGCTACTAACAAACTTCCTCACATACCCAGATTAGTTGAGCCCGCAACTCAAACCCACATGGACAGAGGTGAGATTTCAGTGATCTGTTAAGGCGAGTGCCTTAGACCACTCGGCCACCCAGGGCACACAAGGGACAGGAGAAGTAGGCCAGGTAATCTATTTAAGCAGGAATATTCTTGGTAATTGCTGGGCAGATGTGAAATTTTTCTTTAGGACTACCTATTGCTATAAAGAGGAGGAGACAGTGACATAATTTTCCTTCTCTAGTCGTCTTGGTGTATGTTTCACACCTAGTTACATGCACAGATTGTTTGGATTAGGACTGTCGCATGTTGCATCCTTTACACGTCTGTCAAACATATATCTGAATGAAGTAAATCTTACTTGCCTAATAAAATTCCTTCAATACAGATTGCATGAATTTAATCGCACTAAGAATCATATTACATGAGACTTTTTGAAATTGCAGATCGACATCATATGGGCTCATAAATTTGCATGCAAGCTTAAATACTTAGGTGTGTGCAAACAAATACAAATGTAACAATTTAATTTTACACCAGTCTGTGATTGACACCTTCTGAAGTTGCGTTAAGAGAAAGTTGGTAGGTTCCCCATCTAACATGGACATGAGACAATAATTTAGTTTTGCATCGGTATGTAAGTTTGTCACAATCAAGTGTACTTTATTGTATGGATTTCAGGTACATTTACAAAAGAATGTCAGAAATACCTTCTGAAATTAATATACTTTGCACCTTGTCGCTGAGCAGCAATGCAGCGTTAATCTTGTACAGCACATGCTCAGAAGTTAAGGTCTGCACTATTCATGGTTGTTTTTGCTGTGGCCTGTTATTAAAAGAAACAAGTTTGGGTAATTATTCTGTTCTCATGACTGATACAAAACAGTTTGACATGTATGTATTTCCTTTGGTATGACAAGAGACTAATGTGAATTGATGTATATGTAGGTTCTTAAGATCAAAAGATAAAAATAAACTTAAAATGTATTTTCCATTGTTTCCTGTAAAAAAGAACAATCTGAAAATATATGGACTTATCCATTTTATAATCCACGTTAATATAATGTCTCTTTTCTTTCCTGACACAAATTTTGGCAGACTTATGAATTCATATATGTTAATGTCATCTCCATGTTGTTGCATTTTTTTTTTACATGGCAAGTACCCAACTTCTTAGAGATAAAATTCTTTTGTAAAACTTAAAACAATGAGACAACTTCTTTGCAAATTATCCAGCAAGTCACATAAAAGATGTGGAAAAAAACCTGAGGAAGAATACAATTCTGATGAACAAATGATTTTCAAATGTTGTTTCTCAGCTCATTTCTTTTTTATGTGAAAATGATGTTGTTGGTGTTTGGTGTTTTACAGCACAGCAACATAAGTAGGTTATTTAGTGCCAGAGCAATTGGAGGAAAGTGCCTTGCCCATGGACTCACCACGGTAGCCAACCTGGGCTGATGGGATGGTAGAATTCAAACCCACACTCTTTCGGTGGCAAGTCCAGCGTGTTAACCAGTGAGCCACTGTGGCTCCTTTGATAGCCAAATCCAGGCAGGCAATACAAATGCAATACATGTGTGTGTGTACTTTAAATGAAACTTCTTGTTAATTATCTTTCTTGTTATTTAAAGATTCTTCATTTGATATTTCAGACTAATTTGTTAGTTTAACTGCAAACAAATCATTTGTATTTCTCTTTATTTTGGTTCACTGGTTCCATGAGGGGTCCGTGTTTAGCTAGGCAGGTTCCAGTATATTTGGCCTACTTAATTCACGATTAGCTGATCATTTGCCAGAAACAAACCTTCTGGATATATCAGGCTGATTAATTTGCCAATGGATTAGTTGAATTTTATAGTATTGTGTCAAGCATACAATATGGCAGAACTGCAGGCAATAAAAAAAAATGTGGACTGTTTTAGGGTCAAGTTTTTGTGTATATATGTACATAAGATTGGAATTTATCATTGTGTACCAGTCGGATTGATTTCTGCTATGATGTGCATGCATCTAAGTTTTGGGTTATCTAAACTGGAAAATAGCAGGATATAGGTAATGTTGCAAGGATAATTGTATGTTGTTTCTCTATCCTCTTTTTTAAATGTTTCAGTAGACACATGAATACCCAGTTTTGGACTTCATGTTTTGCTTTCCTATTTCCCAGCAAGAAAATGTATTTTTTCTATTTCTATGTTCATATGTATAGTGGCATTTAAAGCCAGCACTGTCTCAAATTTACTGAAATTTATTTATTTTTTTGAGAATCTGTTTTCATCATTTGGATTGCTTTTTGTTTGGTCCTTAAAGTTTTGGCTTGTAGCAATCAGTAAACCACAAAAATTGGCACCACACAGATAATAGGGAATTTCCTTGTACTGGAATTGCTGCAAAAAAACCCAGAAAATGTTTTGTCTTGATAGTACCGCATATTTCACTCATGCACACTGGCTGTTATCAAATGTCATCTTGTCTCTATAACTTATAACCGGGTTATTAAGGGTGCTAGTACACAGGTTGAGAGAAAGCCAGACAGTTTTAGGGACCCACCATTTGATGAAAGGGGTGGGGGTGGGAATTTCTGGCCCATAAATAGCCTCAAAAAATATTCTTGCTCTTATTTTTAGAAAAAAGAAATTATTATATTTATTATATTAGTTGAAAAAAATTAATTATCTTGAGTTAAAAGAAAAAAAATTCTTGTTCAAAAGGAAATCCTAGTCTACACCAAACAAATTCAGTGGTTTGTTCCTTATGGGTATTATTACATTTTCTAGGTTAAGGTTACAGTTACGGTTCTTATCAGTTTGTCAATTTCCTGTTGTATATATACTCCAGGAAATGAATGTTTAATGAATTTTTTTTTAACTGTGCCTGAAGGTGTGTAGACTTCCTATGGAGTAAGATGGGATTGTGATAGGCTATTTAGTTGAGTTCTGATTGGATATTCATTCTTAGATAAGTACTGCCAACTGATCAGATACTTTTACTAAGCATTAGATTGTGTTCAGTTAAATTTCCCTTTAAAAGATTCTTGTCCTTAACATGTGTTTATCTGTTAGAAAGGTTTCCCAAGCATTCCATTGGCTTAATACTCAGATACTTGCTGTTTCCTCTTCTTAGCAGTCTCCAGTACAAGCTTTTTTAACGGGAAATATCTTGATATTAATTTGTATTTATTCCCTAAATTTGTGTGCAAGCCTATTTAAGACAATGAAGTTATATGAAGGTAACTATTCTCCATTCTTTGATTTTAGATACATATGCATAGTTTTAATCGTGGATTAAGTTATGAAGATTTAATCATGGATTAAGTCATGAAGCTAGTGCTCTTAAAATCAAGATCTTTGACCTAACGGAGATCTGATTAATATCAGTATTCCATTAAACTTTTGATTCACAAATCAGATTACATCTTTCACATTTCATGAAAGTGAGAAGCTTAATTTGGAACATGGTTTCTAATGATATCTCTCCCTAACTCAAAATGGAACACTGATTCCCATTGGTTACTAAAAATGTACTGTTTATGCTTGCTTATAAGTTGAGTCAGGGTCTATGTCATTTGCAGTTCAGCTTGACTTGAAGTGAGTATATACGTTAACTGGAATGGGAATTCCAAAGGTAAGTAGAACATGAATAATTATAAGGTGCCTGTAACACTTATTATAAGTAAAATGACAGATTTGTTACTTGTACCAGTAGTTTAGTTATTTTGATGACCTTGCACTTTTCCAAAAATCTGGCTTATCGAGTAGCGGATGCCATATATACTTACTTATAAGTCAATTCCAGCTGCAAACAACATAGACCCTGCCATTGCATAATGCACCGGCAGATCAGGGTATATGTTATTTGTTCTAATGATTACTCTAAACAAACTGCATAGACCTAGATCTGCTGGTGCATTATGTGATGGCAGATCTGGGTCTGTGCAGTTTGCAGTTGGATTTGACTTATAAGCGAGTACATACTGCAGTTTTATGTGTGGTTCAGTTGCACCACACCCTTTACACAGTTGCATGTTTCATACATTAAAAGTTTTGTTGGAGGGGTCAGTGGAAGTGCATAGTGGTCTAAGGATTTAAATCTGTCCCTCAAAGCAGCAGATTGATGCCACAGGGGTGGGCTTGGGGTGGTTGGAGGATGGTGGCTAAACCAGGTGGTTGAATGAGTAGAAATGAACAATGAGAAAGGTTTGGAGGCATACTGCTTTGGTAGTGATTTCCATCAATCAGTTAGACAACTTACTTTCTCAGACTACATAACATTGTAGTATAGAAGGAAATATGAACACTACAGTCCTATGTTTTATATCTCTGTGATTACTTGTAACATGAGCAAAGCAATCATATACTGTATGGCATGGTTAGTGAAAAAAAAAAACTATGTCCAAACAGACTAGCACTTTACTCCTGTTGACTTGGCCCTAAATAACCTTTTTGTGTTCTGTACCCTAAAACACCAAACCAAACCATTGACTGGGATTGTAAAGCAAAGATTTTAGTATAATTTTTAAATTCAATTCCTATTACATTTTCCGCACGGAGCAATGGTAGTTCAGTTGGTTGAGTGTCTGACTTGTAATGCAAGGGTCATGGGTTTGATACCCACCCAGGCCAGCCTAGGTTGGCCGCCTAGTGTGTCCTTCACAGGGAAAGAGACTTAGCTCCTATTTTCTGGGTTTGATATAGCCAATAATGTATTAAAAGTGCTATTAAAACCAACAAAATCAACCATTTCCAGTTCAAGTACCTAGGTGTGGTCAATTTATGTGGTGACAAATGGCATATGTTTTGCTTGGTATATAAGGTCATGTCAGGTCAGCAACCTGGAAAACTGTGGTAGTCCTTTGAAAGGGAACATTGTATCTCCAAGTGAAAAACAACCTGCAGTTACAACTTGTTTACTGTGTCCCATCTTGTGGAGTAATGAGTTGACAAGAAAGCATGTAGTTGTTAGTTCATATACAGTGTTCAATTAGAGTAATTTGAAACTGCATTGATGCTGATCTTTCAAGTAATATTCTTCTGATGCTGATGCCTCAGGGTTTTTCTGTTTGATTTCATAAATATTTCAAGATGATGGTTAGATCTGGTTATTGTTTTGTTGGGTTTAACATCACTTTCAACACATTATTGGCTATATTGTGCTGAGGAAATGGGACCTAAGAGCCATTCCCAAGGATTCACTCTGGCAGCCACAGCCACACCAGGCTGGCCTAGATGGTTATCAAACTCAAGACCCTTAGCTTTACCAGCTGAGCTACCATGATTCCCTGGCATAGATCTGGATCAGTGCTTCCTGGCATAGATCTGGATCAGTGCTCCCTGGCATAGATCTGGATCAGTGCTCCCTGGCATAGATCTGGATCAGTGCTTCCTGGCATAGATCTGGATCAGTGCTCCCTGGCATAGATCTGGATCAGTGTTCCCTGGCATAGATCTGGATCAGTGTTTTAATAATGCTGGATCCACAGATTAAGCAAGTCTGGATTGTACCTATGAATAACTTTGCATATTATCAGATCATTTTCCATCAATTCTTTGTCTATTGGAATCATTTGACAGGTTGGTCATTTTTCGAATACATTAATCAATGGAGGATAAAGACATATTAATGGGAACCTACTTAAGAGAACAATATACATTATACTGGGGGATATACATTATTTATCTTGAACAAAGAGGTACTCAATATATATTTGTATTGGAATTCAATTTTGTATGAATTCATGTTTGCAGAGTCTCATAGAGTTGTTTTGGATAGAAAATCACATAATTGCCGTATTACCATCTATACTCACTTACAAGTCAGATCTAACTACAAACAGCATAGACCTAGATCTGCCATCACATAATACACAGGCAGATCATGGTCTGTCTTGTTTGTTTTGCTGATTACTCCTAGCAAACTGCATAGACCCAGATCTGCCAGTGCATTATGTGACAGCAGATCTGGGTCTATGCAGTTTGCAGTTGGATCCAACTTATAAGCTAGTATATACAGTACTTAATGTAGGAAGTATTTGAATTCAGTAATGGCTCAGTGTTATTGTTCCTTGTATTCTGTCCAGAAGATAAGCATTTTTACTGGTTTTCTTTAATAGTGAATTAAATGTGTGCAAGCACTGCTAATCTAAAGCAGACATAATGTGCTTTGAAGTAACTCTGAAAATTACCATTTTTCATTTTGAAAAACCTTTGCTTGAGAGTATCTTATTATGAAATTTTGTGTCAAAGATAGTTTGGTTTTGTGGGTTTAGCATTTTTCAGCACATGATAGGGCTAAACATGGCAGCCAGTATATTTGGTGGAGGAAGAATCACCAACCCATCGGAAGCTACTGGCAACCATTCTGACATACCCACATTGGCCGAGCCAAGATTCAAACCCACACGGACAGAGGTGAGATGTGAGTGATCTTTAAAGGTGAGTGCCAGACCACTCGACCACCCAGGGCCCCTTGTCAAAGAGGGACACAAAAATAGTTTAGATGTAGAACTTGAGCTGTATTTCAGCAGCATATCCATGCCCCAGTATTTGATGACTTTTGAAGTAAAACTTTTCTCTTTTTTTTTGCAGGAAGTGATCCATCATTGCTGACCCAGTCCACAGAGTCAAAGAAGGTTGTGCTGAGCCAGAGTTCAAGAGATGCTGTTTCTCCACAATCCTTAAGTCCACTCATCACCAGTACCCCTACCACATTTGTCAGCACTGCAGAATATCAGCTAACATCACCTTCCCTGGGAGGCAACAGCAGCTATAATGGGGACCTAAAATATGCCCCTCTCCCTAAACTTGCTGATTCAGCTGATTTTCCGGTAGACGATTCACCGCGGACTCCATCATATTTACGGATAAGTTGTGCTCTCAGTGGATACGGCCAGTATAGCAAATATAGTGCTTATAAAGGAATTGAGAAAAGGTCACCGTATTCTAGCACATTGTCTCTTTGTTCTAGCAAGTCAGATCTGACTTCACCTTTCTCACCCGATATGCCTATTGGAAAGGTGCCAAGTTACACACCAGTTTTAAAATCTCCTACTTATTCAGCTCGAAATGGATCTTTGAATGATCAACAGTTGGTGAATGGACGAGAGTTGACACATGAAAACACATTTGAAAATGGACATGTTGAATCCTATCCAACAGGGGATAACAGAAAGGTATATGTTTGTTAATTTTACAAGTTACTTTAGTTTATATATACCATAGTCTAGATGACCAAAAGGACTCAGAGGAAATCATTATCCTTGGTTGGATAGTCGTTGAATCTGTAAGCACATGCAAGAACTGGGAACCAAACCCAAGACAGCAAAAGTGCAAAGTAAAAGTGGTACCAGTGTTCTACCCTGTGTGCAGAATATTCTTTGTGTCAAATTTATTGAGCCAGATCTACTTAACCCGGTTTTATCCATAATAATTCAATGGACAGGATGTATATTATTATTAAGGAATAATTTTTAACTTTATGTGTTTCAAACACATAAGGAGAAGAAAAGTTTTGAAAATACACAGTGGGTTATATGAAGTCATGTATTACTATGTTCATTGAATCTTTAATTTACTTCTTCTTTTGATATCCCCACTTTTTTTAAATAGCATCTGGAATATTGTGATACCTCCATCTGTCCGTCTTTTCATCTGTCCGTATCACATTTAAACATTCCTGGAGAAATTCATGAAACTTTGTAGTTATGCATCATCGCAAGCCATGAGCAATAATCCGCTATGCTCCTTTATCAACCATGGCTGCCTGTGCTGGGATTTCCTCATTTTTCATGAGTACACATACACAAAAATACCATATCAACAATACAATATAAGTCGCTTACACACAATGAAAGTGCCTGTTTTATCGATCGATAAGTGATTCTGCTTTGAAGAAAAACTTTGATTGGCTTATTCAGACAGCGTGCATAGTCATTTTGGGTCACAATGGTGAGGAAAATTTACTCGCAATGATTGATTAAGCAGGTTTATGCATATTCATGAGAAACAAGGAAATCTCACAGGCAGCCATGATAAAGGAGCGTAGCAGATTATCGTCCATGGCTTGCGACAATGGTAGTTATGTTGCCTCTGGAGTAACCATATGCAAGAAGGGTATCATTATTTGCTTCTGCCCATGAAGTCCCTGGGAGGTTTGAAAGGTCTATGGTATAAAAAAATTCAATTACAATGACATTTTTAATTATTTTCTTACCAAACTGCATATATGCAGTCATCACATGATACATGTGACGGAATTTATATTATGATCACTGGGTCACTGGGGGTGGAGGTTGGTTGGTTGGTTGATTAATTGGAATATGAAGTAAAAGGTGTGGAGATTTGTGATGGCAAGCCATTGCAGTTGTTGTAGTTTCAGCTGACCATCCCTGTTTCTCATTGCTGACTCTTGCACTTTTCCCCCACCCCACCCACCCAATTTTTTTTTTTTTTTATAAAAGAAATCACATTGTCGAAATTGATTTGTGCATCTAATTGAGCCAGTTTTGCCTTGTACTTTAAAGCGCTTGAAATATTTGATTTATATATAATGTTGTAAAAAAAAAAATACATACCTGCCTACTCTAATTTTAAAACCAGTGCAATAGGAAACACAAATATTTTTTTTTTTTGCATTACAATCTTCTACCAGATTGCCAGTAAAAAAAAAAAAATTGATTGTTGTCTTAACCTAAAAGTTTATTGAGTACATATGTATACCGCATGTACTCACTTACAAGTAGAGTCCAATTGCAAACAACATAGACCATGATCTGCCATTGCTTAATGTTCCAGCAGATCAGGATCAATGGTGTTTGTTCTATTGATTACTCCCAACAAAGTGCAGAGACCCATATTTGGTGGCACATTATGTGATGGCAGATTTGGGTCTGTGCTGTTTTGCAGTTGGATTTGACTTAAAAGCGAGTATAGATGGTAAATGCTTCTGTGCATTTTAGTTTTTGAAATGAGCTGTAATATACATGTATATACATATACTTGTACTGTATTCTTCTAAACCTTTCATATGCCCCAACTACTTGGGGGCATCTTAATTTGGTGCTGTCTGTCTGTCCATCTGTACATCAATCTATCCATCTGTCCCGAGAAGCTTGTTAACGAGATTGCACAAATATCACTCACCATAGACAAATAAAATATGGCTAACATACATGTATTTGTATGCATATGTAGATGATCTGATTAGAATTTCAGACTACATCAGCAATTTCAAAATTTTTAAGAGTTTTGTCTCACTTGCATAACACAGTGAAATATAGTAGTCACTTTTCTGGCACCAGTGGCAACATCATATTTTTTAAAAATTTCAACTTTCTGAACTTTTTTTCATGAAAACCTTGTTAATGCAATTAAGTAAAAACCAATTGTGGTAGACAAATAAAATATATTAGATATATTTGTATGCATATGTAAAAGACCTGATTTTCAGAGTATTACAGCAATTTCTAAATTTGTTTTATTACACAGTTTTAAACATTTGTGACATTTTTGACAAAAATCTTGCTTGAACCTAGACATTTTGATCTGCATGTCTGCATTGGTTTTACAAACACGAATCTAGTTTATTTTGCATTGATTGCACAAGTTACATACTCCCAAGAACTCAGATGTTGGCACAAGGTAGTCTTTGTTCTACAGTATATAGCTAATGGTATTTATCAGAGGATGGAGATAAGAAAGTTTGAAGTTTATCATCAGATGTATGGTTAAAACAGTTTTGCCACAAGTGTCAGGCTGACTTGGTACTTTTTTAGCTCATGCTTCAATGAAGGTAGCACAGTTTTTTCTACCATGTCCAACTGCAAAAAACATAGACCCTGATCTGCTGTCTCATAATGCACCGACAAATCAGTGTCTATGTTGTTTGTTCTACTGATTACTCCTAACAAACTGCATAGACCCAGATCTGCCGACACATTATGCAACAACAGATCTTGGTTTCTGCAGTTTGCAGTTGGACTCGACTTATTAGCGGTATATACAGCAGTTATTTTAGTATGGTGCTACCTCTTTCGAATGGTGTTTACAAAAATTATCTGTTTCAGGGATTTATTATAGGGGACCTGAGGGGCCAAGATGAGCCCCTGTCCCAATGAAAAATATTTCAAAATCATGCAGAAATTGCAATTGTAGCAATTTACCCCTGAATAATAAGAGTTGCATCAGGGATATGCGATTGTGATAATCCTGCTAAAATTGAAAATTTGATGCAAATTTTTGAAGCTCCGCAGGCATAATCATGCAGAAAGTAAGGATAAGAATCAAGTGCACTTTGATTTTCAAGAAATGTAGAGATTATCGTTTTTCTTATGTACAGTGTTGCTATTGTGGACCACCATTTCAATAGGTTGAAGAGCAAAGGTAGCCGAGGAATGCTGAATTTGGTTGAACTACCAGTTGTTTTTTTAACGAAATGAATATGTCTAATCACATTAGGCTGATTGTGATTATGCATATTTGTTTTGTTAAACAAATTGTACTTCAGTTTAGAAAAGTGGATATATTATTAAACTCACTCTTGTTCTGCTTTTGTTTCTAGTTACTTTTGTTATGCCCTGTTGAGATGCCCCAACTATGACCATATTGGTCTCCCTTTTTTCCAGATTGGCCCTCTTTTTTCAACTTTAATGGTTGGGGGTGGGGGACAGTGCCCAGATTTACTAAATCCTAGATGCAACCCTTAATATTTTGTTTCCAATTGGTCTAATTCTTTACTAAAATAGAGTACCAAGCCCCAATCTCACATGCCCAAGAACAGTCCATGTTTTAATGAGGCTGTTTTATAACTGAGGTATATTCCAACAAAGCTGTGTCATAACAGTGCATAAAAACACAAACGTTCTATAATAGCTGGTTGAGTCAGAGTTTGTTCTGGGTGAGTATACAACTTTAGTGGAGTTTTAGAGATTTTTCAACTGCTGGACAAAGATTGCTTGAGAGAAGTTTGTCTCTTAAATAATTAAACATCACTTATGTTGTCATCCCTTTCCAGGGGATGTCAGTCCATTGCACATGGTTTATACAACCTTGAAAAATCCTTGAATCTGTGAGGGTTGTCTTGAAAACCTAAATTTTGAAAAAGTTTGTTTTATCCTTGAAAAATTATTGAATTGGTTCAAAAACTTTAATTTTTTTCCCAAGCTCCTTGAATTTATCTGATGGAGACAAAACAGTAAAACCAAGTAAAATAACTTCTAAATTCAAAATTTTTGTATGGATGTCTTTTTTTCTTAAAAGATAATAAATAAATAAATTGGATAAAATTGGGTGGATGAAATGACACATGACTTGGGTAGTTACCAGATGGAGTAGCATCCCGTTGTTGTTGTGGTGCACTAGTTACTTATCTGTTTTTTTATTTAATTTTTGTACTTATTTATGTAGTGGTAAACAAAATACCATAGAACAAGTTCATTTTCCATGAGACAAATTACTCCTTGAAAACCTTTGGTGTATGAACCATGATTGCAGGTTCATCTCACAACTACCTATATACTGCTGGGTTGACTGCGGCATTTAAACGTATTAGGTATAGAAGTACTCTCAGTGATGAGTCACGAAATCCATTGAAAGATGCCAAATTACCACTTTTCATACAGTGAAACACGACTAATCCCAACACTTTTGTTCCCACCCATTCTGTATGGTTGATTGATTTACTCTAGCCAGAGAACAGAAGAGCTTATGGGATGGCCTGTTGTCGGTCTAACTTTTAGCACAAGTTTGTTATAGCTACTCCTCCTAAACTACTTGGAGGATTGCCATGAAACTTTATAAGTCTAGTTGGTCCTAAGTGAAGATGGTGCTGCTCAGACATGTATCTAATATGACTGCCATAGCAGCCATCTTGAAAATTATGCTTTAACTGAATCTTTTTATGATCATAAATAAAAATGGTGCTGATCTGGCATGGCAGCCATCTTGAAAATCAGTCAGACAGCCAATATGGCCAACACAGTGTCCAGCTTGAAAATTTTGTTAATGCTACTCCTCCTGATCGGATGGTCATATCAACATTGGGTTTTCACTAAATGACTTTATATGATGTCTAGTTGGTCCTAAATAAAAATGGTGCTAATCTGACATCCCAATATGGCCATCGTGGCAGCCAGCTTGAAAATCTTGCTATCACTACTCCACCTGAATGGAAAGTCGTACCAACATGGAGTTTTCACTGAAAGACTTCTTATGATGTCTGGTTGGTCACAAATGAAAATGGTGCTGATCTGACATCTAATCTTGAAATTTGTTTTATATTGCAACTTCTCTCAGATGGATAGTCAAATCAACATGGGCTTTTCCCCAAAGATTTCTTGTGATATCTTGTTGGACCTAAGTGAAAATGGTACTGATCAGACAGCCAATATGACTCCCATGGCATCTACTTTGAAACTCTTATTATCACTTAAAAATATCAGAGATGGTTCCAACACTCAGCAGTTAAAAAGAAGAAATGGTTTTATCTTGAATTCCTGGATATTCTTTTTGGCTAGTACTGCATCACTCCCTTCGAATATGACCACCATGACAGCTATCATGAAAATCTTGTTATCGCTATTTCTTCTCAACAGAAAGTCAGAGCAGTATGTGGTTTTAACCAGAAGATTTCTTATGATGTCAAGTTGGTTCTAAATAAAAATGGTGTTGATCTGACGTGCAATATAGCCATCATGGTGGCCATTTTGAAAATCTAGTTATTGCTACTCCTCTGAGATGGATAGTCATACATGTATTAGCATGGGGTTTTCACCAATAGACTTCTTATGATATTAACTTGGGCCTAACTGAAAATGATGCTGATCTGACATCCAATATGGCCACCATGGCAGCCATCTTAAAAATCTTGTTAGTGCTAGTCTTCCTGAATGGATGGTCACATGGGGTTTTCACCAAAAGTCTTCTTATGATGTCTAGTCCAATATGGCTGCCACAGTGGCTACTTTGAAACTCTTGTTATCACTCATAAATATCAGAGATAGTTTCAACACTCAGCAGTTAAAGAGAGGAAATGGTCTTATCTTGAATTCCTGCAAATATTTTTCAGCCATTAGAGCATCAGTCCTTCTGAGAAACTCTTGTTGATTGATTGGTATTTAATGGCATATCAGCACATGTAAGGATTTTTTGTACCAAATCAATTGGAGTCAGTTGTCTTGTCCAAACAACAGTATAAAATGGTGACCAACCCAACCTGGTCTGGGCAGGATTCTACGCAAACTGTTGAGCCACAATGGCTCCACCTTGTATGTACAGATCAATTAGGAATCTGAATTAACATGCTGTTGCAAAGAATAACAGAGGAAATCTGTTCCCAGAAATTGTCTTTCAGATCACCATATATGACAATAGTCAGGATAAACAAGGCTTCAATGTACTTACTATTCTACCAGTATGTTAATAGTAGTTGGATAATTATGGGTGACCGAGTGGTGTAAGGGACTCACCTTTACAGATCACTCATACATTTCACTGCTGTCTGCGAGTTCGAGTTTTGGCTTGACCAATGTGGGTATGTAGGAAAGCTTGCCAGTAGCTTTCTGTGGGTCGGTGGTTCTTCCTGGGGATTTCCTGGGTTCTTTCTCTTCCAAATGTACTGGCCGCCATGTATAGCCTGTAATGTGCTGAAAAATGACATTAAACCCCACAAAACCAAGATCACTTGGAAGAAAGAAAGAAAAGGTACTAGAAAGGTCATTTTGAGAGCTGAACAATGTCAGTGCAGTGGATAGACAGTGATCCCCCATCCATCCTGAATCTATTCCAGGACATGCAGTTGTGAGATTCACACAAATGTCTCAAAATTTGATGTGATAAAATAAACATTTTGTGTTTAAATCCTGCATCATGTTATCAAGCTGTACCTTTATATTTCATTAAATCTCCTTTATTTAGCAAATAACCACCTTTTTTTGAAATGGAGGGAGGAATTTTCCCCCTAAATTTTCATTTTTAGAATAGACCCTGGCTACCATGCCCATCATAACATGGTTAATAGGAATCATAAAAATTGACTGCGTTACAGGCAGAGCCATTTTACTCACCGGTATACTGAGGTGTGCTGCAGGTAAGGCTGTCCTACATTGTAGTATGTATATTGTACATAAAAATATGGTATTTAATGGCAGGAAAACGCTTTATAATTGTTTATAATCAGCCAAGAGCTCAAATTCAGCGAAACGAATTACAAAACATAATGACTTGAAAGTATAATTTGTTGAAATCAGGCAAGAAATAAAATCAGATGAAACAAATTACAAAGCAACGATAGATTTAAATTTAGCTGGCTTAGTGGGATTCATCACTAAGCTTTTGTTATATGATGGACAGTAAAATATTGAAGGTCTTTATCATGAGGGACCATTATTACTGTATTATTACTTTTCCCAAGGGAACTGTTGCCTGGTCGGGTATAGTGGCTGAGCCGAAGGCATGGGCACTATACTTCACCAAGCAACACTGTATGAGGACAGTTCTCAGCGGAGAAGGCGATGGTAGAGTTAGTATGTCACATGATGTAATATGACATTTTTTAAGCATCAGTGCATGGCAATAGTGCCTGCTGCAACAGGTATAATGATCATTGCCAGTTATAGTATACTGGAGTCAAGTGGAAATGTGTACTGTCCTTCAATAAATCCCTGTATTTAAATATATGGATCTCGAGAACTTACCATGTGGTGTAATAAACATGTTAGAGTATATACTCAAGAATAAGTCCAATCCAACTGCAAAGACCCAGCTCTGCCATCACATAATGCACTGGAAGATCTGAATTTAAGCAGTTTTTATTTAGGTCTAATCAGTAGAACAAACAACAGAGACCTTGATCTGCCAGTTCGTTATGCAGCAGCAAATCAGGGTCTATGTTATTTGCAGTATAATGTGTTCTCTCTTTCAGGATGGGCTCTACTACCTCAGTGTTACAGAGGTGGAGGAAGTTAGGTTATTAACATTGTGTTCAAGATGTGAGTTGGAGTTGATCAGTGACTCCCTTCCTGAGGAAGGTAAGTTTAATATTTGTTTCTTCCCTGATTTACAGATAATAACTGTATGTAGTTTTTATAATAGACTCAAATCTCCCATCACATAATATGCATGCAGATCAGGGTCTGTAACCTCAGATTGCTTGAGATCACAAGTAAAGTTTGGTTTGGTTTTGTGCATTTAATGCCATTTTTCAGCACATAATAGCGATACATGTACATTGTGTCCATATATATTTGGTGGAAGAAAAACCCGGGAATAACCACCGACCCACAGAAAGATACTGGCAAGTTTTCTCACGTACCCACATCGGTCGAGCCAAGATTTGAACCCATGCGAACAGAGGTGAGATGTGAGTAATCTGTAAAGGCGAGCATCTCAGACCTCTCAGTCACCCAGATATTACAAGTAAAACCAGCAGCATACATCCAGATCTGCAGGCACTTTATATGATGGCAGATCTGTGTCTATGCTGTTTGCAGTTAGGTTGTATTGCATAGCAGCACAGTACAGTAATTTAGTGATTCTTCAGATTCCTGAGTTGATTAGCAATCCTTGCTAATTATTTACAATGGATGATTCAAAAATTGAATGGCTACATGGTTAATGAGTTAAGAGTAGTTTCTTGAACAGGATCACTAATTAATGTGACTAATTAAGGTTATAATATCACTACTTATCATCATCTTTACAGCAGATTCTATCATGACTGTGAAAAGTCCTCAAACCATTTTAATTACCATCTAGACTCACTTAAAAGTCAGGTCCAACTGCAAAACAACATAGAACCTGATGTGCCGTTGCATAATGTGCCATCAGATCAGGGTCTATATTGTTTGTTCTACTGATTAATTCTAACAAACTGCATAGACCCTCTGCTGGCACATTATGTGATAGCAGATCTTGGTCTCTGCAGTTTGTGGTTGGAGCCAACATACAAGCAAGTACATACAGTACTTTTATCATAATCACACCTGTGTAGCATGTACCAGGTGCAAACAGTGTTGACTAGATCAGATCAGCTTTTGTATAATATTCCAACCAATAAACACAGAGACCCTGACTTATCAGAGTATTATGTAATGCAGATCTAGGGTACCCAGTTTATACTTGGTTGCATGTTATACATACATAAAGACAGTAGGTTGGTAATGCCAGGTTGTGGTCGGGGCCCTGGGTGGCAGAGTGGTCTGGGGTGCTCGCCTTTACAGATGACTCCCATCTCACCTCTGTTTGTGTTGGTTCGAGTCTCAGCCCAGCCAATGTTGGCATGTGAGAAAGCTTGCCAGTGACTTCCCTTGGGTCGGCGGTTCTTTTTCGGGTTTTTGCTCCACCAAATATACTGGATGCCATGTATAGCTTATCATGTGCTGAAAAATGGTGTTGAACCCCACAAACCAGGTTGTGGTAAGTGTATGTGAGTGTACAGTAAATAACTTTCATAGTTGCTGTTATCAGAAGTAAAGAATGACCATTATAAATAAAATACAAATGACCAAAGTGACCTTTCATTTTAACCTCAAATTGAATACTTACTGGGGTCTAGTCTATTCTGTGAATAGAAGGTGTCCAAGCTGTTAGAATGCTGATTAGATAAAATGCAATTCATAGCATACAATGCAACCTATCTTCACCATTCACCCAAGGAAAGGAACAAAATCGACTGTATAAGTGATCTGTCAGCATAAGGGAGGTGGAATATTATGCTATTTTTGCCTTCTCCCTTGGGAACTGTTCTTCTATGCTGTTGTCTGGTGGGATGTAGTGCATGAGCAGACAGTTCCCAAGCGAGAAGGCAATAACATAATGTGACATCATATGATGTTGGTGCATAGCAATAGTGTCTGCTGCAAAAGGTATAATGATTGTAGTCAGGTATGGTATCTCAGGTTCAAAGGGAAATTGATAATACTGGTATCCTGAAATAAATCCCTTTCATTAGCCAATCAGAACTTGAGAATGTATGATGGGATATACTAATAGATGTATTGTAAAAAGGGACCATTAGGCCAAGTAAAAAAAAAAACATTTCTGTACTAGGTTTGAAAAAAGTTGCATAGGTAGGTAGGTTTTTTTTAGTAATCATTTTAAATTTGAATATTCTCAATTAGTTCCAATTGTCAAATGGAAGAACTTGGAAGTATTCCGTGTGGTCATTACTAAATGTAGTTGGCAGGAGTCTGGAAAGGTCAATCAGGTTACAGTAAACAAGGAATTTTTTTCACTTGGCTTTAGTTCCTGGTTGAATACAGGATGTAGTTGTTTAAGGGAGGAGATGGTACTGTATTTGCAGAATCAGTATACACAGCAGTGCATAATATTCTCTTAATGGGGTCCATTGAATATTTTAAGATTGAAAGTGACAGTTTTGTTTTATAATATGCATTGGTGGATGAACTTATATCTACATTTAATATAATATTCTTCCATTTGCCGTCTGAGTTATAGTGAATTTTAAAATTTTGTTCCGTTTGCACTCCGAGTTATAGGCAATTTTAAAATTGTGTTCCATTGACACTCAAAGTTATTGGCAATTTTAAAATTGTGTTCCATTTGCACTCAAAGTTATTGGCAATTTTAAAATTGTGTTCCATTTGCACTCCGAGTTATAGGCAATTTTAAAATTGTGTTCCATTGACACTCAAAGTTATTGGCAATTTTAAAATTGTGTTCCATTTGCACTCCGAGTTATAGGCAATTTTAAAATTGTGTTCCATTGACACTCAAAGTTATTGGCAATTTTAAAATTGTGTTCCATTTACACTCCGAGTTATAGGCAATTTTAAAATTGTGTTCCATTGACACTCAAAGTTATTGGCAATTTTAAAATTGTGTTCCATTTGCACTCCGAGTTATAGGCAATTTTAAAATTGTGTTCCATTGACACTCAAAGTTATTGGCAATTTTAAAATTGTGTTCCATTTGCACTCCGAGTTATAGGCAATTTTAAAATTGTGTTCCATTGACACTCAAAGTTATTGGCAATTTTAAAATTGTGTTCCATTTGCACTCCGAGTTATAGGCAATTTTAAAATTGTGTTCCATTTACACACTGGGTTATAGGCAATTTTAAAACTGTGTTCCATTTACACTCTGAGTTATAGGCAATTTTAAAACTGTGTTCCATTGACACTCAAAGTTATTGGCCATTTTAAAATTGTGTTCCATTTGCACTCCGAGTTATAGGCAATTTTAAAATTGTGTTCCATTGACACACTGGGTTATAGGCAATTTTAAAATTGTGTTCCATTTGCACTCCGAGTTATAGGCAATTTTAAAATTGTGTTCCATTTACACTCTGGGTTATAGGCAATTTTAAAATTATGTTCCATTTACACTCTGGGTTATAGGCAATTTTAAAACTGTGTTCCATTTACACTCTGGGTTATAGGCAATTTTAAAATTATGTTCCATTTACACTCTGGGTTATAGGCAATTTTAAAATTATGTTCCATTTACACTCTGGGTTATAGGCAATTTTAAAATTGTGTTCCATTTACACTCCGAGTTATAGGCAATTTTAAAATTATGTTCCATTTACACTCTGGGTTATAGGCAATTTTAAAATTATGTTCCATTTACGCTCTGGGTTATAGGCAATTTTAAAACTGTGTTCCATTTACACTCTGGGTTATAGGCAATTTTAAAACTGTGTTCCATTTACACTCTGGGTTATAGGCAATTTTAAAATTATGTTCCATTTACACTCTGGGTTATAGGCAATTTTAAAACTGTGTTCCATTTACACTCTGGGTTATAGGCAATTTTAAAACTGTGTTCCATTTACACTCTGGGTTATAGGCAATTTTAAAATTATGTTCCATTTACACTCTGGGTTATAGGCAATTTTAAAACTGTGTTCCATTTACACTCTGAGTTATAGGCAATTTTAAAATTATGTTCCATTTACACTCTGGGTTATAGGCAATTTTAAAACTGTGTTCCATTTACACTCTGGGTTATAGGCAATTTTAAAATTATGTTCCATTTACACTCTGGGTTATAGGCAATTTTAAAACTGTGTTCCATTTACACTCTGGGTTATAGGCAATTTTAAAATTATGTTCCATTTACACTCTGGGTTATAGGCAATTTTAAAATTATGTTCCATTTACACTCTGGGTTATAGGCAATTTTAAAATTGTGTTCCATTTACACTCTGGGTTATAGGCAATTTTAAAACTGTGTTCCATTTACACTCTGGGTTATAGGCAATTTTAAAATTATGTTCCATTTACCCTCTGGGTTATAGGCAATTTTAAAACTGTGTTCCATTTACACTCTGAGTTATAGGCAATTTTAAAATTATGTTCCATTTACACTCTGGATTATAGGCAATTTTAAAACTGTGTTCCATTTACACTCTGGATTATAGGCAATTTTAAAATTATGTTCCATTTACACTCTGGGTTATAGGCAATTTTAAAATTGTGTTCCATTTACACTCTGGGTTATAGGCAATTTTAAAACTGTGTTCCATTTACACTCTGGGTTATAGGCAATTTTAAAACTGTGTTCCATTTACACTCTGGGTTATAGGCAATTTTAAAACTGTGTTCCATTGACACTCAAAGTTATTGGCAATTTTAAAATTGTTTTACAGTGATTAAGTAATAATCCATCAGCAGTCAGTTATTTCCCATTTTTGTTTCACCTCCATTAGCAGATACTTAGGCAGATATAACTTTTCAGGCGGTGATAGAGTTGTTCCTGTCATAACAGGGTTTAATTAGGACTATTGTTCACTTGACAGTTGACAGTAGTTTTGACAGGTCACAAGTAGTTCTTCCAAAGTGCATGTCCTCAGGACAAGTGAGTTTTCAAACTGACCAATGTTGTATTGTTTATTTTGAAGGATGATAAATAAAATGTATGCACATCCAGAAAGGAAATAAACGCCAAATAAGCTGAAGTAGTGACTGTTATGCAGCTATTGAAAACATGTGACAGATATCAGAATTGGTCAATATACATATACTGTATGGTATTTATGAATTGTGCTGAATCTACTGGGAAGTTCTGAGTGGTGTTCATAAGCAGACTGGTCTACCACAAGTGATAAATTTATCCTACCAGCTCATGTGGTTTTCATTATAAGCATGCAGCCAGTCACTTAATATTCGAACTGAATTCAGGTTGTCATGATGCAGCGATTTCATAAATAATGCAATGGAGTATTGAAGATCTTTTCAGTAAGGACAGTGGAACAAAAAGATCAAGATAAACAGATTCCAATGGACACCAGTGATCAGAGAAGCAGTGACAAAAGTCATTGAAGTAGGTAGTGATGCAAAGAATGATGGGTCATCATCAGAGCCTTTGGGTGTACAAGCAGAGTCTGAGAAGGATGAAGATAACATAGATGGTGAAGAGGATGGAGGGAAAAAGAAGAAAACAAGAGTTTATAGCAAGAAAAGGAAAATCTTAACACTGTTGTGACATAGATTGGCTTAAATATTACACAGATGAAAATGTAGCTTATTTATCAGAATTCATTCAGACTAGAGATAAGTTCAGAAACTCAGAATGACCTAATTATATCAGGTCTGAGCTTGGATACTCTGAAGAACTCTGAATGACCTAATAATGATATATATGTCAGGTCTGAGCTTGAATACTCTGGAGAACTCTGACCTAATAAAGATATGTCAGGTCTGAGCTTGAATACTCTGGAGAATTCTGACCTAATAAAGATATCTATGTCAGGTTTGAGCTTGGATACTCTGGAGAACTCTGACATAATAAAGATATATATATATAGGTCAGGTTTGAGCTTGGATACTCTGGAGACCTAAGACCCAATACCAGATATATTCTTTTTTGAAAGAGGATCCATTAGGAGGAGGAGACCCCGCCATTAAACTATGTGCACCCAGGAAAAGGAGTAAGGAGATAGATCCAGTTATAGTGATGTTGACTTGGTAAAGATAGTAGTGGTTGATTCAGACGACAGACACTAGTGTGTCACTTTGTGATGGCCTGAGAACATGAATCTGATGTGAAAGGTTTTTAGTAGGGAAGTAAAAAAATATAATAAAGTTAGTTTTACTGTAAATATCTGATCCCTCCAATTTTCCTGATACCAGGTATGTTTTTTTAAGCCAACAAAAATAAAATATACAAGTTGGAATTTAAACTTAGGAAAAATGTTTTATCTGTACTGAAGAAAAGGTGTTTGTGTAGACAACCTTCAGACCATGAAACTGCTTTGATTACCTATATTATCTGGTGGATTAAATAAAGGTGTTGTCAAAAGGCAGCAATAAAACAGCTGACATGCTCCACAGTTCATATTCTCAGCTAAGTGGATTAACTTATGTGATATAAAGTTTTAAATCTGTGTGTGGGTTATTATCTGTTTTATTCTTATCTGGTAAGCTAAACTAGGTTTATATTTATTTGTGATTCAGTGGTCAACATCACTGACTTGCAAGATTTACTAAGTTCTTGTTGTCTCACTTTTATTCAATGGCAGATTTTCCCTTGACAACCTCATTTTTGATATAGTTGGTTTGGTCTTTTTACGTAGAGTACAAATAATAATGTTTCGTAATTAAATTTCTGCCCCAGTCTAAGTGATTTGGCTCATTTACATATTTGGAGTTGTAGTGTGGAGATTGCTTCAAAGCATTTTTGAAGGAAAATGTGGATTATCTTGCAGATCTTCAGAGGTAAGATAATATGAATAGATGTATATCATTTTGGTGATACATTCTGTTGTCAAAGACAATCTTTACGTTATGAAACAATATCGATATAAGTACTGGCTCCAATCAGCAGTTGGCATGTCTTTTTATAATCTGGGTCATATTTGTAGACAAGTTTCTAGTGATGATTGAGACTTGTTGAGCTTTAATCAGTTAATACTTGATTCAAACAGATTAAGCATAATTATATCTTCCATGGTTCATGAACTTGTCCAGTGTTTACAGAAATTAAAGACGGTAATTATATCATTTAGGGCTGGTTTGCATTTATCACAAAAAAGAAACACCAGAAATGCAACCAGAATTCTTTATTTGTTAAAAAACCCCACTAAAAACATTATCATGAAGGTGTTCTTTAGTGGCAAGCAAGGATACAATGCCGCCTAGTATACCTAGACCACTTAAGACCAGCTTTGAACTTGCGGGGCGTATTGATACCATGACAATAAATATATTTATTTTCTAGACAAAATATATAATTTTCTTTAGTACACAGATTATCTGGAGAGAGAAAAAAAGTCAATATTTTTTAATGTCTGGATATTGAGGTCAATGACAGTAGTCTTTATTCCTTTTAATTGTTACCAGTTGAACTGCTGTACAAGTGATTTTGGAGCTTGTCAAGTAATTTTCAAAGTGACTTGTCGATGGGACAAGCACTTTCAAAAATAATAATTGAACCCATCATTAATATGAGGTTATTTTAAAAATTTTTGTAAGTCATGTACAGCACTACATCATATTATTGTTTACAGGCAAGATATTGTGCCCATATGTTACATTACTTAATAATTTATTTTCAGCCAGTGGAAAATTAAGAGCCACAATTGGGAAAGCAAACCTGCTTATCAGCCAGAAATTCCGCCAGTTCAAGGATCTGTGCCAGCAGCATATAGTAAGTAAACAGGATGGGAAACATCATTTTAAGGCACTTTACAATTCTGATGTTAGTCTTGATCATTGCTAAATTATCTCAGTGATTCCTCCAATGACAGGAGAGCATCATAAATAATGTAAAGAGACAGCTCAAGGAAACCACTTACCATGTATACTCGCTTGTAAATCGAATCCAACTGCAAACAGCATAAACCCTAATCTGCTGTCACATATTGTGCTGGCAGATCAGGGTCATTGCTGTTTGTTGTGCTGATTACTCCTAACAAACTGCATAGACACAGATATGCGGGCACATTATGCGACAGCAGATCGGGGTCTGTGCACTTTGCAGTTGGAGTGGAATTATAAGCAAGTATATAAGGCAGGTTAAAAAATGTCAACCATCCTTCAATCTGGGTGATGGGATGATGGGCTTTGTATCTAAAAACTATTTGCGATGCCTTTTTGCTATATTGAAATCAAGATTAACCACATCATACTTTTGGCTAGTGAAGTCTGGGTGGTATGGACAAAATATTCCAAGTAAATTTTATTGTTACTCTGAAGCAAAAAAGGAAACTTAAAATTAGAACTAAGCTTTATTTTAGTCAGTCTTTGTTCTAAGAATTGTCCACGGGGTTCCCACACTAACAGGTAATCAGGAAAAAGTTGGGAGTAAGAATAGGTTTGTTTTGAACAAGGAAAAGCCCTTTAATTTTGCAAATATTAATCGATGTCAGGGAAGAATTGGGAATTTTCAGCTGCCCTTGATTGCAGAAAAAAAATGTAATTCAGTTGTAATTGAACTGATCGTGAGTTTAATTTATTAAGTTCTTATTGGAATATTTGGAGGTTGTGGAACTCTTCAGTCAGTTGAGGTACAATTGCTGTATTTATCATTTGGGTACTTCTGCTAGATATATTTGTATAGTCAATCCAAGTGCTCAGGTGATCAGATTGGTCAAGTAGACTGGTTATCCCATAGTCAGCTCCATATAGGTATTTGTTCCTAAGAAGACGGTATGAAGACCAGTCTATCCTTACATTTACATTGTGCCAATAGGTTGTCTGTGATGTGTGATCTAGATAAGTTCAAGAAAATAAATAATAAAGCTTATCTTCTCATGTTCCATTTTTTATATGTAAAGTTAACAAACATGTATTGGGATATATCGTTGCTAATTATTTTGATTGCTCATACTGGGAACACATTGTTAAGCATTATTGTCAATAGTAACCTTAGCCACTGCTCCCATCCTCACCTCACTTTGTAGTGAATTTTACTGTTAGATCTCAATAAATACTTACAAGTAAATACATATAAAAATATGACCGCTGGTATCCCATGCTCTGGGTGTCCAGGACAATGATTGCAATAAATATACAGTCCATAGTCAGATTACATTGAAAGTAGATGTTACGGCACTAGCCAAATGTAAGTAGATTTTTAAAACAAACATCAGTCCTTCATTTTATACAAAGGTATATATTTTTTGAAGGGCCCTTTGTCAAAATTAAAAACAGTGCTTTTCTAAAAACTAAAAACTTTCTTCATATCAACATACGCAGTTAAGCAGAGTGAAGTTTACATGTTTATTCTGTAAATTTAAATGAGTTACATGCAAATTTATATGAATTTTAATAGTACCAATAATACTTGTTTCTATTGATACATCCCATCATTTAGTACATGGTCATTTCTTATTTAGATGTTATGGGAGAGTCTCAAAATAGAAACAGCTATTGATTTGAAAAATACACAATACAAAATGTTGATTCCATTCAGTAAAAGTCATAAGTGAACCTTGAAAAAATCAATTTCATCCAGGAAAAACCTTGAAAAATGTCAAAATTTTTGTTTCAAAAAGCGGGGGAGTCCTGTGTCCAGCATATTGTGTGCTGTTTGATGCTGGAAAGCTGAATCCTCCTCTCTCTCTCTCTCTCCCTCCCCCCCCCCCCCCCCCCCATTGACAAACTTTTTACTGTATTTTCTTTTTAGTGTAACTTCAGGCCTTACAAATGTTCTTGAAAGTTTGCTTGCCTACATGCAGATAAATTTCAGATTTTTACTAGCCTGTTCAACATTTTACTTTTGCTGCTTTGCTCACAAGCATGTTAAGTGAATGGCATAACATGTCCTTTCAAGATTATGATGTTGATTACATCTCAGATAAGAGCGTCGCACATAAAAACAGCACATTCCATGCAAAATCTTCATGTACAATGCTAGAAATAGGAAGTGACCTCTTTCCCAATGGGCAGTCTTCACAAGAAAATTTGCTTGCCCATGTGAAAATTCACTTAACCCGGGTAACAGGCAATGAGAATATTGAAAGCCTGATTACACACACTCAACTAATGTGCTGGTTGATCAGGGTCCATTGTCCCTATCTATGATTTCAAGTGCAAAGAGTTGACCCAGGTCTGCTAGCGTATTATATGATTGAAGATCTTGGTCTGTGATATTTGTCCTATCTATGATTTCAAGTACAAAGAGTTAATCCAGGTCTGCTAGTGTATTATATAATGGAAGATCTGGGTCTGTGATGTTTATCCTATCTATACTGTTTGCATTCAGGTGCTCTTTATATCTGGATAAATGCAATACCTCTGGCCTCAGTTGATAAACTTTCCCATATTCAATTATATACTGTGAATTTATTTATTTTCAAGGGTATCAATTTTTGTGGTTTTATCCACAAAAAAGGACAATTTTGTCATTACTTATATAATGGGTATAATTGGCCGCATTGGTTCAAGTGGTAGAGCACCCATCTAGAGTTAGGGAAGTCCTGGGTTTGAGCCCTAGTCTGGCCATGCATTTTTCCCTGTTTCATTTTGCGCTCTGAGTAGGGTTCTACATCCAACTTCCACTTAACTGCACCCTCCCTAGCCACATTGCGGAACATTGCTCACAGTGCCAAATGTCACGGAAAAATGTATGGCCCGACAGAGTACTCTACCACTTGAGCCATCCTAGTCGATGCACCCAGTTCTACCCATTACACTTAAATCTATTTAAGTGTGAAGAAGTCCTATTTTTGCCATGGAAGAATTACTGTTCATTGGGCAACCACAAAATTGCCCCAAACTGGTACCCCACGAAAAATAGTGAAATTTTCACTGTGTGTGTGTGTGCATGCGTGCGTGCGTGTATGTATAGACAATTTAACTATTCAAGTTCCATCTGTTTCATTTTAAGAAACCAGACAAATGGGTGGGCACCTATTGAACATTTAGACATGCTGAGTCCTTTGATTATTTTTGCCAACAAAGCAGAAATTCTATTGATTTTCCCATATCAGACTAATGAAATCCTCTGACTAAATCTACCTAATAAATTGTTGCTGTTCATAAGTTAAATTGCATCTGCACATTTGGCTTCATCTGACACCAAAGTTGCCATGCTTCATCGAATATTAAATTAGTGTTAAAACAGAAGTTTCCATTGCTATACTCAAGTTCTGTATCAAGGTCTTAATTGTATGATCAGCTGCCAAAGCCTTAAGCCGCTTTTGTTCACAAGGTGGGTTGTCCACATGTGTATGATGCAAATGAAGATTATTTTGATATTCAAATTATGAATGATTTCATTACAAGAAAAGCAAAGATGTATTGTTGGGGACTGGTTTCTTAGATGTCAGCCACTTGAACAGTGGTTGACTGTTGACTGTTTGCTTTACAATGGGGTTGGCAGTGCACTAACAACTCAAGTGACCTACAAAACAAGATTATGGTCACATATAAATATTATCAAAGCCAGTGGGGGAGACAATTCTTGTGACTCATTAGAATCAAGTTTTGTGCTAGATAAGACAAAACAAGTGTTAGGTTTTTGTCTGCCTTAGCATGTTGTCATCAATGTTAAGGTTTTGCTGTCACTTTCATGTCCTTGACACTGTTGCATGTATAGGTCAACCAAATTGACCTGTCCATCTTTCAGTGGAGTATTCATGATGGCCAAGTCCACTCAGAAAATAGGAATGGTAGCACACATGTCGTGTGTGCATGGCATTGCAGAACTGTGTTGGAAACATCCAGTATGCATCATGGCAATGCATGCATGCCACTGTACCTATTTCTTGAGTGGACTGGGTTTTCTAATGACTATCCCAATTGAAAGGTCAAATGGACAGGTCATGTTGGTTAATAGTCATGAAATTTCATGGGTTCATGCCAGATACATCATAAAGAATGCCACAAATATAAATCAGAATTGCCCTACTTTTCATGGTCGAGTGACTATGCTTAGTATCAGATAATGCATTTGAAGAATAGTAAAGGCATAGCATTCTTTGATTTTCTTTTGTCCTCATTATCTTGTCACATTTCTTTGTAACAAATAGGGGAATGGAGTGGGGTAATGGATAGGGGTATGGAGTTGGGTAATGGCTCGGGGAATGGAGTGAGGTAATGGCTACGGGTATTTAATTTAAAAATTCAGTTCAGTACTGAAAATACCCGGGTCTTCTGTTTTAAATACTGTATCAAAGATAGGAGGAGATTAAATTGCAGTAGTGGATTTTATTGGGAGATAAAGTTGATAAAACAGTGCCAAGTTAAGTAGGCCATGTCAAATTTTTTTTTAAATGCTGACATTCTTATCTGCATTTGGCAAGAAATTTCATAACATGCTGGAGCGTTTGGCCAGATATCTTGTATAATTTAAGTGCTGCAAATTGCCACACATAGCACACCTTATGAAATTAAATCTGTGATCTGGGCTTTTGCTGTTGCCAGTCTTACATGCAACTTGTATATATGATACCTAATTGTTTATAGTAAAAAACCTACTCACATATGAATAACCTATAATAGCTTCAGTATTTAGCTTTTGGTATCTAGGATCTGAGAGTGTATAGAGAGGATTGATTAGAATCAGAAATCTCCAGGGGAAAATGTTGGGTGTGAAACCATTTTTTCCCATTTAATTAGTCAGCATCTGTTTTATTGTAATTTATCAAGAGAATTAGTCATACCTGTTGTAGTGTAGTTCTAGTCGAACAAGAATGAGTTTGAAATGCATGAAATATGTGCTGTATTCAGTTGTGGCCTGTGAACAACATATTGTGAAGTTTTGCTTCAAACCACAAATTTGAAGACCCAGCAAGGATCCTTTTTTGGAAATAATAGGACCCTTTTCCCAATGCATGAATTTAAGTACCAAAGAAAATTTTAAAAATTCCCAAACCAAAAAAAAGTATCCCCTCAAAAATAAATGAATTCACAGTAGACTATCGTGCGATGGCAGATCTGGGTCTATGCAGTTCACATGATGGTGTGTGCTTTACACTAGAAAATATGATACTTGTATTTTTTGCCACTTATAGTACATGAATATGTTGTAAGTATAAATACATGCTTTTCCATTTAAACTGAGAAAATAATGAGATATGTGATTGAAAAAAAAAGTTCATTGTTTCAATAGAAGTTCTGTATTTTTTTTTGTAGCAAGAGAAAGGATCATTTCCAATTGTAAAATGTGATAATTTCTTTGTTGATGAAATTTAGCTCCTTAGTCTGACAGCATTTTCTTTTTCTTTTTTATAAGAGATATGTTTGATTTCTGGGAAATCTTCTCATGACTGTGCTGCTATATTTTAACTGTTTTTAACAAAAAGATTGTTCCCAGTGTATTTTTGTGTGTATTCCTCCCTGTAAATGCCTTGAAGCAATACTTAACAAACACAGTGCTGTTTATCATCTGGTAACAGAATTGACCTTTAAGAAAGTTAAAAAGTTTATATTTTACTTATTCTGTGTCAGTAGTACTACAAGTTCTAATAAATTATGGTACACACACACACAGCCAGATACATGCACATGCATGCACACACATTCAGTCAGTCGCACACACACAGTTGCTCAGATAGTGGTGTGAGGTGGTCCTTGCGGTGGGAGAAGCCAGAAAATAGAAAGGAAAACAAAAATCCGTGGACAGGCAGCTACTTTGTATTGGAATGTAGGTTACAACTTAGGACCATAGCAAGTATAGAGCTGTTTACAATAACGATTTCACTGTAGTTTCTTCACAATATTTCACAAAAATGTGGACTATGTTTCAAGGTATTGATCTGTCTGCAAAGATGGTACATGTTAGACTTCTATTTAGGCCACTTTGGTACATGTTAGAGTTCTATTTAGGCCAACAACAAAAAATATGTGTGTTTCCAGTTGGCCAACTGTCCCTGTTTCTCATTGCTGACCCTAGCACTTTTTTCTCCCATGGTAAAAAATAAAATAATTTTTTTTTTTTAAAATCACATTGCTGAAATTGATTTGTGGATATAATTGAGCCGGTTTTGCCCATTACTTTAAATCGCTTGAAATATTATTTGATTTATATATAATGATTAAAAACTAAATAAAAAAAACCCTACCTGCCTACCCTAATTATAAAACCAGTGCAATGTCAACACACATATTTTTTTTGGGGGGGGGCCTTATATATTTCTTTGACTGAACTCTTGCTGGAGCACTTTAAAAATGCTATACTGCATTCAGGTCAAGTATCTGTATGACTGCAAGGCCATTGCATGTGAATCCCACAAGTTTCATTTTGTGATGAACTATTGATCAGTAAAATAAAGCAATGGAATTTATGATCACTCTGTAGAATGGATGAGATGGTCTTAGTAGAGATGAAGGTATAAATGAAGAATTGTTATCTTGCATCAGCTATTTCATGCAAACTACCATTGGTATATAAAGAGGGGGGGGGGGATAGGAGTGTCAGCTGATCAGAGGAACAGTGACAATAGAAACAGCCACATGCATGATTTGTGAGTTTCTTCAAAATTGTTGATGTTAGACTATCTGCCACTGTTGGTTTCGTAAACTAGGGACAGGTGGCTTAAATTATGGATGGATTTTGGGAAACTATTGATAGACATCTGTTGATATGTCAGAGTAAACAGAACTGAAAGTAAGTGCTTTAGCAGTAACCATACCAGTCAGATCCCCTTCACTCGTGGTAAGAGAATTATTACAGATGGTTTTGCATCAATGGTATATCAGGTTCACACAGGATCCTTCTATAGAACATCCATATTGACTGTTTGGGAGTAAAATCAAAAGTCAAAGTCACAGAGAGGTTTTGATTCTTGAAGGCCAGACCTGGAAGTTTTATTTTCACATCCACTTTTTCTTCAGAATCCTGAGCCAGGTGCCAAACTTACCAAATGGGAGGACCTGCAGGGATTCTGGGATATGATCAAAATCCAGGTGGATGATGTAGATATGATGTTCACAGAAGTTGATCTTATGAGACAAAATGGCTGGAGGGAGGTCAGAATGCAGGTGCGTAATAGTATGGTTTGCTTAACTTAACCTGGCCCACTTTTCACTCAAACTGTATGTATAACATAATGTTAATACCATTGGACGACTGACCAGTACTATGGTTAGCTGTGAGTCATTGCATGAAGTTAGACATACTGTAAGCTTGTCAGAAGAATTTGTATACAGATTAAAACAATATAACTTAAATATTTCTGAACCAATTTTCATGATTTTTTTTTCTTCTTCAAATGATTTCAAATGAATACTTAGTCATATTTGGGTTACTAGTATTTCCAAATGTAAACCTTTGAATTAATGTAAAATAATACTTATGAGTAGACAGAGTTACATTTGATCTAGTGATAGGTCAGTTAATACTGCTTTATGATATGGATTAAAACAAACAAATCCTTCATCATTGTAAGCAGGCATTAATAAGTTTGGATTGTAGGTTTATTTGGTATCACTTTCAATAAATTGTTTCCATTTATTATTAGCATGTCGGCGTAACAAATAGTATTAGACATCAAATATGAATGTTACACAAAAATTGTTTCATATGAGCTTTATCACGATCAAAGCCCAGACAATTGTTCATCATAAATACTCCGAGTTACAATTGCAACATTTGGGTTACTTTTATTTTTGCTGGCCAAATTTGGGTCTGTAGATCAACACATGATTGAAAAACCTCTTTGTAAATGCTGTGTATGTATGTATGTGTATGTGTGTACATGCATGTGTGTGCATGCATGTGTGTGTGTGTGTGTATCAGAGATCCTTAAATCACTGTATTTACTGGACATGTCCAGCAGATGAAATGTTTTGACTGGAACGTACTCTGTCCAACTGGACATCGGTCATAGGATATTCCAACATATCATATATCAGTTTGTCTTTGATTTGTTTTTCCATTAAACTGCCATATTAACACCCTAATGAAGTAAAATTAAAATGTGATTAGATCTAGTGTAAAGATTGTTTCATTGTTGGTTAATCAATAAAGGTGTCACAGACTAAGCTTAACTCAAAGGCGACTAGTTCAAGTTTACACATTGTTTCTTTGTCGGACAATCATTATAAGTGTCGCCGACTAAGCTTGTTTGGTCAGTATGTTTTCCCAGTTGTTTAAACACTCTATAGCCACAAAGCACGAGACAAAATAAGTGTGAAAGCTTACCTCCTGGACTTATAAAAAACCCTAAAATTGAACTTTTGTCCCAGGGTCTCTACTATACATCAGTCCCCCACACCACATTTCTTAACTATATTGTGTTACTGTGTGTCAGCACATCATACCTTTAGAACAAAATATGTGAAACCTAGGCACAAATGAAGAAAAAAAGTAGTAGCAACAACTAACATTTATTATTATCCTCCAAAAGTTATTTCAGGACCTGATAAAAAAATATTCATCATCCAACTTAACCGAAATGCCCGTCAATTAGGTGTTATGTATTTTCAAGGTTGTAAGTCAGCTTGTTGTCAATTAATAATTAATTTTTAAGGACAGTAGAGTGGAATAAAATAGTTGTTAGGTGAAATTCTATAGTATAGTGTTTTGAAAGAAAAAAACAATTTTTATGAATAATTAGTTTGGGAGAAACCTGTGAATCATAGAAAGATAATGCTGATACTAAAGCAGCAGCAAATCCGGAACATAAAATAACACATTTTCTGGTACATTTAATAATTAGGTATATCAATCTTTTCTTCTTTTTTTTTTGGTCACAACTTGTTTTACTCCTTTTAATGGTTTTATATTAAATTTCACAAATATATGGCTGCCACATTAATTTGGGGAAAAATATCTGACAAGAGTCATTAGAATTTTAAGATCCCCAGTATGTACATATGTATGTATGTGTGTATGTATGTATGTACGTACGTACATACATATGTATGTATGAATTTCTGACAATAAATATGTACAGAATATGACATTGCCTTCAACTTATTAGAAACATTTCTTTTATAAATAAATAAATATCAATAGTCTTTCGATAATTTTGGGTATAATATGACCATTTCAAGGGTTGATATGGAAGAATCAAAGTGGTAGGGACTGGAAAAAAGATTGGTGGAAGGGGTTAGTATTGGCATGACAGTAGCTGCTTTTATGACACATATATACAAGCCTTATGACACATAGATAAAGGCTTGTACAAAAGCTGTTAGATATTATCACTTTTTAATGCCCTTTAAATCCAGTTTCAAGTTCGTGAGATACCAATGACCATTTGCAGAAAATGTTCTGCTAATAAAAATATCAGTAATTTGAACTAAAATGTGCAATATTTCATGTATAGGGTTTCGATGTCATATGTATGCATAGGGTTTAATGACACATCACCACAATCCTGGCTGTACCGTGGTGAGGAAGTTAGTTATCCCAAAAAAGGCACATAAAACTAAGATAAAGCCAGAGCTAAAAAATCTGATAGCCCAACACCTGGGGCTCCTCTAAATTTAGATCTGACTGCTCTTGTATTCTATTTGAGTTGCCTGTCAGAAAAAAATGTTGTCTAATTTGCTTGAAAGAAACCTTGAGCATACCAATGAAATTTGTAATTTTTCATTTTGAAGTTCTTTAAAGACACTGGTAAATTTTTTTAATATTCAGCCCCTGCTGGGGCTCCATTTGTACAATACAGAGAGGATATTTGTTTGCAATGATTGAATAACAGATATATTTCATCGATTGGGTGAAAAATTCAGTATTGTCACGAGTGGCGAAGTCCCCAAGTGAAAATACTTGAGTTTTTCACCCACAAGATGAAATATATCCGATATTCAACTGCAGGAAATTGTATTTTTATTTTATGCTCAAACGTATTGGCTAGCAATATGTATAACAAACTGAAGCAGCCAATTTCATACTGTATGTGATAATGTCAGCAGTTTATCATTTATATTCTGCTGTGTTTTGTGTTTATTCACACAATAAATATCAGTAGTAACTGAATTCTCCTTCCCAATTCAAAGTAAAACAGCAGATAAAAAAAAATGGAAGAAAAATAGTATATGTACATTGTGGGATTTGAACTTGGTTTTGTCTGCATGCGAGATGGCCATGCTTACCACTAGACCACACAAGCATCTAAAATTAGCTCAACTTTCAATGTCTTAATGTTATCAATGTCTATTGATGGGCCACTGAAAAATATTTCTGGTAATTCACGGACTTGCATAAAATAATTACATAATACAAGATTCCAGTGTTTTTGTTCAACGTCTGTCTTGCCTCCCAATTTAGGATGGACACATTTGAAATATATATTAATGAAGTAAATAAAATTCTTCACAAAAATGGACATTTTGTTTTTTGTTGGAAATAGCTCCAAGAAGTACAAATGTCTGCCTTAAAGGAAATGGCTCCAAGAACTAAGAATATCTGCCTTTCTCGGACTTGTTTCAAATTTTATTCAGATAAATAGAATGAATGCTCAAAAGCCAATGCATCGCTTATCAGATATCTACAGGTCCATTTATGTTGAAAACTGTGACACTGTTCTATACTAGTTGTATGTTCTTTGCTTTCTCTCTAAATCATGGCTAAAAAAAAGGTCACAGTGTGATAATGACCTACTTTCTAGATATATGTCAATTAGCATACACCTCTCCTCAAATTATGTGCATCCTTTTGGACACAGATCCAAGTGCATCTAAGGTATAAAAAAAGAAGTAAAACATATGCCTCTCCTCCCAGATTATTTACATAGAATCAATTATGTAACAAAAATTAATGTTATTCTGAAATTTTTCCTGCAGTCCAGAAGAAGTTCAACTTCCAGTTCCAGTCCCAAGTCTGGCAGTGTAACAGCCAGTAATACAAGCACACCATCCCATACCCCAGGTAGGATACTACTTCATGCTACAATACTAAAGTTAAATTATAAAGTCTGGCTGTGTGACAGCCAATAATACAAGCACACATCCCATACCACAGGTAAGGTACCACTTCAAACCACAATAATAAAGTTAAACTATAAAGTCTGGCAGTGTGACAGCCATTAATACAAGCACACCATCCCATACCCCAGGTATACATACATGCATACCTTTATACTTTCTTTCCACTGTTCTCTTTTGATGGCTATGTCAGAATCATGGATACTTTGATTTTCTTCTGTATGGAAATGTCTCTTTTAAAATGCAGGAATTTCCATGAAGCTATTTGTATTCATTCTTCTTCATGTATGCAAGTTCATTTCCCAACAATAAACTGTGGAATACAAATCAAGATTTAATAGCAGTAATGCATTAACTGCTATATTATTGCATTGCTATATCTTTTCCTGGTGCTAGTCCCCAATCCAAAGAGGTTATTGCCTCCAATTTGTAATTGGAGGTCTAGAATAAAAAGCATGATCCCAGTGTGATGCCGTATTCAGCTTCCAAAAATGGGAATATCATCCTTCTTTTCCTTGGACTTTGTGCAGTTCTCACATGTCTTTTGGGCACTCAACGTTTTCATCTTCTAAGTCTTTTGACATTTCTGCTGTCAATCATATCCTTTTTTGTGTTGTATTTGTTATTTTCTACCAAGTCTTTGCATAATTTTCATGTATGTTTCCCTTTTAGTTTGAATTTGAGGGTTTTGAGTACCTCGCTATCAAAGCTATGCTTCATTTTCTTCACTCTATTAGTAACCAGTGTTAGGATAAGTACAGTCCTACCCACTTATATCAACAAACCGCCTAAGTTGACAAAAAAGCAAAGTCCCAGTCCCCTGGTCTATTGTTACTACCAAATTTGTCATGCTTATGTCGACATTGAGATAAAAAATAAATGTATATGTCAACAGAAGCCGTAGGTCCCAGCTTGAACAAATCCTTTGTTTTCCGATCATTTATGTCAACAAGCTGCCAGTTCCGACCCATACTTTGTTCTACAATTATTTGATATTGCCACCAGGCTTTAATGTTGCAGTTGGATTAACAAACAGGCATTTGTTTGGTCCTCCAAAGTTGGTCTTTTAGCGGCAACTTCAATAACGCATAAACCCTTCAGTAAAGCAAGCTGGCTACAATCTTCAATAAAAGCAATGCGCCCTTCATCAAAGGAAGTCATTATCAAACTGGAATAAAAGCAATAGAATCTGCTCAATTGTTGCATTTTCCAAAGTGATTGGTGATTGAAATACGTTTAATTTGCTGTGAAAATTTCCTTTTATGCAGGAAGAAAAGTAACTATTTATTCTTACGATGACTACCAGTGGCAGTATAAAATGCAAATTCTACTTGTGCTTAATTAAGACTTATTTTTTTAAATGTCAGTGAATGTTTTGTGATCAGAGAGAATTCATAACTTGTTAGGTTTTCATTACTGAATGAATAGCCTCATCCCCTTGGTAGCTTCAGTATGATGATTACATTTGTTTCCTTAGGCAGACCAAAATCTAGGTCAGTTTAAGTATATGTAACATGTGAATAACAACTATACAGCCACGTGCTATTGGCAACATTAAATATCATAGTGAATTGTTTAGTTGCACGTTTGTTGACAATAGGATATAGATCAAACGAGAACTACTAATTTTTTATACATCAGTTAGCAGGATGTGACCGATATATGAATTCATGGATTTTTCATATACATGTACTTAACGCATTATGGATTTTATTACACAAAGGTAACAAAATGTAAGTTGTAACTATACAAGTGTATTTCATACTGGTTTTGTCTTCATTTACTCAAAATTTTGTTTTTTTATTTTCTCAAAGTGTAGATCCTACTCACTGACGACAGGTCACCCCTTACATACAAATTTCACTTGTAGGCAGGTTAAAGAGAATTTTTATTTTTTTTCAGGGCCCCCCCCCCCCCCCGCCTTATCTCAACATTCGCTTATGTCGATAGTATTGCCTCAGGCCCGAGGATGTTGACATAAATGGGTAGGACTGTATTACCCACCCAATTCTTGTTCCAGTTCATTGTTTATTTATTGTATTTCCTTTCAGCATTCAGTAAGCCTCAAGGTGTGGATAAATGCAGTTGTAAAAAGACTGCTTGGGACACACACACCATCTCCTTGGCATGTATAGCATGTGATCACAAGGATGGTTGTCCTATATGTTGCCTTTGGTGTGATAAAGTATAGAACATGGTGGAAAGTAGCTGTGCCTATAGGGTTAGAACGAAGGGACCCACTTCTTCCACTTCATCACTGGAAACATTTCCAGGATGGCTCTACAACACCTCCCAAATTAGGGATGTTGCCAACTCCCTTCAGGGAGGAATCCCTGACTCTGTCTGGAGTATGGAAATCGCCCACTTCCGCAGGGTGGAATCAATGACACATGAAAGAAAGTTATCATCTCTCCAGGTCAGGTGGAGGGAAGTTACCAGTACCCAGTAATGAGTCTCACCTTCCCAATACAAGGGAAGTATGATTTTCTCATTTAAGTAGAAAATCTTGTTTGTCAGAGATGAGTCCCCCGAACAGAGACTTCCCAAACAGGTCTATATTGGCTGACCAGTCATTGCCTAGTACCAGGTGCCAGTCACCAGGTAGTGTGTCAGATGACAGTTACTGAGTGTCATCGCACAGCGGGTGCTGGTCAACAGGTAATGTGTCCAGTGACAATCATCGAAGGTCTGTCATTGGACACCTGTTAATGTCTCAAGTGACAGTCATCGAAGGTCTGGCACTGACCACTGGGCACTGGGTATGGGGGATTGGTACATACATCCTGTTTTCTGTCTCTGGTCACTGAGTACCAGGCAATGGTCTTCAGACCGGGTGCCAGGTTTTGAGCACTGGTCTGGGGAAAAGGACCGGTTTGGTACCTGCTCCCCCCCCCTCCTTTTCTTCCTCTATGTTTCTGTTCACTGCCTTTGGGAAATGGGCTCAGTGTTTTAATGACCCATTTGTGGGGAGGGATCCGGTTGACACCCCTCTTTTTTCGATGTTCCCATTCAACCCCTACTTGGCTTGGGGACTCCCAGGAGGTAAGTTGACCATATCTCCTTTTCCTTCCATGACACAATGTATGACTTCGCCGTGGCTCCATGGACCGGCAGAACAGGCCGGCCATCGATCATCCCCAACTCCTCGGGCCACATTATGGAGGGAAGGGGAGGGTGTCCACTTGCCTCCTGTGACAATAAGAAATTGTCAATCCCATTCTCCAGGAACAACCAGTTTGTCCTGTCCCCCACCTCCCAATGAGCTTAGAAAAGTCAATGAACCCTCACTCATATAGTTCTTTCTCACTCCAAGAGTGAAAACAAGATGATGAACTATCAATTTTGGTTAACACAGATGAGTTCCCAGAAAAACCAGTCATTTCACACCCTTCTCCTCTTTTAGGGTCTCCATCTTCATTCCAAGGTCAGGTGACAGAGGAGGAGGAAGTGTGGACCTTTGACAAGGCAGTAAACAAGGTTTACACCCTCCTTGCCCCAGATCTGTGTCCAAAACCCTTGGGATCTTTGGACACTAAGGTCCTCTCCAGTTTGGAGAGGCTCTCAGGGGCACAGCCTAAATCAAATCTTATGTTGCTTCTTCACTAAGCAATGGTAAGGGAGCTAACTCAGAAGTTGTCTCAAAGGCAAGAGGAGATCATCTGGCAGTTTCACTCCACCTTCTCATGATTTTGTCTTTGATAAATGTTGTACCAGAGTGAGGACATTTATGCATTCGGCCCAGTTGTATAAGCCCAACAAGTTGTCAAGTCATCCTACAGTCTGCAGTAAAGCAATAATAATTACTCTTTGACAGCTTATCTTTGGCCATCAGCCTTCTTCTGGCCTGGAAAGTTCAGTAATGTAATAATAGCAGTAATGTATTACTGCTATTAAAATATAGTGGGGGGGAACTAATTTTAATTATGTAATACTACCATGCTATTATTGTCCAATTCCCTCCTCCCTCCCTCCTCTGATGTCCTTTCACTCTTGATCTAAAGTCAAAGAAGGAAGATAATTCTGATTGTTGGAAGTGGACTAAAGTATCAGAATGGGCTCGTGTTGTTTTTTATTCTAGACCTCCAATTGCTAAGTGGACAAGGGTATAATCTCCTTGAACTTGTGATTAGTGCCAGGAAAAGATATAGCAACACAATAATAGCAGGTTAGTATTTCATAAATTAGTTTTATTGCAAGAAGACTACATTTTGCTGATATAGACACATTTGAAGGTAAAGAAAGGCTGAAAACAAGTTAGTTTTGTTATTATGTATAGACAGGAGATTGTCAGGAAGCACTTTTACCTACTGTGAATTCACAATTTTTCATGGAGTATGAATTTGCTGGATTTCATGGTTGTTACATACCACAAATTTAAAGACCCAGTGAACAGTGATCTGTCTGTGGAAATGATAGAGCCCTTTCCCCTATCCAGGAATTTAAGTACCTACTAATTTTTCACAAAACCTTGTACATTGATACCCACAAAAATAAATGAATTCACAGTATACTTTGTTCACTTCCCAACAAAAACCAATGTACAAGGACATATGTTCATTTCCCAACAAGAACATGTGTTCATTTCCCAATAATAACCAGTGTACATGAACATATGTTCATTTCCCAACAAGGACACGTGTTCATTTTCCAACATTAACCAGTGTATATGCACATATGTTCATTTCCCAACAATAACCAGTGTTATGAGACATATGTTCATTTTGCAGCAGCAAGCAGTGTACAGAGATATGTTCATTTCCCAACAATAACCACTGTACATGGACGTGTTCATTTCCCAACAATAACTAGTGTACATGGACATACATTTATTTTGCAACTGTAACCAGTATACGTGGGCATATGTTCCTTTCCTACCAGTAACCTGTGTACATGGTCAACAACAAAAAATTATCACCAGTACCCATACAAAATATTGGATACTGGAGGATTGTTTGCTTGTTTCCACAGCAATACAAGTAGGTTATTTACTGCCAAGGCAATTAGAGTAAAGTGTCAAGGACATCATAGCCAATCCAAGTTGACCCAATAGTAGGATTCAAAAACACACCCTTTCAGTTGCAAGCCTGCATGATATGAGTGGAGGCCCGGGGGGGGGGGTTGGTTACATCAAACTACAAACTATTTTAGTTTTTTGCTAAATATGACCATGTACCAGTAAAATATTATATGGCTTAGGATGAGTTTTGTAAGTATGCAAGTCTGTATGAAATTGGTTGATTTCAGAATAAATAATTCCAATTATACCATGCCAGTCTTTAATCTTGTAGGAACAGAAAATGTAAATTATAATCAAATTCATAAATAAATTCAATGAATAAATTATAGATTAATTTTGATATAAATATATTTCCTTTGTTTTTATTAGGATCTAGACGAAAAGGTGCCAAAGTGAAGGAGAACTCAGAATCTTCTCCAGAAAGAACACAAAAAGCCATACAAGCTGCCAGAGCTCGAGAAGATGCAAGAAAGAAAATATTAGCTGAAAAACGTGCAGCCATGAAACAGGCTCAGCAACAGAAAGAGACAGAGGTGGAAATATTCCTGCCAGAAAATGGGAAAGATAACTCAAACAGTTGTGCAAATGGACAGAATGGAACAGAAGTATGACACTAAAGAGTGTTGCAAGGGAGGAAACTCTATCATGATCATAGATTCATCAACATGGAAATAGTTGTGTTTATTACTGTCTGTGTCTTGAATAGTTGGTCCACACTAATTCTCTATTTAACTATTTATTAGTAGTACAGGTTCCAAATATTGCCAAATGATAATCTCTTGCAGCTACAAAGTAGCTTTTTTAGACAGTATCCTCTAAATGTTTCATAAGGAATAAATATTTTAGATTCTTTTAGAATGTAAAAATAGTTTAACTTGAAAAAAACAAAAACATTTTATAAACAATCTTTTTCTGAAGAATATTTCTTAAGTAATAACAATGTCACCTGGATGAGTGAACAGTTTTTTTTTTTTTTAAGCAAAGAGATCTGTTCTCTTTGTGGGTATAGATTCATATTTTATAATTTGTTTTAAATCCACAGAAGGTCTTTTTCAATGTGGAAACTTTTAAATCCAAAATTTTATTTTAGCATTGATTTCCAACATCACTTTATTTAATTTCAGCAGGGGTGTGTTTTGTTACTCTGGCCAGAAGTGTATATTCCAATCAATAATTTAATGTTTACACAAAAAAGGGCCAAGCTGGAACAAAGATTTTGACCTCCTGTATCCACCATCTTGTTGCTGTTGAACTGTCAATAAACTTGAGTTAAACTTAAGTCAAACCAGTAACATTACACAACCATTACCAAGATTAACAGAACAATTAGTAAAGTGAAATATGTTCCTGGTCAGAGCACCCCCAAAATAAAACCCAGATGACTACATTTATTCAGTTAGTATGATATGTTAGTATGTTAAAGTTAAAGATTTTTCTTTTTCTGTATGAAATATTGTGTCCAATTATAATTTCGCCTTGTTGTTTGTATTTTTTTTCTCTTTTTTTCTTCTTATAAGTGATTGGTATCATGCAGTTATATATAGCATCAAAAACCTATTGAACTAGATAGTTTTGGTCATGTGTCTTATGCAAGGAACAAAATACTTTTCAAGAATAAATTGTAAGAATTCATGATCTGATGCAGTACAAATTGAAAGTAATAGTTGTGGTATTGGGCAATGCAGTTATTTTTCTGAGAGGAGTTAAACGATTTGCATCTGTTTTGTATAGGCATCAGATGATAAAAGACAAATGACAATTTTATACAATAAATGCATTTTTAATTTTTAAGAATTTTTTTTTTTTTTTTTTGGGTTGTCTTTGAGATAAAAACTTTTTGTCTTAGTTTGATATCTATGATGCTTATTGTACTCAAATTTCCAAGTCCAAAATACTTTGACAAAGGGAGATAATCCCTGGACTTAAAGTATATATTTTCTTGCCATTGAAGGAAATAAAAAAAGAAACACCCAAAAAATCAAATATAAAATTGCAGATATTTTATAGATTTTCCCTGCTGTGTGCAGATTAATCCATAAAAAGTATTTGTCCATTAAGTAAATGTTGCTGATAAATTCACTGTGCAAAGGAAAAGGATATTTTGTGGACCCCTCTGAAAAATAGAGAAGACCATTGCAGAAATGTTATTAAAATTGGATAAAAAGTGTCAAAGATATAAAGGGTTGCAATTGTATATATTACATCATAAATTTTACTTATTTGCCCTACTCAGTTGGACAAGCTCTTATCTGGCCACCCAATTATGTAAGAGTTCAGACATAGCTGGTGTCAGGGGTCAGTAAGAATCTATGTTATGCGGTAGTTCAAGTTGATTGACAGATGGCACCCATGGCTGTGGGGTTAATTGAATACGAACATGGTAGGAGTAAGACCACTGCATATTCTTGTCACATGAAATGTTGGGTGTGACTTTTGTTTGCTTTGATGGTGGCATTATGGAGTTTTGATCAGAAACCATAAAAGTGTTAATAATTCTCCCAGTCAGTACAGTCATGGATTGTTTTCTGCTTGTATATCATCACATAATGTCGACAAAGTGGGAATTATGGGGCTTGGGAACATGAAAGCTTATTTTCAATAGCTTGTTAATACATGTACCTTATTTAAACAAGTATAATATATTTAATCCCAAAGTGCCAAAGACTGAAATATTACACATAATATGTGTGTATAGCTAATCATGTTTTAAAAGTTCATTTCAAGACTATTTGTGGAGTACAGGTTAAAAATTAAATATTTTTCAAGCAGTATACTTGCCAATAATTTTAACGAATTAGTGTCATAAGATAAGCATGGTTTTAAGTTTTTAAAAGCATTATTTATTATAATTTTCTAAACCTAGGGTAAACTTTTGTTAAAATCCTACGATGGGACCAAATCAGGAATATAGAAACTTCCATTTAATTCTTCTCTTCTTCACTTTGCAAACACAGAACTTTTTATTTCGGTGGCTGTATGAAATGTGGTATCCATTGAAACATTGTATATACATGGTTCCTGAATTTTTTCTTCACCAATTTGCATGAAAATTCGTGAGAAAAGGAGCTTTGTTTTAAAAAATTAATGGCAAGTTTCTACAACCATATCTGGGTAAGGCTTAGAGCTGGAGGGGACAAAAATATGATCAAATGTGGTTTTTAAAGCTTTAATTATTGAATAATGTGGTTTTGAGTTCTTACATAACTTACAGATTGCTTCTTTTCTGCTGATGATAATGTTATAACAAGTCCCAAGTGTATAATCTGAAATCTGCAGTAAAGCAGGATGCCTTGCACTTTTACAAGTTGTTTTTGTTTGTGTATAACATGCATCTAGCTACAAACAGTTTTGACTTAGTTATGCCATCGCATAATGTCTTGGCAGATAGGGTCTCACATCCAGCTGCAAACAGCATTGACCTAAATCTGCTATCACATAATGTGCTGGTAGATCATATCTCCTATCCACTAGCATACAGCGTTGACCTAAATCTGCTATCACATAATGTGCCAGCAGATCAGGTCTCACATTCAGCTGCAAACAGCACTGACCTAGATGTGCAAGTAGATCAGGTCTGTGCTGTTCATTTTTCTTCTTATTTTGAGCAAAGAGCATAATAATAAAATGCAAGCAGATCTGGTTGGGTGGTTGGTTTTAATGGCATTTTTTTTACAAATTATTGACTATATCATGTAGAGGAAATTGGAGCAAGCAGACCTAGATGTATGGTGTTTGTAGTTGGAATTGTGTCATACATGGGCATGTATGGTATTTCTTCCTACTTCTCCCCCTCCCCCATGCATATTTATGAACTAAGTGAATTATTTCGCAGGAGTTTGAAGTCTCAGATAGTGAGAAGAGTTGTGCAATGTCAAAGCACAGACAAGTTCCATGTTTTCTTTTAAAAAAACAAACAATTAAGATTAAAAGTAAGGCGCAAAAGAAACCAATAAAATGTCATGATTTTAAATAGCAATATCTCATCTTATACTACATATACAAAATTCTGTGTTATCTAAACTTTATGTAATAAATTCTTGACTTTAGAAATATCTGACGTATTTGTTTAACACTTGGGGCATTAAATGGAACATAAGGCATTATTAGGTATGGACAAGTTTGCTTGAACTGAAATGAATTAATTTCGTAAATATGTGTCAAAAGAACCACAAATTTCTGTGTGCTGTTTTTGAAAAGCACCATGTTACACAGAAAAGAAATTGTTGTCTTTTGAGTACAAAATAATGCACTGAGATTCAGTCGGTCATGTTGGACAGAAAATTAAGTCATTTTCATTTTCTCTGAGCAGGAAGCTGTCATTCTTTGCCAAGATAAGTTTTGCTTTCGTTTTTATGTTGGTAAAGATTGATTGGCACTCAAATATTTTACATGAATTCAAGAAGTTAACAGTGGTAAATTCAGAATTTTTTTAATAGAAAAGCCAATGAATCAATTTCATCTCAATGCTCATGCACTTTTTTTCCAGAACTTTACCAATAGATGAATAGGCATAATTTAAAATAAATTAGAGGAGATATTTTTTCTAAATTGCATACTGGAAGTTTTACATATTTCTGACAATTTTATCGAGATTACAAAAAAAACTCAGATTAAATTCTTTTTGAGAGTTGTCGAAGAAAAGAATTAATATAAAGTAAAGTATTTGGGGTTTTTTAAACTTTATTGAATCAATGTCAGTTTCGCAGCCAGTTCTTACAACTAATAATTTTACGTTTGGCTTAGGTGGTCTTTGACTTGGATGAAGACAGATAAAACGGAGAACCCTGTCAAACTTGAATGAGCAAGAAGATACCTTACTTGTGCCAGCACTTTGAATGAAGATTGAACCATAGAAGTGCAAAGCAAGTGCATTACCAATGTGCTAGTCAGGCCCCTTTGTTGTCGAGCACAAGTTCACCTTTTACAGTGGAGGCAGTAGCATCAATGGTTTTGTTAGGGTTTTGCTCAAAGTTTTTAATTTTTGGGTGGGTGTGACATGCAGACCATAGTTTTCTTGTGTATATTTTTCAGTTGATAGAGTTGTATGAAAAATGGAAAATTAAAGTGCTTGGACAGATTGAAATGGACTATAAAATACTTTTACAAAAGTTATACTATAATCAACACCTTAAGAGTTGCCAGAGAAGAATTAGTCCAGCATTTAAAGGTACAAAAATGTTGATTAAATACAACAAACCAATCCATGAAATTACCTTATTTTAAGGAAGTACCTGACAATTGAGAAGAGTTTTGCATTTTGTTGATTGAGATATTATATAATCATGAGCTAAATCAAAAGACTCTGAGAACTCCTGAAATTGACTTAAAAGTAACACTTATCAGTGTGCACACTTATTCATTGATATTACTTCTGATCATTTACACTGGTATAAAAGTGTATAATGAACAATGAAGTGAAAGTAATTTTATGGCAGTTTTACATAATTGCTTTGTACAAGATTTGTGTGATATAGTTAGCATATGTACATGTACAGTGTGTTGATGTTTATTTATTGTCCTATTCTTCCTTGATGTACCCATGTGCATGTCCAACTGCAAACAGCAAAGACCCTGATCTGCTGTCACATAATGTCCCGGCAGATCAGGGTGTGTGTTGTTTGTTCAACTGATTACTGCTAACAAACCTGCATAGGCCCAGATCTGTCAGTGCATTATGCGATGGCAGACCAGAGTCTATACAGTCAGTAGTTGGATCTGACATAAGCGAGTATAAATGGTAGTTATTATTGAAAGAAAAGGTTTGGCTTATAGTGGTATAGCCTAACAAGTTTTCATCTGTTGGAATGTAAAGAAAAATCGTATTTTCATTGCTGTTCATAACAATTATTATTTTTTCTCTTTTCTGGCATTACACAAGAGCTGTTATTCTGGTTGGCATCAATGAAAGAACAAAAAAAGCAGTATTTATTTTTACTGTAAAGTTGTAATGGAATGATTAAAATACACCTGTTGAATTTCAATATTAGGATCATAGACTCAAACACTGTTTGATACTGTTTGATTTTAAAGCTGTTTGATTTTAAAGCTGATATTTCATAATTAGCAATTCAATTTTGCATCAAATACCATGTGTACTTGTCCATTTGAGAAATATGAAATATAACATGCTATCAAATTGTGAATTTGTGTCGAGGAAAAAAAAGATTGTCTTTAACTTATACTGAGCCATTGGCGCAGCAGACTTTCCTGTTTGATATCTCATTTGTTTACTCTATTTATTGCAAATTATAAATTAATATTTACACACACACACACACCAAAAAAAATGTGTGCAAAGGTGAAATTTGTGTAAGCATGCAAGCATTTACTAATTTTTCCACCTTTTTTCTTGCATCACACATTTAAAATGAAAAATAAGCCAGATTTGGCAAAAAAACATTTTTAAAGTTGACCAAATGAAATAGGCATACTGTTATTTGTTGCATAGATCAAAATTTATTCAGTCATGTTTTCATGCTGTACTTTAACTATATTAAAAAAGTTTCTATTAATTGTCATCAGTAATTCTATGTATGTATGCATGTATGTATGTATGTATAGGGTTTAACGGTATAGCAGCACAATCCTGGCTATATAGTGCTTATTAAAGGTTTCAAAAACGTATAGGTAAAAATGGCAACATTGTTTTGAAGATAAACTTTTCCAAATAAATCTAAACATGTAGTCCTACAAAATAAAAGGTAAATATATTACAGTTCTTTCAAAGGCGTATAAATTAACAGCTACAGGTAAAACATATCAAATCTATACAGTATAGGGTCATATTTTTTTATTAAACTGCATTCTTTTTAAAAGCTTACAATTTTCTCTGGTGGTGCATCATCAGAAAGCTTCTTAATCGAATTCAAATTATAAAAAAAAACTTGTCTCACAGAGTGGAAGATGATACACTCAACAAAAAAAAGTGTTTTACTGCCAGTGGACACTGGCTGGGTATGCACTCTGGTCGAGATTCACCCTTCAGGAGATGCATTGGTCAGGTATGCATGTCCGATACACAATCGGCACAATACAACCTCATTTCTATGATTTGCTCTATAAAAGAGATGCCACTCTCCAATGATGGATTCATGTGCTTAATCTTGTTTGTAGAGTTTTCATTCCACATTTTTTTTGTTGCCAATTATAGATTTCAATGGAATGGTGCATTTCGAGATATGTAGTATATTTTTGTACTTGTATATTCCTATAAATGTAATAATTGTGGGAAAACTCATTTGATGTTAAATGTATATGATAGAGCATCATGGAAATGATTAAAACTTACAAGTGATTGATTTTTACAACTTGACATAGCACATGTAATATACACTTTAATGAGGTGCTGTTATTACAGTATGTCATATGACAAGCTTAGGGATAATCTTTGGGGTGGGAGGTGCTTATTGCTCATCATTAGACAAAGCCTTTTAAAATAGAAATGTTCAAATCTTTATAAAAGTGGGAATGGGCTTCCCCTTGGTGAACTACAATATTTCATATTTTTTTTCTCTCTTTTAAGAGGAAGGCTTTTTATAAGGTCAATTTAATGTTGGACATTCAAAGAGAATTTAATATTTACACGTTTTTATGTATTATTGGTGCTTTAGTTGTAATGGTCTTTTGCAAGAAGATACTTTTGAAAACAAATTGTCCTTCCCTGTCAGAATATTAATTGTTCAGACACTGTATGAATGTGATAACATGTTGCCTTGTATAATATACCGTAGAAATGTAAATACATTCAATTCTTAAAAGGGGCCAATCTTGAGCCTATTTTAACTTTTGATAGGAGACATACACTACTATTTGTATAAAATTCTCTTTGGATCAACAACAGTAACATTTTCATTCATGTACAATAAACCAATGATACATCTTTACACATTGTGAATTCATGTATTTTTGTAGGTATGAATTTTTGTCATTCATCCAAAAAATGTCATTTTCATCAATATGTAAATTTGTGGATTGGAGAAAGGGTCCTATTGTTTATTTGACCTTTAAATATTTTGGTTTTTGGTAACCATGAAATTCACAAAAATGGGTACTCAAAGAATAAAAGTGGTTCACAGTATACAAATGTATTACTAAATTGTCAAAATTTTGAATGGTGAAAAAAGTACAAGATGCAGTATTTTCACTTTTAATATTGGTGTAAGGCACATAAGAATTTTACTTATGTATAAGCTGGGTCCAAATGCAAACAACATAGACCCTGATCTGCCATCGATAATATATGCTGGCAGATCAGGGTCTATGTTGTTTGTTCTACTGATTAGTCCTTACAAACTGCATAGACCCAGATCTGCCAGCGCATTATGCGATGGCAGATCTGGGTCTATGCAGTTTGCAGTTGGTATCGGATTATACACGAGTATATACGGTATGTCAATTAGTATAAACCTCGCAAATTTTGTGCATTCTGTTGGACACAGATCCAAGTGTATCTAAGGTAATAAAAAGAAGTAAAATATATGCCTTTCCTTCCAGATTATTTACATAGAATCAATTTTTTAAATTTTTTTTAGAATCAGTTGGTATCAACTTATACACGAGTATATACGGTAAAGACTAGACAATGCATCTGTGTACATTATTAGCAAGGTTTAGAATTACTAGTTTTAATTTATCGTGGTTTTATCATTTATCGTGGTAACAGTTTATTGAATTAAAGCCATCATATTTAGGTAATTAAAAAAACAACTTCACGGGGGTTGGGAGTTGATTATTCAAACTTTTAGTAAGGTTAATGAAAGGAACACATTTCAAAGCCTGCAAGTGTTGCACCGCTGTTCGGTTATGTTACGAAAATATTAAGTGTATTTGTTTTAGCTGTGGTAAATTTATGTGAAAAAGTCATGGCAACTATATAATGTTTCCAAATTTTATTTTATTTTTCCTACTTTTTTTTCCAATCCTGGAGACTAGATCCATATGTAGTTACATGTTTTGTATTTTTGTTGAGAATAGGACATGTTCAATAACCTGCTTTTCATGTTACATGTACACCCTACATACTAAGGTGTATGAACATTATTATAGAACAATACAGGCAAGAGGTTTGTTGATTGCAAACCATGAATATAATACAGAGTAATCACAATTGTAGGTTCATAGTGCATGAAAATGAACTTTATATTACCGTATGTGGTTGTGTGAAAAGCACATCCACCTGCAAACAGCATAAACCCAGATCTGCTGTAGAATGATTAACTGACAGATCAGGGTCCATGCCATTAATTTTTTTAACGATTTCGAGCAAAGAGCGTAGACTATTATCTGCCAACACAATACTGATAACGGATTTGGGTCTACAGTGTTTTCTGTGCATGATTTTGAGCAGCATAGACCCTGATCTACGAGCACAGAATTCAAGGCAGATCTGGATCAGTGCTGTTGACAGTGGGGTGTGGATTGTACAAATGTAAATACGGTAAGGTATACATGCACACAGTACCTAAAAAAGGTATTCATCATTTCTAACATGGCAGTATATTTTCGAGAAATGATGAACCATGTAATTATGTTTCCATTTTACACAGAATCTCCTGGTCATTTCTAATAAATCTTGTGATCATGAGGATGAAGAAAAAAAAGCATGTGAAAACCTTGCTGAGTTTGTTGTTCTTTCAAGTTTTACCAAACACTCTTTGAGCTTTATATCTGTAGGTTTATCTATTTACCTATCTATATATATCCTTCCTTCCATCCATCAATTTATAGCTCATCTGGCTGAAGGTCATGTTAACTTATGGCATGGCACTGCATCAGTCATTTGTCATCCATTCATCCACATTTGCTATTTTCGACTTCTCAAAAATTTGGTGGACCAATTTGGATCAAACTTGGCAAGAATGTTTCTCAGGACATGCTCTTCCCAACAGTTTCAATTCCATTGCAACTATATGGAAAACGTATTTTCAGCGTCACCAGAACAGCTGCACCAGTTTTGATCCAACTGAATACAAAGTTTTTTTTAGAAAATGCGTTATTAAAATTGCATCCAGAGTGGCTTCCCTAACAAATTGTATAGCTTCCTTAGCAAACCAAGTAACTTCTTCTCTGGAATGGCTGAAACTACTTTGATCAAACTGGATAGAAATGTTGCTTAGGACATGCTCTATCCAAAATATGTCCAAGGTATTTTCTCTAGCCATGGTGTGGCTTCCAGATCAACTAGATGGAAAACATTTTCAGCTTCTCCAGAATTGCAGTCAATTTTGATCAGACTTGGTCGGAATGTTTCTTAGGATATGTCCAATCAAAAATTGTGTCGAGGTTAGCTCCCCTAGCAACAGTGTGACTTACTTGGTAAGCAAATGTCATAGACCAGGAGAGCTCATGAAATGATCTGTTGTCCGTTATCCATGTGTTAGCTCAAGTTTGTTATCGCTACTCCTCATAAACTGCTTGGAGGATTGCCATGAAACTTTACACACACATTCATACCATGGTCTAGTTGGTTCTAAATGAAAATGATGCCACTCGGACATTCAGTATAGTTGCCACATCTTGTTATCACTACTCCTGAATGGATGGTCATATCAACATGGGGTTTTCACTGAAAGATTCTTATGATGTCTACCTGGTCCTAAATGAAAATGGGGCCGATCTGATTTCCAATATGGCCACCACAGTGGCCATCTTGAAAATCTTATCATTACTCCTCCTGAATGGAAAGTCCTATTGACATGGGTTTTCACCAGAAAACTTCTTATGATGTTGGTCCTAAATGAAAATGGTGCCAATTTGATATGCAATATGACCACCATACCAGCCATCTTGAAAATCTTGCTATCGCTACTCCTCCTGAATGGATAGCTATCAACATGGGGTTTTCACAAAATGACTTCTTATGATGTCTACTTGGTCCTAAATGAAAATGGGGCCGATCTGATGCCCAATATGGTTGTCACAGCAGCCATCTTGTAAATCTTGTTATCGCTACTCCTGAATGGATGGTCAAATCAACATGGGGTTTTCACTAAAAGACTTCTTATAATCTCTAGTTGATTTTAAAAGAAAATGGTGCCAATCCGATGACCAGTATGGCTGCCACAGTGGCCATATTGAAAACCTTTTTATCGCTACTCCTCTTCAACTAAACTTCTTACGAGATTTAGTTGATCCTAATGGTGCCATTCAGACATTAATATGCCTGCCACAATGGCCATCTGGAAAATTTTGTTATCACTATTTCTCATCAATGAAATCAACATTGGGTTTTTAATAGCAGCAATACATTACCCTATCACTATTACATAGCTTATTACTTTTTCGTGTTGAAAACTCAACCATTTGATGTGAATACATCCTCCCACAGAGTGGAGAATTGTCGATAAGACACCGCACACTCATGCACCTGTGCGAACATTCACCTTTTTAAGGATGCCATGTTAAATGGTTGTGTCGTTTATAACGTGACCAGAGAAAAATTGCTTGTTGCGAGTTTAAACCACGTTTGGTTCTCCTTTCAGCTTTATTTCATCTAATGTTACATTCATCCGTCTCGTCTTCTGTTTTTAGGCGGGTAGCCCCTGCCCTTTTCAGCATTGTGTTCTGGAAAGGTCTTCTTTGGTTACCACGTTGTATCCAGTCTTTAGGGGTTAGGGTACACCATCTCTTAGTCAAATACAATTGGTTCATGGGTAAGTCTTGTGTGTTAGTTATAACCCATCATAGGCCCAACCGCAATTAAGAAGCAGGAATTCATAATTTCCTTAATACGGGAAGAACTAAATAATTGATCAAACATCAATTCGGTGTTTTTTCTAATTCACCATTGTATTTAAATACGTGTGATGCATTGCATTGCTATTGTGTGTGTCTGAATTGCCACTAGAGAGCAATAAAAGTTTTAAACAACTGAATGTCTAATCATTATTAAAACACAGGTGCGATGAGGTGTGTAATGTATATAACAATGTTTACCTTTGAACATTCACTGGGTGCATCTAGCACGCAGTGTATGCAAACAGGTGAGATGAACTGGTGTGTATATAGCATGCGATATATACAAACGGGTGAGTGTTCACATGTGGAAATAATACAATATTGTTATTATTATTATTATTGTTCTTCCTTCAGATAACTTCTTAATTCAGGGAAAAATTGTTTACCTTGTGCAAATACACTTGGGTGTATATAGCAGCCAGTACATACAGACAGGCGAGTTTTACGTATGAAGAAAATAATATATTATTATTATTATTATTGTTCTCTTTCAGATAACATTTATTTCATAGAACAATGTCAGGACAGTCTGTACGAAGTGTGTCCACAAGAAGGGCCCTTGGGACACTCACCCGGACTGCCTCACATGTTCAAGTGTACACGTAAGAATCGTTGCGTTTTACCTTTTGCACAAAATGGACTAATGAAATCTGGAATCTAGCCGATTCCAGACGTACATATAGAGGGCAGAAGAAACCTCAATCTGCCTCATCGTCTGAATTTTCAGATTTTTCTCTTGCAGAGTCTCAGGCATGAACACACTGTGAGAAGACTAGTTCTACAGCTCGGAAGTACACTCCGGGGTCCCAGGAGCCTATGTGACCAATCTCTCCAGAGGTAGCATGTCGCACCCTCCCGAGAGGGAGAAGCTGCACCACACCCAACACTTCTGGGGTAGCGTGTCGCACCCTCTCAAATGGGAGGAGAAGCACAGCACCTTGTTTAGTGATGAAGACGAACTAGGTTCTGACATGTCTGTCTCCTGACTGGTCATTGCCCGGTGCCTGGTGACCAGTCCGGTCACCGATCATTGCCCAGTACCCAGTCTGGTCACCGGTCATTGACCGGTGCCTGGTCCGGTCACCGGGCATTAATTGGTGTCTGGTCCAGTCACCGGTCATTGGCTGGTTAAAATGACCGGTCAATGTATGATGACCGGTCACCAGTGACTTCGTCCCGGTGGCCGGTTACATCATCTCAGGCTGCCAGTCATCGTACCGGTCACTGACCTTACACCAGTCATCACCCAGAGGCCTCATGGTACAGGGATAGGGATTGGACCGAGATCCCCTCTCCCCACTCTACCATCATACCCTGTACAGGATTGGGAGTCTGCCCAGAGGGTTCAGACTAGGGAAGGGGATCGGATCGGTATCCCCCCTTTCCTATTAACCCAATGAATCCGTACAGGATGTGGGGCCCAGAGTAGAGGTGATGCCGCGGCTCGTGTCCCGCCATCGCCTCATCGCCAGGTGGCATTCACCAGTAAGGCGGAGGCATAGCATCATCCACAAAAGACAAGCGGTCTCGTCTTTATCTTGGAACGTCTAGAACACATACAGCCCCTACTTACCATGACGAACAAGTATGGGAAATGGTGCAGAGTGCACCTATGTCACTGTCTCCGAAGGACATAGTAATGTCCAGCCACTCTCCTGCTCAGAGTGTTCTAGATGATGATGCGATATCTACTCTTGTCGACTCCAGTGAGTTCAAGGTAGAAACAGCTCATTTGTCGCTTCCTATCAGGCCCACCAGCTCCCCTCACTTGGATGAATCAGAGGAGATCTGGTCTTTTGATAATGCGGTAACTTGTGCACATAGCCCAAGAAGATCCTTTCCAGTTTCGAAAGATCTCCGGGACCCAACCACAACCAGATCACTTGCTCCTTCAACATTCCTCAATGATTGAGGAAATGTCACAGAGGTTCTCCACAGGCCAGCCTGTGCTAGATCCATAGATCCTTCACAACTGCACCTGGCCTATCGCATTTGGCCAGAAAGCACACTAAGGTGAATTGCCCCCAGGGGTTACCCACTAAATTCTTCAAACAGATGCAGCCCCAGTCCAATGCACAAGCTCAAATGAGACCTCCTCATCAGGAAGGTCCTCGGGAGGAACATCTCCAACCCAGTCGAGGGGGGGGGCCCTACGGACTCGCACCCTTTCCTGCTGTGCATTCCTCTCCTAATGTCCCTGTAGGTGCTTGTCTAGGCCTCTTTTCAGAGGCTTGGTCAAGTACCACAGATGATGGGTGGGTCCTTTCTATTGTAAGCGAGGGTTACCGACTTCAGTTTCGGGAACAACCTCCTCTATCAAGGACCCCGATGTTCTTTCACCAGTCCAATTTGATGAAATTCAAGGAAGAGGTGCACACCCTTTTACAGAAAGGGGCACTCAAGAGGTTCCTGAACGATCAGTCTCCTGCATTCTACTCCCAATTCTTTATGGCACCAAGAAAAGTGGGAAATTTCGTATCATTATCGATCTTCCCCTGTTAAACCGGTGGAAATACCTCCGGGTCTGCTTGGACCAGGAAGTCTTTCAATTCTGGGTTCTGCCATTCGGAATCGCTTCCGCACCCAGAGTCTTCAGCCAAGTTATGGGAGTTGTAGTATCCTATCTCCAATTACTGGGAACCCCGATTCTCCAGAACTTTAATGACTAGCTGATCCATAATGTTCAGGTTCAGTCCCTCCATCAAGATCCGCACCCAGAGTCTTCAGCCAAGTTATGGGAGTTGTAGTATCCTATCTCCAATTACTGGGAACCCCGATTCTCCAGAACTTTAATGACTAGCTGATCCATAATGTTCAGGTTCAGTCCCTCCATTAAGATCTGTTGAGTTGTTGGTACGCAGTAACTCGTTTTTTTTTTTTTTACCCAACCTTGAAAAGTCATAACTCGTTCCATCTAAGTTTACATAGGGATGAACTTCCTCGTGAACCAGAACTTAGTCTGGATTCCACCGGATCACATAGATCGAATCCTGGCACTTCTAGAGGCGCTACAAGCAAAAACATTGTTGTCTGCTTGCCTTTATGTATCCCTATTGGGAACCTTGAATGCCGCTACAGATCTGGTTCCCTTAGGACGTCTCCATATACGCCCTCTACAGTTTCTCCTCCTCGCAAGGTGGGAACCACACAGGGATTCTCTATCAGCTTTGATTCCTCTAGGACCAGACTTTCATCACCATTGTGTTGGTGGATGAATTGGAACAGATTCCTGACCAGGGTACCCATGCATGTGCCTGAGCCGCACTCCTATCTGTTCGCCGTCGTGTCAAATTCCAGTTGGAGCACTCACCTAGAGCCAGAGGACATAATTCTGCAGGGTCATTGGACTCCGGACTCCCACCACATAACAACCTGGAAATGAAAGCCGAATTTCTAGCATTGCAACGGTTCATTGTCAGAGTAAGGGCTCGATGTGTCATGGCCTCCTCCGACGACACGTCTGTCGTAGCGTATCTCCGACGTTAAGAACATTTTAGTGGACAGTCTGTCCAGGTCACGCAAAACAGTCCTCATCGAATGGACTCTTCAATGCTACGTAACAGAATCCTTTTTCTCATTTTAGTGGACAGTCTGTCCAGGTCACACAAAACAGTCCTCATCGAATGGACTCTTCAACGCTACGCAACAGAATCCTTTTTCTCAATATGGGGAAGTCCCTTGTGGACTTGTTTGTGACCAGCTCAACAACAGACTTCCCTTTTAGGTCTCATCAGTCCCGGACCAGAGAGCTTGGGCAGTGGATGCATTCAGTTTTCAGTGGGATCGTCTGTTCGCGTACGCCTTCCCAACATTCCAACTGCTACCTCAAGTTCTGCAAATCAGAACTTCCACTGCTCATATCATTCTCATAGCCCCAGTATGGCTCCAACGATCATGATTCAGTGATCTTCTGTTGCAACACAGGAGCTCCCTCCTACACAACAACCCACACATTCTCCACCTTCACGCTTGGCTCATCTCAGGCGATCTATCCACCACAACAAGTGTTCGGGCTGGGTTGCCAGTTGCATCATTCAGTCCAGGAGAGCTTCACCATCCAAGGTCTATGATGCCAGGTGGAGAATCTTCTGTGATTTGTGCAGTAGGAAACATGTTGATCCAAGCTGTCCCTCTGTAACTTCAGTTACTGATTTCCTTTTTATTCCATTCGAGAAAAGAAAAGATGTTTAGTATCAACTCTCAAGGGCTAGAGAGCTGCCATTTCCAACACACCTAAATTCTGTCAGGGCTCAGCAATCGGTTCAGATTCGCACCTTGCTGATCTCATTAAATATTTTGAGCTGCAGAGACCTGTCTCCCGTCTCCCACTCGCTTATGCCCAGATGGAATCTATCTTGTGTTGTATGGTCCTTAACCCAAACCCCCAATAAACCATTGAGCCAGGCTTCCTTTCTGGACCTTGCACTCGTGACAGTGTTTTTACTTGCTTTGGCATCTGTGAGAAGATGCAGCAAGATTCATGCATTGTCTGTTGACACTGGCTGCCTCCGGTTTAATGGCATGGATGAATCTGTTTCTCTCCTTTGTCAGCCAGGATTTTAGCAACAACAACAACAAAAAATCAGTTACCTGTGGTAGCCCCATCACCTATAAGATTCCCAGTGTCAGTCGAATCTGTACTGGAGATGATGAAGATAGGCTTTTATGCCCAGTTAGTGCACTGCGTTTCTATCTAAATGCTTCAAAAGGGAAAAGAAAGGGTAGGAAATGTCTTTTCATTCCTCTGAAGGGCGCTGTTGATATTTCTGCCTCCACCATCACGGTGGATTGTTGCCTCAATCAAAAGAGCTTACTAGTCCCTTCCCAGTAGAGACCTCTCTTTTATGAAACATCATGCCCATGAGGTTCGAGCCTTTACTGCCTCATGGGCCTATCTAAATCACTCTTCCTTGGAGGACATCGTGAAGGCAGCATTTTGGCGATCCCATACTGCCTTCTCTACCTCCACTCATTAGCACAGGTATTTTCTCTTGGGACCTATAGTTGCAACACAACATGTGGCCCAGAGGGACTCCAACAATTTGTAAAGTGGATCTCTCCCTCAAATGGTGAGCACTTGACATTTTTCTCTGCTTTTGATCAGTTTAACACATCAGCCTACCCGCCTAACTGACAAATTCAGCTATGTAATAGTGATAGGGTAATGTATTGCTGCTATTAAAATGTCATTTTTTGAGGGGTAAAACTCATTTTAATTATGCAATACTTACCCATCACTATTACCGAATGCCCTCCTCCCACCCCACTCTGATGTCCTGGCGTAATGTCGTCTGTGAAAAAGATGAATGTTTGCGCAGGCGCAGAGAGGTGCACAAGTGTGCCATGTCTTATTGACAATTCTCCACTCAGTGGGAGGATGTATTCACATCGAAACAAGATTTTTTGACACGAAAAAGTAATACCGGTAAGCTACGTAATAGTGATGGGTAAGTATTGCATAATTAAAATTAGTTTTACCCCCCCCCCCCAAAAAAAACAACATTTCACTAAAAGACTTATGATGTCTAGTTGGTCGTAAATGAAAATGGTGCCAATCCAACTTCTATTATGACTGCCACAATGGCCATCTTGAAAATCTTTTCACCACTTCTCCTAGATGGCTGGTCATATCAACATTGTGCTTTCGCAAAAAGACTTCTTATGATGTCTAGTTGGTACTAAATAGAAATGGTGACAATCTGATAATGACTATGGTCAGCATGGCATCCATCTTGAAAATCTTGTCATCTTTACTCCTCCAAAATGGAAAGTCATATGAACATGGGGTTTCCACCAGAAGACTTTTTATAATGCATTGTTGGTCCTAAATGAAAATGGTGCCAAGCTGACATCCAATATGTCCACCACAGTTGCTAATTTTAAAATCTTGTTATTGTTGAAGAGTATTCAACAGCAACCATGTGGAAACCTATTTTCATCTTCTATTTAATGGCTGAGCCAACTTTGATTATACTTGGTATGAACAATATTGTGTCCTACCAGATTTGTTTCCAAGGTGGCTCCTTGTGGCTTCCATAGCAACTAGGTGGAAGACATAGTTTCAACTTCTACAGAATGGCAGCTTCAATTTTGATCAAACTTGGTAAGAATTGTTTTACATAGGACATGTCGTACCAGAATTTGGTTTGGGATGGTTCGCTTGTGAAGAATGTGGTTTCCATAGCAACCAGATGGAAAAACCTTTTTTTTAAATTTATTCTCTAGTATCGTTGAATGGCCAATTATGATAAAACTTTGTAGAAATGATTTTTAGGATGTACTCTACCAGAATTTAGTTGGGATGGAAACCCTAGCAATAGTGTGGTGGCTTCTAAAGCAACTGATAGAAAACCCATTTTTGACTTGAGAAGAATGGCTCGGCCAATTTCAACTTGTAGGAATGTTCCTTGTGTTAGAATTTAGTTTGGGCTGGCTACTCTAGCAATGGTGTGGCTTCAATAGCAACCATATTGAAAATCTACAAATGATACTCATCTCCCATCAAGTACATTATATATATATATATATATATATATATATATATATATATATTCACATAACAACTTTCACTCTAAATAGAAACCCAATTTTGATAAGTTCTAGATAAACACCTTCACATTCATATGAAAGATGCCAATACAACATCTAGTTCAGCTAAAGTTATTCAAAGCAGAAACTCAGTTAAACACATCAAATACTACCAGTTTTAACCAAATAGCTGGAAATTATTCTGACATGGGCATCTTTCAATCCATATTTTCTGTCTTATTATTACATTTGCATTTTAGACCAATGTATGTCAGGTGAGCAATATCATGCCCAGTTGGGTCTCATGTTTATTCGTTCTTTTATAGTTTTACCCTAAACACACTTTTTAATTATCTACATATCTGTCTGTCCATCTTTTCACCAATATATATTTATCCATTTACACTACAAACAATACACAATGGACCCCCAAAATGATGCCGTTCTATCCAAATATCATTACAACAGATGACACATTGACATTATAATTATGTAAAGGACCACAAGGGACCATGTGACATGTCTTGAACTGTATAATAAGCCATAAGGACAACTAGGGACCATGTGACGTGTCTTGTACTGTATAATAAGCCATAAGAACCAAAAGGGATCATGCGACATGTCTTGTACTGTATAATAAGCCATAAAGACCACAAGGGACCATGTGACATGTCTTGTACTGTATAACAAGCCATAAAAACCACAAGGGACCATGTGACATGTCTTGTACTGTATAATAAGCCTTAAGGTGGCACTCTCCAGTTTCGTACTTTGCATAGGGTTTGATTTTTTAAGAAAAAGAATTTCCCTGGTTTTCCTCACTGGTTATCGTGGCTATTTAAAAAAGACCTTGTATATCTTAGGTATTGTTAAAAGAACTTTTAATTCCCTTTATTTTGGTGTATGATTGATGGGTGCAATTTGGGTTATAGAGTATACAGCTTTGTCTTACTTAAGATGTGCACCTCTCAAAAAACTGCTAGCTCCGCTTGTTCATTTTCACTTCCTGGACTTCAATGGTAAATTTTTTTTTAAAAAGAGCCGATAACTTTTTTTACTTTTTATATTTTGTAATTCATTCATTGTACTTTCAGAGGCTGGTGTTGCCTACTCTGGCAAAATTTGTTTCGCTATTTTAATAACTGCTGAAAATGGTGTACTTTTGACTAATTCAAGCCGATTTTTCGAGTACTTTGGAGCGGCCATTTCTGTCTGCTGTGTGCTTAGATCATGTACAATTTCCACAAGTACAATATGTAAAGAAATTTCAGCCACAGTACATGAAAGTAGCAAAGAGGTATGCCAACATTCTCTTCATTGTGCATGTTGCAAGTGCAAACAACTTCACCTTACAATTATCACGCTCTCAAAAGTATGTAATATCTGTAGAGTGCCCCCATGAGGACCACAAGGGACCATGTGACATGACTTTTACTGTACAATAAGCCATATATTTTTATGACATTAAGTGATTTTACTGAATGGTTTTTGTCTTCCAGTCTTGTTTTCTGTTTACTCCAATTCACTACCCACAAACATGTTGTCATGCTTTTGAGGTACATACAAGTTTTCAGTCCTTGTCCTAGTCTGTTAGTAATAAATGAAGTTTCACTGTAACTTTTTACTCTCCCACCATATTCTGTGGAATGGGCATTATTGCTGCCCGTGGAATGGGCATATAGTGTTGCCCATGTCATCTATCATAAATTCCATTGTTATTCAATACCCTTTTTATTCAAGAGCTACATGGATTCAAATCAAAATTTGGTGCAAGACTTTCTAATAGGAAGACCTAGGACAATATCAATTTTCTGACAAAATTTAATTTAGTTGTGAGCTCTGTTTAATTTATTCAAGTTATGGCCCCTGTTTTACTTTGAACTTTGCCCATGCATACTGGCTTAAGCTTTCTTCAATTGCACCATTATCTATGTTGTATTGACACATTTCTAGTTCAAAACTGCCATGCAGTATTTTTTAAAACAAGAACTTAAAAAACAAGTGTTACTTGCTCAGGGTCCAACTAAAAGGGACCGGATAAAACCTAGACAAGTTTTTCTTTTGTCTCGCCTGCTATAGCAGACAGTGCAACATATGCATCACTATTCCAGTCCTGGCAGTGGTATAAGATACAGTGTTAAAACTTTTGCAAGTTGGATAAAGTGGGGATTCAGCATAGTATGGTTTTTAGGCAAGGAACCCTTGTTATCTTCAAAATAAAAACAAACATTACAAGACTTAAAAAATATTACAAGCTGTCCCAAGCAGAAAGGTAATAACAGGGCTGATAACGCCATCTTAATTTATGATGTCATGATCAAAATTGTATATATCGTATTCTAAAATGAACCATTTCATCTCCCTATATAACACTAGGATAAAAAAGTACTGTACATACTCACTTATAAGTCCAACTGCAAACAGCAGATCAGGGTCTATGTTGTTTGTTCTACTGATTACTCCAAACAAACTGCATAGACCCAGATATGTTGGTGCATTATGCGACAGCAGATCTGGGTCTCTGCAGTTTGCAGTTGAACTCGACTTAAAACAGAGTATATACAATATTTATCTTGCACAATAGATACATCTTTTGGAAGCTTGTATGTGTCACCATTAGTTAATGCTCAGTATGACATAATATTGCAATGTCGTCACAGGTCAACCAGTGGCTGAGCAAGATGCAAGGTTTAGTACTAGGTCAGCAGGTCACAAGTGTAAAAAAAAAAAGTAAAATGTTTATTTTTTATGTTGGATAATAACTTGAACAAAATGCATCAGTTTCAACAGATAAATTATTGTTTTCAAAGCTGCAATGTTTGCAATGGCAAACAGCCCACCTGATCTGTCCATGCATGAACAAAGAGTGTAGACTTTGAAATGCCAACACATCATTTAATTACAAACAGAACAGACCTGATCAGTCCATGCATGAACGAAGAGTGTAGACTTTGATATGCCAATACATTAAGTAATGGCAAACAGCACAGACCCTGATCAGTCCATGCATGCTTTAGCACTAGGTCAGCAGATCAACAAGTGTAAAAAAAAAGTAAAATGTTTATTTTTTATGTTGGAATCAAAATAATAACTTGAAAAAAAATGCATCAGTTTCAACAGATAAATAACTGTTTTCAAAACTGCAATGTTTGCAATTGCAAACAGCCCACCTGATCAGTCCATGCCCGAACAAAGAGTGTAGAGTTTGATATGCCAACACATTAAGTAATGGCAAACAGCACAGACCCTGTTCAGTCCATGCATGAACAAAGAGTGTAGACTTTGATGTGCCAACACATTAAGTAATGGCAAACAGCACAGACCCTGTTCAGTCCGTGCATGAACAAAGAGTGTAGACTTTGATATGCCAACACATCATGTAATCACAAACAGAACAGACCCTGATCAGTCCATGCATGAACAAAGAGTGTAGACCTTGATGTGCCAACACATATAATAATGGCAGACAGCACACCTGGACAGTCCTTGTATGAACAAAGCATGTATACCTTGACACATTATGTAACAGTAAACAGCATAAACCCTGATCTGTCAGTGCATGAATAAAGAGTGGAAACCTTGATATGCTGACATATGATGTAACAGCACAGATGCTGATCATCATCAACCCATGCATTAACAAAGAGTGTAGACCTTGACAGCATAAACCCAAATCATTCTGTGCATGAACAAAGAGTGTAGACCTTAATAGGCTGACACATTATATAACACTGCTGACCCCGATCATCATCAGCCCATGCATTAACAAAGACTGTAGACCTTGATATGCTGACACATTATGTAACACCGCTGACCCTGATCATCATCAGCCCATGCATTAACAAAGACTGTAAACATTGATATGCTGACACATTATGTAACAGCACTGACCATTATCATCAGAGGCATATGTATTAACAAAGAGTGTAGACTTTGATAGCACAGACCCCAATCAGTGTATGCATGAACAAAGAGTGTAGACTTTGACATGCTGACACATTATGTAATGGCAGATTTATGTCTAGGCTTTTCATAGTTGGGTCTACATTAAATATGAGCAAATAAGGTACATGAACAATGAAATTGTCTATTCAGGACACACTGATACCACACAAAACTGACCTCTATGGGCAGGTGTCCCTTGTAAAGGGGCCAAACAAGACAGAAATTAAGAAAAGTGACTAAATGTTGTCCTTTATGAAAGATATTGAATAAGGCAGGTTTCAATATATTTAGTTCTCCCTCCCCTAACCGCATCCGGCGTGAATATAAAGAGTGAAATAAAATAAAATAAAAAATGAAACCATATAGCTAAT